>VDFB02193867.1:169214747-169343132 GCA_007258455.2 Sequoia sempervirens
GCCACATCCGGACATGAGTCTTCTACTTATATCTAAAATATTATAAAAAAATATTTTCATTTTATTGTGGTTAGGGTGGTCAGACAGACACCTACTTATTTTTTCCCTGAAATTTAAGTACTACTGCATTGAAATTTCAAATTTTCACCAAATAGACTTCTAAAAAACTAAAATAAACTTAGCAGTTTAGAAACTACATTCAATTTTCCACAGATTCTATTGTTACATATTTTTGAAATAATATAGATAACTTATTCAAATTTTTATGTCAAGTTGCATAACTCTGATTTTTTTGAATTTTCATTACCACTTAAGGGCCTCTTTTTTCCATGATGATCCTGCACATACCCGATGTACAACAACTTTTATTTGCCAGACAGACCCATTATATGTAGGGTCGAGAGCATACCATGATTGAGTGGTACCTTCTTGATAGAGTAGCTAGACAGTTTGGCGATGTACAGGACAGGCCCGATGACACCTACAAAGCCATTTTTGTGTGATCGGCTAGAGAGGTTACTACATGGGACTGACAATTCTGACCCCAAAGTCTATTGAGAGTTTCTGCCAATTGGTTTCCCAGCCTTTTGCATATGATTAGGGTCATCCCATAGCACAAACCACTCTAGCTTACGATGCATGGTTCGTCCCACCATGACTTACAGATCCTATAGGGGATCCTCTTAGAGGGAGGCCATGAGGCAGAGATGTCAGGGGCAGAGGACAGGGAGGTTAGGATGGTCATGATGGTCAGGTTCCAAGGGCTCCTCCAGTGGTACAACAACCTCCTTGGCAGCGTCCAATAGGGCAGTAACATCTAGTGCCACCACCACCACCACGAGATGCTAGAGATGCATAGATACAACAACTACAACAACAAATGTAGGCTTTGATAGGCGAGCGAGACCAGGCCCATTAGTAAATTTTGGTTGTGACTGCTGAGCGAGACCAGGCTCAATAGTAGGTGGTTGTGCTAACAACCAAGAGGGATGCAGCTTTACAAAGAGTACAGGTTGTTATCAGGGAGAGAGACCAGGAGGTTGTGAGACGACAACATATAGAGGCCATGGTAGTAGCCACACATGGTTGAACTGTTTCGGCTAGGTTAAGAGGTTATAACAAAGGCTACGTATTATAGGCAGCATTATCACAAATATGTCCCAACGGCTCTTCGTCAGCCCAATTTTTCTCAACATAGTGATACACATCCCTGTGCAGAGGAACAACCTGAGTGGCAGGCTAGAGAGGGTAGCAGCCACCAGAGCTAGCATTCAATGTACAGACAGTTTTTTATTTTTCCCAATTCTTTATACTAATCTGCATTCATGGGCTCCTTTTTCATAGCCTCGTGGATATTTGTACTTATCATCGATGTACATACACTGATCCAAATTTTGTACCATGACACAATTTTTGATATATATGTGATACAGATACAGATGATTTATACTATGATGTGTTGAATTTATTTCATGATGTATGGTGTATGGATGCATTTACTTTTATTTCTATGTGATATACGATGATATGATATGGATGGATGCAATGATATGATTCTTTTTCATTATATTTTTGAGATATGATATGGATGAATGATTATGATATGCAGATAATTATGGATGCAAATGATACGAATGCATTTCTTTTTGTATATTTTCTATGCATGTTTTATGATGATGATGTATGCATATGGATGTATAGATGCAATTTTTTATGATATGCAATGATTTAAGATACTTAGAATAACAAATCTATATTATTCATCACAACTCAAATGATAATGCAGAATGTATTGATGTGATATGCAATGATTATGTTGATGGATGATTTTGCTAATGAATGTTTTATGATAATGATATGATTATGAGATGCATGTATGTTGATGATTTGTGGATACAGGGTGGATGCATTGATTATGTTTTTGTGTGTCATGATACCAAGTTAGTGCGGAGAGAATATAGAAGAATAAAGAATGAATAACCATTGTTGATGATGATTGCTTCAAAAGATCCAACAAGTCCTTGATCCATCAAGATTTTATTAGAGATGGTGACGAGACAATGCAAAATGTAGGATGAAATGTAGGATGGGATGCTCACACTTCGGGATTTGTATTTTTCGTCAATCCTTATTGTTTGATATAACACATAGATGTGATGCATTAAGGTATTGATAACTAGGACGACGTATCTAGTGTAATGGACTTTGACTCGATAAACAAATAGGATAGTTCTTGTCCACATCTTGACACACGGAAACATAATTGGAATGTAAGTTAGAATCTTAGAACATATTGGACCAAAGTATATGCAATATTCAACAACATACTCCAAACAACCTTCCTACACACAACTAAGCAAGTATGCGCCAATATTATTTTACAACAATATCCACAAGTACAAAAAATGAAAGATACTGATCGATGCTCCATTCCTTTCTCTCTAAATATTTTTTTTAGACATCATCAAGGGGTCCTTGGAATGGGTCATTAAGATAAATCATAAGAAAATATCAAAGACAAACAATCAGTGTTATCTATAGCTCCTTCCTAGTTTAAATTTAGCTAAGGTGATATCTGATGTTGATGTACATTGTAGGAAGGATACATCTTAGGACATGTTGATCAGAGGGTTGTTTCATGTTGGGACAATGATGCTAAGATGAGCTATTGCCATTAAATTCACTGATATATTTACCTATGATTTTGACTCTAGATTTTGACTCTTAAGTTCGCACTTTACGACTTGCTATGTTTGTTTTCTACTTATTTCGCCAAAGGATGAAGGTGATGATCATTTATTATAGGTGAAATTTTATTGTGGGTGAAAGCGAGATGGGATGGATGGGTTTTGGTTTTTCTAGAATATTTTAATGTTTTTGGTCTTTTTGAAATGTTTTGAGGTTGTTTTTGGTCTTTTTGAAATTTTATATGGATGTTTATGTTTTTTGATTTTCTGAGGTTGTTTAGGGTTTTCTAAATATTTGAGGCTTTTTAAGTCTTTTGAATGTTTTCTATTGTTTTTTTGTTTTCTATTTTCAAATGTTTTTGTGTTTTTGATATATTTGAATGTTTAGGGTTTTCTAAGTTTTTGAGTTATTTTGATGTTTTTGGATTTTCTGAATATTTGGATGTTTTTGGATTTTTTGAGTTTTTGAGTTTCGACCAAGAACCTAACCTAAAGACCTATCGTAGGGGCCTCGGGGGATGATCAAATATTAGCCTTGCCTACGTTATACACACAGAGACCATGTAGTTTGATTGAATTGACTCATTTACAAGACAAAGATATGAACAAGTGAGAGACAAAAGTTAATTACAACGGACTACTAAGGGCTGACCTAGGGTGTCTCAAGGGCACATCAACAATGGCCTTGCCTACGTTCAAGCTCAGAGACAACATAGCTCGACAAGGAGAGATTATTTTTTGGATTTTTTTATGTTCGACCTTTTTAGGGTTTTTGATGTTTTCTGGATGTTTTGGATTTTATCCTTTACAATTTTTTGAATGTTTTTGGATTTTCGCTATACAGGATTTTGCAAATGTTTTTGGATTTTCTAGATAAGATTTTATGAATTGTTTTGGTGTTTTCTGATAAAATATCCCATGACCTCAAGATATACAAGAACCCAATTTTAATGCATAACAAAATGCCCCGAGTGTGATATGTTAGCCTACTTTGATAAAGGCAAGACTGGCTGACCTTGAGAATATTCCAAGTAGTGCTAAAGAGTTTAAGATACCTTATAGTGACAAGCCATGATAAGGATGCGGATGGGGGATGAATGACGATGCAAAGAATGATAGATCAAAAGAGCCAAAGAATAGATGGAGATGATTTATTAATGCAAGGCACCTGTTTTCTAGGTTTTCACCAAGGTACTTGCCCAAAGTGCCACCGAAGTGGTTTTCACTAGAGGACCATTTTTTTCTTTACTTTTTCTCAATCCTTTTTCTCATTTTTTTTGGATTTTGATCATTTTTTTTTTTATATTTTGTGATTTACGCCCTTCATGTTTAGCATAAATTTTTTTGAGATGTAAGTTTTTGATTGGCTCTTGCAAGGGTTCACCTTCAGAGGTTGACAATTGGTATGCTCGTGTTCTGTAGCTTGTTGTGATGACAAAGGGACTCAACCAATTAGGCTCAAACTTTCCTTTGTTGTCTTGATCTGGAAGGTTCTTCTGATTTTGTTTTAAGAAAAGATCGCCTACTTGGAATGACTGACATTTGATTCTCTTGTTATAGCTCTATTTCAGTCATTTTTGATACACTTGCAAATGATTAAGGGTGTCAATATGACGTTCATCTAGGAATTCTAGCTCTTTCAGTTGAGACACTATGTACTCTTCCTTAGTTATTAGATTCTTTAGTGATACTAGCAATAATGGGAGCTCAACCTCAATAAAAAAGATGGCTTCTAATCCATAGACCAGGGAGAAAGGGGTTGCACCTATAGGCATGTGGATATTGGTTTGATAAGCCCAAAGAGCAGGATTTAGCTTCAAATGCCAGTCACAACCAGCTTCATTAACTATTTTCTTTAGGATTTTCAGGATAGTTTTATTTATTGCTTCTTCTTGGCCATTGCCTTGGGGATAGTACGGGGTAGAGAATCAGTGTTGGATATTGAATCTTTGTCATAGCTCTTTCACATCCTGATTCTTGAATGGGGTTCCATTGTCGGAGATGACAGTTTGTGGTATATCATAATGGTAAATTAGGTAATTTAGGATAAACTTAGCTATTTTCTTTCTCATTATGTAGGTCATAGGGATGGATTCAACCCACTTAGTAAAGTACTCAGTGGCAGTTATGATGAAATTATGGGCATTGGATGAGGTTGGAGTGATTTTTCCTATGAGGTCAAGTACGCACTGCGAAAAAGGCCATGCTGTGATCATTGGTTGCAATTCTTAAGTTGGAGCATCTAATCATCATCTAAGTTAATCAAACTATGATTAATCTAATCTAACCACCCATCACATCCTCTATTTTTTCCCACTTGCACTGATAAAGCATTTTAATTTATTTATTAAAATCATCATTTTCCCTCAACAAAGCATCTTTTGAGAATATTCCTCAAGTTTGAATTTGAAAGCAAGTTGACTTGTCCCCTCCAACATGTCAATAACTTCCCTCTTACATGTCCCCCACTTGGCATTAAAGTCACTCTTTCTCCCTCCAACAAGCCAAATTTGAATTTGAAAAAGGCAAACCAATCTCATTTATGGGCACATTGACCAAAACTTGCACATTCCTCAACCACTCACAAGGTGACAAGTGGCTCCATCTCATTGGATAAAACATTATCCCACATTGCTCTCTTTTGAGCACTCTTAGTATTTTAGATTCTATAAATGGAAGCTTCATTCTTCAACAAATCATCTACAATCTTAGGCAAATTTACTGTCTTCAATTGAGAGCTAATTTTGTCCACTTTAATCCATCTTCAAGGTATCTATCATTGAGCTTATCAAGGATTGGGAAAGGGCTTCTTTCCATGTCAAAGAAGCACCAATCCACTATGGGATAGATATGTATCTTTCTTTTATGCTCTCAATTAGTTTGTGTTGTTATCTTGTTTATGAAGGCATGATGCATTATTTCATAGGAGCATTTAGTAAGTTTGCATGAACTAACTTTCTTCATGGAGTTTAGAATGTTTGCAAATTTATGGGTGCTTCATTATGGCGCTAGAAGGAGGGCCTATATATTTTAGCTAATATTTTATTGAGGATTCTCATATAGTCATTAATGAATTTTATTTTAACACAATCATTTCATTTTGAGATATATCATGGCTAGATGCAACTGAGTAGTCTCTAATGATTACTATTTGACTTCATCAGGATCACTTTGTAGTTAATCTAACTTTTCTGGAGAACCATGGAGGTGTTTGAGTGGAACTTGTGTTTATGCAAAAGACATCGGGAGATGAATCTTAGCATAACCTGGAATTGTTAATACGTATAAAAGTGGTTTTCCAACAAGTTTGAGGTTGTAAGTATCTTTAATGTGTGCGTACATTGTAATTGTTTTCCTGAGTGGTGAGCTTTGAAACTAAGCCTATCTTCATTTTAACTTGAGTTGATCTATTGGTTTTACAATACGTTGTTGCTTCCATTACATAGGTTTCTCTTACTACGTTATTTCCCTATTTCAGTGCAACCGAGTATTATTCATGTAAACCATGAAATGTCATAGGGTGACTTTTATTTGTTGTTGTCTGGCTTTAGATTTATATGCAGGCCGAAAATAATGTGACTCTTGAATAAACTAGGCCTTCATTCTTTCCAAATCTCCATCAAGCAATAATCTGCTATTTATCTACATAGTTGGGCTATTCTTCATTGTCTCTACAACAACGAATTCTCAAAACTTGAATTTCTATTTCGCCAAAACTGCAAGTAGGCGTCATTCTAGATTTGTACACCTAGCTTTGTCCAATGGCTTATCATAGTTTCATGCACTAAGAGGAAAATTAATACGATGGTTCCATTCATGCAATTGTACATTGAAGTCATAGGTGGGAGTTTCAGCTATATATGTTGAAAATCTATCACAGATAAAGGGAAGCTGACATGGAAAGTCAGAGGTAGATATAGTTGGATGAGGATCCGCTTCTTCTAACTCCCCAAAGCATCATTTTCCATTCACATTCAACCCTTAAAATGTGAACACTGGCTACAGTTCAACGCGGAGCTACTTCTTCTAAAGCACATACCTCATTTTCATCTTCATGGCGCACACTTGTATATTAGCATCTCCACAATTGTATATGTTGCATATGCTTGCATTGCGCAAACTGTAGTTGTTTTTTGCATGCATTGTTTATGCCTGCAGGCTAGGGAGAATAACCAAAATGATGCATTTCCTCTATTCGTGGGTTTCTCTAACTCAACTCCACTCTTTTTATCTTTCCTTTCTTGTAGAGAAAGGTACCAAAATATCTTTGGCATGATCTCCTCCCTTTTCTTGAAATGAAAAGGCATATTTATGACTAACTAGCATTCATTTTCAATTTTGCATTCACATTTAAATATGTTGAATAAATGTATTTATGACTAGTTTCCTCTGTCATTTTACTCTATTCACATTCAATATGTTGCATTCACATTTTTGCACCTCAAACATGAAGTGGAATAAAACCACATGCTAGTACAGGTATCGTCTTCTTTGTTGATTCCCTTATTCACACCCTATGAAGTCTTTGAGTGATCGATCATTCACAAGCTAGTCAGGGAGGCAAACTAGAGAACCAATTTTATCTAGAAGTGATTTCATTCTGGAAAAAAATATTGTTGTCCTTTTATGATAAGATCACTGTTAAGAAGTGATGATACACTCTTCTATTCTCTGCCTGTCAATCTTGACTTTAGGGTACTACTGAATCTGACATTTGAAGTCTATTTATTGTCTGGGGCTGCTCATTTATGTTTTTTCGCAGGCATATTTATTATGATGGCGTCACTCATTTATGTTTTTTGCAGGCTAAATCAATCTAAATAAAAGTAAATGTGTCTAAAATATAATGCATTTTGTGGATATCTTGTGATTGTTGCAGTCAATAAAGACCACATCTTTTTGAGGTAACTCGTCAAATAGCTACTGTACTAAATCCTCAAGAAATTGAATTTGATTTATCTCTGTCATTTGAGACCTGCTATTCAGTAAAGTTGGATCTTTGAAGTGCATATTTCTCTCTTTGTTCTAAACACTAATTATTATTTTACAAGATTTCCATTAAAATATGATTGGTCAGGCATGCTAAATGGTGTGATGTCAGAATTGAATAGCCTCCTTGAAGTGATGTTTCTTAGAACTGTTAAATTTGAAGTGACATGTTTTGTTTTATGGCCATTATACTTCTTTTTTATGCAAAAATTGAATTCACGACCCTACTAAATTGAGGGTGGGTTAGAGTCAACAATTAATGCTAAGTAAACAAACACTCAACTAAAATCCCCCTCAGATTTGTTTGCCATTATGGAAGTTAGAACAAGTGTCATAGTTGAATTGAGGTTGAAATGTATTACCTCATTTTAAGAGAATCTAAAGCCATCACACTTATGAATATTTTCCCCACATTAGTATATGAACAAAATTATCAAAACATAGAAGAGTGTGTGGTGTAAGCCTGATCAAGGAATGCTACTTCAATCTTACAAAAATATTTGCTTGTGCATTCAGTTTAATTATTTATTTTCTCTTGCCTACATTCAATTTACTCACTATCATTTTAGTGGAGAAAGGGAATTTGACTTACAACTCATGCTTTAACGGCATCCTTCAACATTGCAATTTGAATGCTAATATAGTTCATGCTATGTGCTTTCATATGTGATCTCTCATTGTGTAGGTTGAATGCTAATGAAACAATCTTGGGGACTTCACCATTGGACTGCCAACATTAGTTATCCGAATCAGTATTTTTGTATGATGTATTTTGATCTCAACTATACAGTAGTGATTGAATAAAAGAGAAGAAAATCTAATTTCTTTTTATTTCCTATTTTGATAGGTACTTGGCATAACAGTTGGTGTACAAAATCAATGGTGGCCTATATAAAATAGGGGATCACTAATATGATGGTGTCATAAGAAAAATAAATCACAAACATATTTCAGTTGAAAAAAGTGAACATTAAACTTGAAAAAAACATTTTTTAATGCTTATTATAATAACCTAGGGCTTTGATTCCTGCTTTAGTTTTTTGTTCTAGATCAACTCACATCTTTTTTGGGCTCTTAAAAAGAACATTTCAATCTTTGCTACAAAGGGGCTAAAATTTAACCTTAGGCATCTACTAGATTTTGATTTGGTCTAACAACTGAACAAACAAACCTCACACTTGATATTAGTGTTTTTAAAACAAACTCATCATTGTTTTGAAGGTAAAAAACAAACAAGTGCTTGAAATGTGTGATTTTTTCTTTGGTGCATTTTGAGTGTGTATCCTCTCCCCTTGAGCTTCGTGCGATCTAGGGTGCAAAAGAAACACTCAAAATGCATTTTATTGCTTTGAGTCACCTTTAAGAGAGGGCTTCCTATGAGAAACACCTCGCAACAGGAAACTCATAGGCAAGTTCTTGTAAGCACATTTACCGGTGGGCTATATCAAAGGGTGTGAAATCATGAGAAATTAGCACCAATCTATGCCAACAATAGACTGCACCTAATCCCATGCCTTAAGTGGAACGGGAATGGTTGAAGTGCCTTAATTGTCCAAGCGAGTGAGTGTTGGTTTTGGTGTTCATGGTTTGTTGTCATTAAGAACCTTGTTTGTAGTAACCAACCACTCCATCCAAGGATTTTATCAAAGTGGTGCATTGGAACTTAGATTCCAAGAAGTTACTTGCCATGTCTGATCTTGGTTAAAGTATAGAGGTTAAGACTTCATTCTTAACATACCTTTATACTCTCTCCTTGGTTGCATGTAAAATCATCTCTTCTACTACAAAGGGCATAAGTCAAGCCCACCAAGAAAAATGTACCAACTGAGCTAGGATGTTATATTGCTTGTGAGTCAGTTTGAAAACACAGTACTTGGATCCAAAACATCAAAACCAACATTCAACGAATCATCAAAATTTCAAACCCTTTGTAAGGAACAAATACCTTTGAAAATTCCACGTGTTACTGCTTGTCCCTAGGAGTTCTTATCCCTAGAAGGCTTCTAAACACTAAGACCTACATCTCGATTTGTTCATTCCAAAGTCAACAATAGGAAACTATGCTCTTGAAACCTTGATTTTCACATAATGGACCTTGTGGAATGAAAAGGAATTGGGACATTGGACGTCTAGTTTCAAAAGCTAATCAAGAAGTGTTTGTGGTAAAAAGAATCCATGAACCAAGATTAACTCAAATTGAACCCCACACATGTGCTTGTTTATTTTTTTATCATCTTTCGAGAAAACATTGGTCTTTTGGCTTGAACCACTCTTAGAGAAAAGCATGTTCTTCAATATCTTGGTCTAGTAAACAAAGTCTCTTTAAGTCTCTTAGGATCAAAATCAAAACTTTCATCCATTTCCTAAACATCAAATCAAAATCACTTCATAAACAATTCGTGGAAATCTTGAAAAAATCCCTCATGCTAAACTTTGGGCAAATCATTTGAACCAAATCAAAATCGTTCATTTGATTAGATGTGTGTAGATGATCCTTCTCCACATATTTAGTCAAATTATCAGTCTTTGTGAATAAGTCTATCCCTTGATAACATCCAACATCTTGCGGTTTATGAGTTCACTATCCAAAATCCAAAATCAAATCAAATCAAAATCATCTTGTTTGGTTAGGTGTGTCTAGATGAATCCTTCTTTACACATTTAGTCAAATTAGCATCTTGTGGATAAATTTTCTCTAGGACAACATCTAACCTCTTAGAGTTTATGAGTTCACTATCCAAATCAAATCAAACCAATCCCAAATCAAATCAAAATGTCAATCCAAGTCCTAAAGTTTAGTATCCTCTTCAAGGTTTCCTAAGAGTTCCAATCATTCACCAAATCATCCATATTTCATATCTCATAACCATTCTTTTGATCCTTAAAACCTTAGACTTTCTTTTTTGTACCTAGAGTTTGGATCAACCCAAAGAATTAGAGGTTCACCCCCCACATTCTTGAAAATTGATCCTTATTTTATGGTCCAAACTAGACCTCAACACAAGAGGAACATGGAATATAAACTTGCTCCATATATCATGAGTAATCCAAATCAATTGAAATTTCAAAGCCTTACAATACCAATTGATTATCAAAACTCACATTTATACAATCCATACATTGGATCATTGTCTCCTACAAATGTCAATGGTACAACAAATGTGAGTATTCCTAGTGAAAAGTTTGGAACACTTTTCCTGATGGTGGATTTAAATCCAAGTCCAAACCTACAAGTCTATCAACCAAATAATCAATGCATGAGCCTTCAAACAAACAACATCATCCCATCAAATCCCAACATGCCAAATGTGAATGTACCAAGTACAACTTTACAAAACATGAACATTTTGAATCCAAACTTGGTAAACTTTGGGATGGATATGTTTGCAAATCATACAAATATTTCTCAAAGTCCAAACAAGATGTTAATGACTCTGTGTATTAATCCAAGTCAAGGTAACACCATGCAAAATCAAAGTTACCTAAATCAAGACAATGTGATCCCCATCATCAACAACGTTCAATTTCAACCTATCATGCCAAATCTAAACATCATCCCAAATCAAAAAATTGTCAAAAATAAATCGATCTAAGGAAATCCATCAAGAACCAATCAAATCATTGCATCAAATCCTCCAAATATACCAATGATATCACAACAATAGATGGTATCCCATCAAACAACAATGTTGATCCTGAAAAATCAAAACATGGTCTCCCAAGGACCTATCACCTCAGTCATTCCAACCATCACTCTCACACCCATCACATCTCAAACCCTCACTACGATGATCGCTCCAAGCGTATATCAACCACTTGTCACTACATCCAACACAATTCTGAATCCGCCACCACTACCACCTAAACCAAACGCAACAAGCCAATATAATAATGCACTAAAAGCTTACCAAGCTTGCCAAAAATCATTCCAGCAGTACCAAGTTTCTCAACAACCTGCTCAGGCTACCCAAGTCTCCCAAGCTACGCAAGATGCTCAAGCTCCCTTTCAAACAAAAGCACAAACACAAAAAAATGATAACTATTGGGGACAATGATTAGGATTCAACCAATGACCATATTGAAAATGTCTCTACATCACCTAACGAGTTAGAGGGCATATCTCAAGAATTCATTCCAAAGCATGATCAACATATTTCACCAAAGTCTAGCAATGGTCCTTTCCAAGACATATTGACATCCTTCGACCTCATGGTTGTAGATATTGAAGGAATCTTCAACTCAACATTTAATCCAAGTCCATTAAAAAATGAAGAGAATATTGAGCCAATTCTCATGCCTAATGACAATATCCAAAAACCTTTTATAAGAAATCCATCCTTTGAAACTAACCCATGTCAAGAACTTGATCCAAAGCATGTTGAAAGAAATTCTAAAATTATTCAAGATCAAGAATTTGTATCTCCAAGATACTATAATGATTTAATGGACACTCTCCTATCTATACAAGATGTTGTAAAAGATGATCATATCCACATAGCACATACTCCTCCATCTACCCATGAGATGCTTTCTTTAGATGGACACGTAGATGATCTTCATTCAAAATAAGATCCCTTTACTCTTGAAATTATTACACAAAAAGAGTAGGTTATTGGTTCCTATAGTCAAACTAAGTTATCAACATTAGGATTAGATATTTTCCAAATTCAGACTAAGGAAATCATATATGGAGATACCCAACATTATCCACTCAAGGAAATAGGTCAAACAAAAAAGGACATTCTAGAGTCAACAGAGCATCTAATCAAAATAACATCACTTGTAGTGGTCATTTATCAGAGAATGCATTCTAAACAAGAGCTCCTGGAACAGGCAGAATCAAAGCACAAAGGTACCACTACCATCATACTAGGGGAAACTATGTCTCAAGCAAACATTAACATAGAGAGCATGAAGAATCCTTATGATGAAACTGATGCCAACACTACAACCAGCCACATGTCATGAATCTTCATCCACCCATCACCCCATCCACAAATTGGGACCTACGTCAAAAGAAAGAATTGAATCAAAGCATAAGGAATGATATCAAAGTAGAAGAAACAAGGAAGCATAATGGACAAATCAAATACATATGGATACCAAAAAATACAAAGAAAGATTATCCCTATCAAACTCCATCAGTCAAAGAAACTATGAGGAAAAATAAAAAAGGGGAAAGTATCCATCAAGGATGTCCATAAAAGAAAAAGCAAGATTTTCAAGTGATGTACAAAGTGTATTAAGCAATTGGTCCTAATTCCATGCACACTTTTGTATCCACCCATCATTTCTCATCTTCCCAAGTTTGGAGAGTCAAAGGTTCCAAACTATTAACCAATCCACCTTTTATCCCTAAACACACTCCATCCACGCCTCCACACATGATATCCAATTCTCATATTGACCATGTATTGGCAACAACCCTTCATCATAAGGATTCAGAAGGAACTCTATCACGATGTGTGCATAGAGACAAAGTTAACCCTGGTATCAATAAAGCAAATCAAGAATCCCAAAAGTTGCATTCAAGTGCACGTATCTTAGCAAAGCAACTTCTTCAAGCAAGCTATCAATGGCACATCATGATAGAAGCATCTACATCAGTAACACCCTATGGTTCAACATGAGCTTTAAATATTTCATAGAGAAATACAAAAAAATCAAAAAATATGAAAATCTAAAAAAATCAGAAAAAGGATTGAAAACAGTAAAAAAAAATTGTCCTCTAGTGAAAATCACATAGGCGGCACTTTGGACAGGTACCATGATTAAAACCTGGAAAATAGGCGTCATGTGTAGAATCAAGCATCTACGTGTGCCACTTCAGGTGAAAAAATCTCATCCCATCCGTAATAAATCCAACACCCCATCCATCTCAACCATAATAAATCCATGCATCCATGAACCATTTATCCAATCCATTTCCATCCATCTGCATCCATCGTCCAAGTTATCTTCATCTTGATGAAATTTTGGGCACGCTTTACACTTTCTTATGGTAAACATCTTGACATGGGCCGTTTTCATTGACATTGCTAGACACTAGGGGCAGGTATTTACATCTTGCTTTGAGAATAAATCTTGATCTATACCCTCCAACTTATGTGGTGATCCAAACATTGGCAAACGTGAAATAAACTTGGTCCAAGCATTTAAAATCCAAATCACTAGCCCATGGCATATTTTGACAAGCGAATGTTCCTTAAATCAAGCTTCATCTTTCATTGAACATCAATTCAAGCAATTTGTATCAGTTGCATGTAATTTACACTTCAAGTGTCACATCAAATCATTCGAACAAATTTTTTTCCAGATCAAGCTTCATCAATCATGATCAATCAAATCCAATCAAAAAATCATCATCTCAGGATATCCTTGTGTTGCTTAACGCAATCCTTGCATTGTTGTGTATCCTCAACAATGTTATCATCATCAATCCCTCATCATCTTGGGATATCCATCCTAATCCTTGTGTTGTGTAATACTATCCTTGCATTGTTGTGCATCCTCAACAATGTTATCATCATCAATCCATTGATTTGATCAATCAACCCTAGCTTGGTTTTCAACAAAATCCTAAACAAAGCATTGATATCATCACACATCCATATCTAAATCATCAAAATCATGCGAAAAATCCAAAAACACTCAAAAAAATAGAAAACATCAAAAACATGGAATTCGAACTACGTCATCTTTGAGCTTAAACATTCATAAAATTTCAGAAAACCCCAAAACATTCAAAAAATCAAAAATCAAAACATTTGTAAAATCTTGAAAAAATCCAAAAACAACCTCAAAACATTCCAAAAATGTCAAAAACATCCAAATATTTGAAAAAATCCATCCGCCTCATCTCGTTGTCACTCGAAACAATCAATCATCCATAATAAATTGATCATCACCTTCATCCTATGGCAACATAAACAAAAACAATAACAACAATAAGAAAAATCAAACTTCAAATGCAAAATCAAAAACAAACTTCAAACCGTTAAATGCAAAATCAAACTCTTGATCATTTTCAAACATGTCAATAAACTTTATATCAACACCCTATCAATCAACTTATCAACCCATCATCATCCTATACAATGCATGTCCTAGGATATATCTTTCTGACAATGGGCATCATTTTGGATATCACTTGGATTCTTATCCTATCAAAACAAATCCCTATGGCTAAACATATGAAGAACATTGGCTTGTTTGTGTACTTGATCTCTTCTTTTGATTTATCTTATTGTGCTCATTCTAAGGACCTCTCGATGATATCCGAATGAAGGATTTAGAGAGATAGGAATGTGGCAATGATCATTATCTTTTGTCTATTGTGCTTGTTTGACGTTCTTATAAAATAATCTTAGAGAATACTTGCTTTGTTAGATATGTATGGAGGGTGTTTTGGGAAAATTGTTGACTATTGCATTTATAGGTTATACTTTTCCATTTTTTGGTCTGAGGTATTTGAAACTTCTAAAGTGCATCCTAGCAAGGTTTATATATGTCAAGTGTGAACATGAATACTCCTATCTATTTGTCGAGTCAAATTCCATCACACTAAGTGCAACACCATCCTAGTTCTTTATACCTTGATGCATCGTGCTTAGGCGTGTTATCAAACATAAAGTAAGTGACCCTTTTAAAATCCAAATTCTTGATAAGAAAATCATTCATTTCTCATCATTCATTTCTCATCATCATCTCTCATAAAGTTGGCTTGTTGGATCCTCTTGTCATCACCTGATTTCTTCTTTTCCGTACTAACATCACATCATGAATAGTTAATCATCATCATTAGTGCATCCATCCTGCATCCACAAACCATCAATAGTGGGCATATCATCTCACATGCATAATCATCATCATAATATAGATCTGTTAGTCTAAGCATCTCATAAAATCATACATTTGCATAAAACATTCATTGCACAATCATATAGGCATCATTGCATCATCCATCTCACACGCATTGGATGATCATTTTAAGTTGTTTAGGATAATATATATTGGTTATTCTAAGCATCTTAAAATCATCTCATTTGCATCATCATCATAACCATCCATTTTGAACCTCTTTATCGTGAGATCGACCCTCAAATCAAATATTTTTGCTCGATTTTTTGAAGGGGCAATGTACTAGTGTACTTTCCATTGGGGCATCCAAAAAAATTATAATTTTTTTGAATTTTGATTGCCGAAAGTTTATTCTTTGAACCAACACAACAAGTGCATTTCTTCAAAGAGGGGAAAAATGTAGACACATGAAATTAGCATCGTGCACTCAATTCATATTCATTCAATCATCAAATAAATCAAATTCACATTCATCCATTCATCAAGTAAAACAAGTTCATTCCTAAGGTCATCCATCTAAATTAAATAAATCAACTTTGTTTAATTTAAGTCTCACATCCCCCTTTTTAATTAAATAAACCAAACTTTATTTAATTAAATCCCAAATGCATATTCCATCCCTTTTGATTTAAATAAATCAAATAGGTCAAAATCATATAATCATCATCTAAGTTAATCAAACTATGATTAATCTAATCTAACCACCCATCACATCCTCTAGCTTTTCCCACTTGCGCCAATAAAGCATTTTAATTTATTTATTAAAATCATCATTTTCCCTCAACAAAGCATCTTTTGAGAATATTCCTCAAGTTTGAATTTGAAAGCAAGTTGACTTGTCCCTTCCAACATGGCAATAACTTCCCTCTTGCATGTCCCCCACTTGGCATTAAATTCACTCTTTCTCCCTCCAACTAGCCAAATTTGAATTTGAAAAAGGCCAACCAATCTCATTTATGGGCACATTGACCAAAACTTGCACATTCCTCAACCACTCACAAGGTGACAAGTGGCTCCATCTCATTGGCTAAAACATTATCCCACATTGCTCTCTTTGAGCACTCTTAGCATTTGAGATTCTATAAATGGAAGCTTCATTCTTCAACAAATCATTTACAATCTTAGGAAAAGTTACTCTCTCCAATTGAGAGCTAATTTTGTCCACTTTAATCCATCTTCAAGGTATCTATCATTGAGCTTATCAAGGATTGGGAAAGGGCTTCTTTCCACATCAAAGAAGCACCAATCCACTATGGGATAGATATGCATCTTTCTTTTATGCTCTCAATTAGTTTGTGTTGTTATCTTGTTTATGAAGGCATGATGCATTATTTCATAGGAGCATTTAGTATGTTTGCATGAATTAACTTTCTTTATGGAGTTTAGAATGTTTGAAGATTTATGGGTGATTATAATTCAAGGATTATGAAATTTGGTACGAGAAGTTGTTCCACCAAGAACTCACATTGAAAGATGTTGTTCGACATGTCTAGTAGTGATTCGATTGTTGCCATGGCATCTGCTGCTCTATTGGTCATGCAAGGAATATACTCAAAATTTATGTCTATAAAAAGATCTTTGAGATTGTCCACCATATTTTTGTAAGGAGTGAGCTTGTCATCTTTTGTTTGATAGTCATCCTTGACTTGGTTGATAACCTGTTGTGAGTCTCCATAGACTTTCATCTCTTGTATCTGTCACTGAATTGCTATCCTAAGACCTATGATCAAGGCCTCGTACTCAGCAATGTTATTGGTACATGGGAATGATAGCCTGTAAGACTTTGGGATGCAATCACCTTGGGGTGATGAAAATAATGTCGGCTCCTGATCCATGTTGGGTGAATGATCCATCAAAGTACATCTTCCACTAAGCTGTGAGATTAATAAGGAACACTAATTCATTAGGGAACTCATATATTAAAGGGTTCTTAGCATAGATGGGTGCTTCTACTAGTTGTTCTGCTATCACTTGTCCTTTTATTTCCTTGCACTCCGCATACTCTATGTCAAACTCTATCAAGATCATTACCCATTTAGCCATTCGTCCTGTGAGAGTTGCTTTGGATAACAAATATTTTAATGGATCAATCTTTGTGATGAGTTTGATTTGGTGTGACAACATGTAATTCCTAAACTTTTTTGAAGTGAAAACTACCGCTAGGAATGCTTTCTCAATGGGTGAATAGGTCATCTCATAGCCTAGCAAGGTTTTGTTGATGTAGTAAATGGCTCTTTCTTTTTCGTTTTCATCATGTTGTGATAAAAGGGATCCTAGTGTTGCTAGTGTTGCTGAGATATACAAGATCAGTGGCTTGTTTGGTATTAACGGCCATGAGCACTAGAGATGTTAGTAGATAATCATTAATCTGCTAGAAATATTTATCATAGTTTTCATGCCATTTGAAAGTTATCCCTTTATGGAGAAGATGTAAAAAGGGATGAGTCTTATCCAATAGCTAACCTATGAACCTTTTGATGGACTACAACCTTCCTTGTAATCGTCTCATCTATTTAAATGTCTATGGTGGTTCCATGTCTAGGATGGATTTTACCTTTGTTGGATCAATTTCTATCCCTCTTTGTGAAATGATGAAGCCAAGAATTTTTCTTGATGTGAGTCCAAATACACATTTTTTTGGATTCAGTCATACCTTGTATTCTTCAATTCTATCAAAGATAGGTCCTAAGACTTGTATGTGCTCACTACTCTTTTTTTAATTTTTGAAAATATCGTCCACATAATCTTCAACTATTTTGTGGATCATTTTGTGAAAGATAAGGGTCATTTCTCTTTGATAGGTAGCTCCACATTCCAATAATAGGTTCCCCATGGACAAGTAAAGGCAGTTTTTTGTTGATCCTCTTTGGTGATTATGATTTGATTGTAGCATGAAAAGCCATCCATGAGTGATAACGTTTCATGCCCAGCTATTAAATCCACAATGAGATCAATGTTGGGAAGGGGGAAATCATCCTTTGGACATGCCTTGTTCAGATCTCTAAAATCAGTGCATATTCTGATGCCCCTAGTGGGTTTTGAGTTTGGTACCAAGTTTGAAACCCACTTGGGTTTGAATAAATCTAGAACCGGTGGTCCTTGTTGGTCCATGTCAATGAGTTGTAGATATACTAGGCGTATTTCAGTTGAATGGTTATTTGAGACAAAGGTTGTTATGGGTATCATGTAGAGGGTGTTGTTCTCAAATAGGTCAGTGACATCAAGAGGAAAGTCATCTAAGGTAGTATCACGCGATGTAGGTGACCAAGAGGAAGCCTCAACTCATCTAGCAGAAATACCTTTGCCAATAAGTGTGACCTTACTAGTAGTAAAACCTAAGCAAATATTTTTTAGTCATTTCTTAGGAACGATGGGTTCTACTAAACCATTTTCATTCTTTCCTATCTTCTCATTCTTGTTATACCCCATGCTCTGCATTAGTTGTAGACCTTTTTTGTCATCTTCCATGGGAAGAACAGGAACATGTCGCTCATCTTGATAGAGGATTTTAGAGATATTGTGCTCATGGAAGTCTTCTTGATTCAAATCTCCCCATTTGGTAAAGGTAGTAGCTTCCATCTTGATTATTTTTGGCTCTTTAGTGCTAGATGTTGGTTTCTCGTGTGTTTGAGGAGAAATCAGTAACTCTCCTAAGACAATTTGTCTTTCAATATTTTTTAGCTTCCAAAACCATCATCTTGGATTACTACTTTGACATTAGGTATGCTTTTTACAATAGGTACTTGTGATGCTGAGGTAGAGGCTAGAGATGATGGGTCAACAAATGAGCTTGATGGCGTAGGTCCTTCATCATTTTTGGGTATTTGTGGGATCTTGTAAAAATTTTCTTCAAGGCTCTTGTAGTAGTAGAAAGGCTTAGGATCTCCTTGGATAGTGATTTCTCTACCCTCAAAAGGAAACTTCACACAGTGATGATAGGTTGAGGCTACAACTTGAAAAGCATGGATCCAAGGTCGGCCAAGTAGTATTTTATAGGGAAGATTAGGGTCAAGTATTTAGCATGTGGTTTATGCAATAAAAGGTCCCACTTGGATTGGAAGTGATATGATTCCTTGTGATACCTATTCTTGGTCATCATATGCTCTGATGCTGGTACTCTTTGTCTTCTCAATGGTATCTTCTGAATAGCCTAGATGCTTGATCAACTATAGTGTGCAAATGTTCAAACCAACACCTCCATCTACCAAGACTCTTTTGACCTTGTTTCTATGGATGACCACCTCAAGGTGTAAAGCATGGTTATGAGATGGTTGTGATGGTAAATATTTTTTGGAGAAGGTGAGAAGATGGTTGTTGATATGTACTACCATAGCTTGAAAGTGATCAGTATCAATGTTGTCAGGAACAGATGACTCAGACAAGGATTTTTCTAGTATTTCCTTGTGTGCGGGAGATAACCTCAAGAGGTCTAAGGTTGATATCTAAGTGGGGGTCTATTTAAGCTGATCTACAAGATTTTACTTGCTAGGATTAGATGTGGGCAAAGTGGTATGTTTCCTAGATTGAGCTGTGATAGCTCCTTGAACGATTATTTTTCCACGTCGTGTGGTGACTCCACATTTTGTGCTACCTCCTTTGATGGTGACAAAAGTGATAACACTATCATACAAAGTAACTACATTGGAATAGGTATGTTGAGCATTGGTGTAATCCTTAGCTTTTCCGTTGTTGTTAGCTTTGCTATGATCAGGCATAGGGGTCTTGTATATCTTGAGATCCTAGTTTCCATTTGGTACCTCAATAGATATGGTATCATTCTCTATGAGATCTTGGATGATATTCTTGAGTTTCATGCATTTTGTTGTTTTATGTCCTTTTATTTTATGAAAGTCACATAGATCATAGTCATTGTACCAGGATGGCTTTTCTTGGGGTTCTTGGTAGTTTCCAAAGTTAGGAAGTGTTATCAGATTTGACTCTACCATTTTCTTCATGATTGTATCGATGGGTTCCGATAACTATGTTTACTTGTGTTTGGGATAGTTGTTCATGTTACTGGCTTGTCTTGGTTGCATGTTGGTGTTATTAATCTAATTGTTCTGAGGTGGTACCATTTGTTGCACAGTTGGTTGGATGTTAGCAACTTGATTATTGTTGGTTCTAGGAGCACTTAGTATGACCTTAGCATCTACCACACCATCATTTGTTACATTTTTTTGAACCTATCCCATACACGAGGTTTCTCACTTGAGTTGGTTGAAGGACGGTTGTCTTTGTAAGCTTGAGTGTTTCCTTGTGAGATTAAGGCTCCTTCAATGTTAAGGGCTCTTGGAACAAGCTCATCATAAGATGTGATACATTGCATTTTCAAGTGGAATGATAGATTTGGATAAGGGTTGGCTATAATGATTCCCACTTGTTCGTCAGGAAGAGGCCACTTTCTTTTACTAGCTCTTTTTCTCCATCGTTGTAAGAAATTCGTGAAGGTTTCTCCTGGATTTTGTTTGAGAATATACAACTCTTCTATACTAATGTCCATGTCAAGATTGAAGGAGAAGTGGTCGATGAATTTGACAGTGATTTCTTGAAAAGTTTCAATACCAGGAGGAAAATGAGAAAACCAATCCATAGTAGTACCTATTAAACTTCGAGGTAAGAGGCACATTAGATATGAATCATTATAAGCAACTTCCATACACATGATGTTGAATTCTTTGATATGGTCAATAGGACTTCCTCTCCCTCTGTATTTTTCAAACTTGGGGATTTCAAAACCAGGAGGGAATGGTATCATTGTTATGTTTCGATCAAATAGGTAAGGACACAATTTTTGTGTATGAGGTTTCTTTGTCTTTCCCATACGAAGGTCTTGCATTTCTTGAGAGATTACTTTCAATTGTGATGCAAGATCGTCTTCCAAATTGGGTGGAGAAACATATGATGGGATGAGAGATGAGTTATATGGGGTGTATGAAGGTGTGAGATTTTGTGAAAGTGATGAATATGTACCTGATGCATTTGGATTGATGATGTTTGTATGAGGAAAATATGATCCTTTTTGTTGTTGTTGGGTGTATTATTGAGCTAGTAAAGCTTGTTGTGCCACTAGGGCTTGTTGTTGGGCCTATTGTTATTGTGCTAATAAAGTTGCTTGGTGTGCTTGTTGATGTTGTGCAGCTTGTTGTGCTGCTAACGTTGCTTGTTGAGCTTGTTGGGCAATGGTCACTTGTTGTTGTTGTTGCTGTTGTGCTAAGGTTGCTTGTTGAGCTTGATGTTGTTGTTGTGCTAAGGCTGCTTTTTGAGCTTGATGTTGTTGTTGTGCTAAGGCTTATTTTTTACCTTGATGTTTTTGTTGTGCTAAGGCTACTTTTTGAGCTTGATGTTGTTGTTGTGCTAAGGCTACTTGTTGAGCTGTTAAGGCTGGTTGTTGTTGTTGTGCTAAAGCTGATTGTTGTTGTTTTTGTTGTATGACTTGTTGATAAGTTTGTTGTGATTTTTGGAAAGCTAGGGCATGTTCTTACAAGGTAGGATCAGGTGGTTGTTGATACATCTATGAAGGAATAGGGATATTGATGTTTTGAGTGGATAGTGAATTGTTGGTGAAAGGTGGAGTATTCCCTTCGTTTAATATTCCTTGTAATATAGTAGAATGAGGTGGAGGAAGGCATGTTTGAGGCATAGAAAAGGGAGTTGTTGGAAAGTATGATGTCATTAATTTTTTCAATGGAAATGAAACACTAGGACCTTGAGTCCATTGATTGAAAAGATTCCCTTGTCCTATGTTTTGAGGATTGCCTTGTGCAAAAGATGTAAACAAAGGATTCTTGATCAAGGTACTCTCAGGATTGATAGAACTTGTAACCAAGGGATTGCTTTGAGATGGATTGATAGAAGATGATGTGGTAATCGTAGATGGAATGGATGAACCCACCAGAGGGTTAGATAAAGATGTCCCTATTTGCATTGAGGGTTGATTCTGTGATATGGTATGGACATTCCCTTGTTTATTTTTTTGAGATTTTTCATTTGTACTGCTCTGTGTGATGGTAGGTACAGTTGTGGTACTCATAGGTGTGGATGAAGAAGGGTGTCCCCAAAATTTTGAAGTGGTGGTGGAATAGTGAAGTTCAAGCGGAGTGTGTAGTTGTTTTGGATCCTCGAGAATGGGAGGAGCACCAAAGGTAGGTGTCCAAATGATGGTGGAAGGTGGAGGATTAGTTTCAAGAGTACCCATAAGTGTATAATTTTGAATGGTAAGGTGTGACCAAAATCTTTAGCAAGGTTGATTGCAAGACTAGGTATGTAAGTTTGACATAGCCCTTGTGATGGAGTTATGAAATCCTATGTGAAACTTTGTGCTACAAATGTTGGGGAGATAGGAGCTACACTTTGAAAAGGTTGATATTCTAAAAGTTCTTCCCTAGTGAGCTCAAATGGGTTTTTGGTGACGTCTTCAATTTCATATGGTCTTGAGGGAGATGATGGTTATTTTGATGGTGTAACATGACTTCTAGGATCAAATTCTAAAGGATTTGGATCACTTGAGGTAAATATAAAATTTTCTTTCTCCATGATTCTCTTGTGTTGTGATCTCATCTTTACCATAAATTTGGTGTCAGCTATGGGAGAGTTGTGTTGAGTTTTGTAATGTTTGAAATCTCTAGTTGACTCAAACCTAGGTAAAAGGGATGCTCTAAGAATTTTGGGAGCAATGATGATAATGTTGGATGAAAACAGGGGTGATGTGGGAACTGATCTTTTTTTAAGCATTTTGCGACAACACTTTCGACTTAAGTTTGATTTTTTGATGTTAGAATAAAGGATGATAATGAACCTAGAAATATTTAGGGTAGACTTGTAACCTTATAGATAAAATAGTTCACAAATGATAAATATCTCAACTAAGTGTATGGAAAAGGATACATTTCACATAAAAAGTAGTTAAGGTAGCAAGTTGGTTTGATTGATGTTTAAGTTTCAAAGTGTTAGTGTATTTTTGAAATTTTGCAAAGATAGATGAGGTGAAGGATGGAATTTTGATGAAGGGGTGAGTGAAATTTTGGACCCAATGTTGACCTAAAGTGAACCTTTTTTTTTTGAAAAGACCAAGGTAGTGAGAATCATGCTAGACCTCTAAAATGTTCAATTCCTAAAGACTAAATGATTTAGAAAACTTGTTGATCTTCACAAAGACGAGGGTTCTAGCTCATAAAGAATATGTACATGTCAAGATATTTTCTCAATGTGCATTCATAAAATTTTATTAACAACTTGTTTTTGTTTTCATAGAGTGCCTCAATGCAGTTTTTGATTGTCTTTGCACTACAATGTCTAAGTTTATGGTGACAACCAATTGACCTTCATTTAGGGATCCTTACTTTACATGAGATCATCTAGTAAAGTGAACCTTTGTTTCAACAAGATCAAGGTAGTGAAAATAATGGTAGACCTCTAAAAATTTCAAATCCTAGAAAATGAGAGGATGGAGGGGAATGTTCAAACCTGTTCGGGCTCTCCTAGCTTAGGCATAAAAGTTTCTCAACAAAGTGTAACTATTGCAATAGAATATGGATGCCCACTTTTGACTATACTTTGTTTGACGATTCCTATGTCCGAAATGGAGTGATGAAGACTTTCCCTTACGAATTTTAACTATTTTATGAATCATTTAGAGGAGTTGGGTATCATGAAAAAGACCAGGATTTTGACTCCAAAAGAATGCAAACAATTCCGAACTATACCTTGAAGCGTGTCTATAAAAGTTTGCTACTAACTTGTTTCTTTTTTTGTGAACTGCTCAAAGGTGTTTCTTAAAAGCTTTTGGAGTGAGATGCCTAAGTCTAAAATGAGGACCGGTAGACTTTGGCTTAGGAATCCTAATTTTTCATGAGATCATGTAGGAACAATTTAAGTCTATGGAAGAAAGGGAGATATTTATTGCCATGTGGGTGGTGGTAATAGGGGCCTTCCAGTCTCAATATCAGCGTGTTCCTCTTCTTCATCTAAAATGGTTGATGTGTTTCTCCATTGTGATTTTGTTTCCTTTTTTTCAAAAGTGAAGGTTCTCAAATTTCTAATGAAATTGGTTTTTTCACCATTTATGAGATCAAAGTTTGGCTGAATTATAGCACCTAGAAGACCGGGTTGTTCAATGGGACCAATCGATCTCCAAATAGTCATGTGGGGTTCATTTGTCAAATTATCTTCTCTTAGGTGAATTGATTCTACCACAAACACTTGTCTTTTGATTATGTTTCCAAACTAGATTTTTATGCCAAAAAACATCATAACTTTCACAATGTCCATTTCATGAAAATCATGAGGTTAAAGCCACAATTGCCTATGTTATCTTTTGTAAATATGGGTTTGAGATTAATGTCAAGATATTTAGAAATCGCTAAGGATATATCCTTAGGACAAGCAGTAATATCAAGGCTAATCAAGAAGTCTATATATAAGCCAAAGTATTTGAGATTTTGGATAGTGAATGTTTGTTTTTGGATCGTTTTGAAATCAAGCAAAGTGTTAAACTGACTCACAAGCATTACAACCCTAGGCTAGAAATGACTATATTTGTTGTATTCCCCCATGGATTTCTCCAACTGTGCTTATTCAGAGTGGATGATTAGAAGCTTGACCACACTGGCTCCCCTCCATGGCACTCACTTCTACAGGTCAACCAAGCTTCAAGTTCTCATGAATCTCCCATGACAAACTTTTCATCTCTACTAAGAACCACAAATATGTGGGACAACTTCAAAGCTCTGACCTCCTGAAATCAACAAATAAGGGAATCTAGTTTAGGGGGTGCAATGATAAAATCCTTGTGAGAGGTCTCCCAACCCTTAGAACAAGGGCTTTATGCATCATAAAGATACTAGGGGAGAGCTATCATGAACCACTTCCCATTGATTACGATTTTCATCGAAACCACAAATTTATATAGCGGTTTCGAAGAGTTTGGCTTATACTTGTTACCGCTTGGGTTGTTCCCTTAGGGTGAGTACTTTTTCCCACCAAGAAAGGCCCTCTAAGTGAGTAAGTACATCTATAGTTCGATCATCTTTGCTTGCATGCACAAATAAAGAACACACGCTATGCCTTTTCTCACACTAACATGGTTGTTCAATTTTAAACCCAAATTGAAAGATGGAGGTGACTTTGCAAAGTGTTAGAGAATGTTTCTATTTCTCAAGATTGACAATGATGTGAGAGAATTGCATACACATTCACTAGCAATTTTGAAAGCCACAAAACAAAACAAACAGTTGTCAATTTTATCCTTCAAAGCAATAATGAGTTAATTTTAAGCGCCAATTGAAGGATGAGTTTTCCTTGTTAAATTTTAAGCCTAATTGAAAGATGTGATGTGAGGGTTCATTTTATCCAACTTTGAATGTTCATTTTAAACCCAATGGAAAACTAGTGCATTGCCTAAAACTAAAAGCAAAATAGCATGAAATTTGGTTACAATTGCCCCAAAGTGTTGAACACTAGTTACAATTATAGAATGTTTAGATAGAAGAGTAGGTCTTCAATTTCGCTCCATGCCTTTAAACCTACAAAGCCTTGTTAGTCTAACAATGAAAACATAGTCAGACATGTCCATTAGTGATCAGATAATCAAAAGAAATTAATCACATGTCAAAAAACAAATGTGAATTTTCTTACCCTAGTTGAGCGTCACTGTACACGATGGCATCGCAATTTGAAATTTGGGCGTCACTAAAGTGAATTTGAGCGTCGCTATAAACGAATGTGTCATGGTTTGAAATTTGAAAGCATCGGTCTAGTGAAGTTGAGTGTCGTCGTTTGTGTTCCAAGACATTTCAAATTTAAATAAGCATCGCTATATTTAAATCGGCGTCATCCAATTAAATACACGTCATTGTATCAAATTGCTTGGGTGTCGCTATATGGCGACGCTATTGAAATAGCCTCGTTGTTTGTCTTTTGAGTGTCACTACAACCTGCAAAATAGCATGAACATGGATTTCAATCTAAAAAATGACTAAATAATTGGTTTCCCTCCTTCTAGCACCAAAATGTCAATGCGAGGATACTGATATGGGCCAAATTATGCTTGATCCATGAAGAATCGAAGCACAACGGAGCCACTAATACTCGAATCTCAACAAGATCAATAAAACAAGATTAAAACTAAACATTTCTTCAAAAATGAACATACTAAACTACGAAGGCCATCAAAACATCTATTCTAATCCATTCAAAATTTATCTTGCAACAGAATCGGTGTCGCGTTGATGTGGACTGATGACCCTTTCCCAATCATGTGATAGTGAGCTTGTTGCAATCGATTCTATGGAAGAGAATCGATGAAACCATGGTGTTTGATGTATGAAAACCTAAATTAAGCTAAAATGAACATGATGTAAGCTAAGTTACCATGATTTTATGCTATAAATGATCTAATTATGCAATTTCTAAGGTAATCTAAGCTAATCTGAGCTAATTTAAGCTAAAAAGATGCTTAAAGATGAAAATCCTAATTTATTTACAAACTAGGATGGATGCATGGAAGCCATTAATGGTAGCTTGAAGCTACTATGCAGCTAAAATAAACTAAAATAAGCTAAAAAAGTGAAAAAAGTAAAGCAAGTATGTGAGTGAATTTAACAGCATAAGTTTGCAATAAAAGATGGATCCATTTGTCTCCAAATAGTGATCTATTTATAGGAGAGCAAATGAAGAATGGGTGGTTGAGATCAAAAATCTTAATCAGTGGTTCAAGATGAAGGAAATGAGAGGCATGGATCATGGATTCTTATCAACGGATGAGAATGCATGATGGAATTTAATCAAGGGCTCACAATTGCCTCAAACAAACACACTTTTGACCTATCCACACAAGTCAAAGGTAACTTGTTTAGGAGGTTAAAGGGATAACTTGCTTTTGAAGCTAAGTGAGTTGATTAGAGGAGAGGGAATATTCCTTTAGGGTGAGGAAAAAGGTTAATTTTACAGATTAAAACAAAGTTTTAATTGTGCAAAAAGGATAAAGAATATTCTATGAGAATATTCCCTTTGATTAGAGGAATAATTAGTTTAATTCCAAATTAAACAAGGTTTAATTTATGCAATTAGGGAATTAGAAGAATTAAAAGATATTTATTGAATTAGATGATTTAATAAATAGAGGAGGGATGAAATGATATTTAATTAAATAACTTAGGGTTATTTAATTAAATAAGATGACTTAGGAGATTAAATTAAATATTTTGATGTATTTAATTTAATTAGATGAAGTGTTAGTACGAAAAGAGATGAATTAACCCAATTTAATTAATTAGGCCAAATGGACGAAAATGATGATATTAATTAATTAGCTAGGCTAATTGTTAATTAAGTGAAAATAGGATGAAAAAAGAGGAAATTATGTTAATAAATCTGATTTGAGTGTATGACATTGATTAGGACATTTTTCAGTGTCTACACTAGGCAATCCGACAACAAAATCCATACTCACTAAATCCCAAGGTCTATTTGGTATAGCTAGTGGTTCATACAAATCAGCATTTTGAATACTACCCTTTGCATGTTGAAATACTCTACATCTCTCCACATACCTCTTCACATCCTCTTGCATTCATGGCCAATAATAATGTGTACTTAACTATAGGTAAGTTTTTTTCCTACCCAAAATATCCTGCTAGGTTGCCACCATGCTTCTCTTTCAAGAGATTCTCCCTCATTAACCCTTTGGGATTGCACAACTGATTACCTCTAAACACCAAACCATGATACAACATAAAATGAGTCCATGGTCCTCTATCTTTTTTGATAGGAGTATTGCAAGCTTCATATGCATCTTTGAAATCTGTATCATTTTCATACAACTCCTTCAAACTAGCAAACCCTACATTGTTTTCCTAAATTTCCTATAGAAATAGACATCTTCTACTTAACACATCTGAAACCTTGTTTTCTTTCCCACTCTTATGTTTCAACACAAAGTTAAAACTCTAAAGGTACTCCATGAAAACCCTTTACCTTCTTTGGGTCCATCTTCAATCTTTCTCTAGACAACACAAATCCCAAGTAAACCAACTCAATCTTCATAAAAGTTCCCTTCTTGAGGTTGATCAATAACTTCTCCTTATGCAACTAAGTCATAACCAATGTTAATGCTCTAGGTGTTCTTCCTTAGACCTATAAAAAACTAGTATATCATCTAAATAAACTATCACAAAATTTTCCAAGAATGGTTTCAAGACTTTATTCATCAGCCACATAAAAGTACTAGGTGCTTTTATAAGCCCAAAAGGCATAACCAACCATTCATAAAGACCATCATTAGTCTTAGATTTTTTCTTTCATTTCATTCCTAGGTCTGATCCTAATCTGATGGTATCCACTCTTCAAGTCTATCTTTGAAAAATGCATAGAACCACTCAAACAATCCATTAAATTATCCATCCTTGGAATAAGAAACATGTATCTAATTGTAATCTTATTGATTACTATCGAATTCGTACACATTCTCCAATCACATTCTTTATTGGGTACTAAGACTATTGGTACAACACACATGTGGGCTAAGACTCTCCCTTATCAATCCTTTCTCCAACAACTCTTCAACTTGTTTTCTAATCTCTTCATTCTCCTTTAGATTCAATCTATATGCATCCTTGTTTTGTATGCTAGCCCCTAGAACCAAATCCATATGGTGACTAATACTCATTGGAGCTAACTCATTCAGTAAATCAAATACCACAATATCCATGTGCTCCTTCAATATGTTTTGTATCTCCTTCGAGAAATTATCTAACTTAGTAGAGGTAGGTGCATCCTTAGGTATAAGTACCAATGCATATTCTATTTTTTCCTTATCCATATTAGATGAAAATTATTTACCACTCACAAACATAACCTTGCTACTACCACTGCTCTTATTATCCCCTTCTTCTCTCAAAGACCTAATAATGTATGTTTTTGACCATCCTTCAAAAAAGTATAGGTATTGTTTCTTCCATCATGTATGGCTCTCCTATCAAATTCCAAGGCCTACCCAAAAACATTGTAGAGAAGGGGGGATCGCTACTCACGATTTCTCTTCATTTGGAGAGCCTCATGAGGTGAACTTCCCTAAATTATCTCAGGAACAACACGAGAATTCTAGAATTAGAAAGAGCAAGTCACAAAGATATTTTGGAAAAACTAACAAGATTTCAGCCAAAGGATAGCAATGCAGAATACAAACAACAACACGATGTGCTAGCATCTCAGAGGTGCGCTAGCGTATCATACAGACTAGAAAGTGAGTATCACAGAAAATAGCTAAATGACTACTTCTACTCTAATTGTAGAGAACTTACATAATGTGATAAAGCAACATAATGCAATAGAACTACAATAAAATGAAGTAGAATTGATAAAGATAAGATGAAGAAAGGAAATGCTTACAACCATGTGAGTGATGAATCCTCCAACAAGTGAATGTCTTCAAAACCTACATCTGTAAGATAACTGGAGAAAGTGTTGGGGTTGTATAGGGGTTTTCCTCAGTCAAACCCCTATTTTGGTGTTCCCACCTCCACATACAACCAGATAGAAAGAGAAGAGTGTAACTGAAATAGACAAAGTGTGTGGTGAAAGAAAAACTTGCTTCAAGAGTTGAACCCGCACCACCAAGTATGGGTGATAAAATAAATTCCCACTCGAGGAGGAGAACCCATATCACAAGAGAGGTGATAAAAGAAATCCCCGCTCGAGGAGGAGAACCTGTATCATGAAGCAAGGATGAAATTGGAAGGGGAAGTGACAAATCCCAAGATGCTTAAAGGTGCAAAGAACAATGGAGATATGAAAGGCTTAGGAAGCCAAAGAGGGAAGCAAAGAAAGCTACAAGAGCTAAGAGTGTTGTTGCAATGAGCTTATGAAAGCTTGAGAGTATTGCAAAGGGTGGTGGAAGAGGAAGCTAGAAATTGGAATGAAGCTAGAGTAAATCTAAAAATATAAGAGTGGAGCTAGAAGAACTTAGAAGCAGAAGAAGAGTTGCAAATGAAGTGAAAAGATAGCATTTAAGGAGAGAAATGAAGCAAAAGGAATCTTCTCAAGTGGTTACAAAGTGACCCGAACTGTTACCACCGACCAAAGGAGGTGACAAGTGGAAATAATGCTCGAAGATAGTTGTTTAAGCATTGAAAATGTTGCACAATGCTAGCACGACGCAAAGACATCTACACAATGCACTAGTGTCCTGACATGTCACCCTACAAAACAACGTGAATGGGAAAAGTGCAAGGTTTGATGCAAAGTGGATGCACGAAGGTAGCTACTGAAAATGGGGTGTTGAGCATCTTGAGAAGGGAAAAAGGTTGATGCAGGGCTAAAATGAGCCTACACAAGTTCTAGGGGAGTGGACACTAAATCGAATGCAAGAATGTATGTGAAATTGCGAGGGATGCAATTTTTACGACTATACATTTTTCCCTCACTTTAGTGGGCATATGAATCTATGCTAATATGCATGCTAAAGGAAATATAATAAACATAAATAACATCATATTCAAAAAGGATATTGTAGAGGAAGCAAATAACTCTTCAAACTACAAAATCATTCCCCTAGGCTAAGACCTGCAAAACAAATACATTAGACCTACACCCAAAAAAAATGTTAGAACATAAAAAGCTAAAGGATTTGAGTCAGAAAAGTGAAAGAGAGCTCAATGTAGAAGGTTCTCTTGGTACTATGTGTCATCCCCAAAATAAGAAATAACGCATAAAAGAACTCTAAAATGAAGAGAGGAAGAGCATATACTTAGGATGAAGAAGATGCAGATCTTTGATCTGGTATATACAAAAGGGAAGAGAAGAGAGAGTTTAAGAATGTAAGCACCTCACAAGCCTACAGACTTGCAAGGAAGGTGTCATCCAAAATCCCTCGCATGAAGGATACCTAGATGAAATCTCCTTACAAACCCGCAGACCTACAAGGAGGCATCCCCCATGATCTGTCACATGGAGGAAGCTAAGAAAGTGCACTACAGACCTGTAGACCTGTAGGGAAGGTGTCCTTCAAGATCTCTCACATGAAGGAAACCTACGAAATTTCCCTACAGACCCACAAACCTACAGGGAGGTATCCCCCAAGATCTCTCACATGGAGGAAACCCAAAGAAAATGCCCTACAAACCCTCAAATCTGCAGTGGACCCACCCCCAAGATCTCTCGCATGGATGAACCTTAGAAGAAGTTCCCTATAGGCCCGCAGACTTGTAGGGAGGTATCCTCCAAGATCTCTCACATGGAGGAAACCAAAGGAAGGGGACTTCGTAAAGTCAAAAAGCGGCTTCATAGGCACACCTGCAAAGCGACATGTTTACTCGCAAATAGAACATGTCTGACAGCGGCCATGCAGGCAATCGATCAAATTGGAAGGCTTTCAAAAAGTTCCATTGGGAACCCTTCAAAAGAATAGGGGTCCACTCAAGGTACACTTCAATTGAAAGACAGAGAATAGAGAGGGGGTCCCTAGGAAGGACACACATCTTTAGAACAAGTTATCACAACCCCCAACATACAGGGGAGGAGAATCATGAAAGGTACTTAGAACATGTAGGATAGAGGTAGGCCTCAATATCACTTGTCACTTGAAGGAGAGGTAGGTGTATCAGAAAATAAATGAGTGATGGCACATGAATCACGAAGTTGTGTTTTATCCTTCAAGGCCTTACAATCACTAGTGGAATGGCCAGGCACTTGATGGTATGCACAGAAAGAATGTTTTGTTTTATCATGCTTATGAGATTTCTTGCATGTAGGAGGAGGAAGGGTGATTAAGCAGGCTTTTAGAAGCCACAATAAAATATGCTCTTGCTCAAATAAAGGATGAGGAGTAGGAAGCAACCCTTTCTCTTGTGGAGAAAGCCTTGACTGCTCAAAAGAAGAAGATACGAAGATAGAATACAATGGAGGAGCGTCTCCATAGAGAGCATTATTCTAGCAATGGGGATTATGCTCCTCTATGGGATCACTATTAGCCTTATTGATAGGACTTCCGACATTAATCTTTTTAATAGAAGTGTGATCATCTTCCTTAGAAGGAGGATCAACACTAATAGTATTACAATTTGCATTCAACTTATCTCGCGATACAAAAGAATGACCATCTTTGATAGCGGGTCCAGATGATGTTATCGGAAGGGCTAAGTTGATCGGGTCAACTTTACATTCCCCAAAGTAGGGTTCTATAAAATCTAAAGAACCCCAATCATCACTAAGGCATGCATTTTCTAGAGGAGAGTTTGAAGGAGCGGGCTTAATATTTATTGCTTTAGAAGGATATTCCTCAGGGAAATCTATCTCAAGAGTATCCTTTGTAGTAGGTACTATTGGAGTAAACATCGACACATTGGAAGAAATTGAAGGAATAAGAGTAGGCAGAACTAAAACCTGACCGGCAGCTACCATCTCATATAAGTGCATAGCCTCAGGGTTAGCCTTAATTGTGACTACTCGATTGTTACAAATTAACTTAAGATATTTATGCAAGGTAGATGGGACTACACCCATAGCATGAATCCACGGTCTACCTAGAAGAAGGTAATAAGGTAAATTTTTTGACATAACATATACAAGGGTGGGTACTGTAATGAGTCCCAACCTCAAAGGCAAGACTATAGTTCCTAAAGGTTTTCAACTGACATTATCAAACCCACAAATGTCAATAGATGAAGCATTAATAGAAGATGAATCAACACTAATCTTAGGCAATAAATCAATACTGCACACATTGAGCATTAAACCAGTGTCAACAAGAGTATGTCTAATGCCAATTTTATTAATGTTGACTATGATCATTAGAGCGTCCACTTGATTCTATACTTTTGGAGGTGGGAGTTTCTAAGGATAGAATGTGATATTCAACAAATCTGCATGAATATAAGCTATCAATGCATCAACATCTACCAGCCTAGTGGAAGAAGGAAAGAGGATCTTTTGCAAGGCTTCCTGAAGCATACCTTGATAAATTGGAGTAAACTAAAGCAAGTCCCATAGGGTGGGTGCATGGAGATGGGTAGCAAATTTTTGAACACTTTCAATTTTTTTTTTTGAAAAGTCATAATGCGAACACGCTATAACGTGAGCATGTTATAACGTGCTCACATTATGGCTTAGTGTGTCGAGCCTGAAGCTCGGGCACAACGAGCCCATTACGCGAGCACGTTATAACACAAGAACATTATAACACACTCATGTTATGTCAAGTTAAAAGCAAAAAAAAAGTGAAACTCTCATTCATTCTCCATTTCAACTATGTTTTTTGTTGTTCCTACGGTGAAATCCCTCATTTTTCGCGCTCGCATTCTAGGAGGAGGAATTGTGTAAAAATATTCACCAACGGTTGCTATTTCTTTGCAAGGATGGTGCCATGATGAGGAGGTGTGAGAGGTAAGGATTGTTTTCTTTTTGTTTTGAATTTGTTAGTTTTAGGCTGTAATTGATATTTATTTTTTTCAATTTGTAGGAGACTCAAATGAACTTGCAAACCCTCAAAATCCTCAACAAGAAGAGCGACCAAATCCTCAAGAACAAAATCCTCAACAAAAAAATCAACCTCAAAAACAACCTCCACCAATCACTCAACACCCTCTTGGAACTCAAAAAAATTTAATGAGTGAAATTAAGACAACAAAAAACAAATAGAGGATTTAATCAGTAGGTTGAGTGATCCAAATGGTTCAACTATAGAAAGAATGACCCTAGCAAGTCCATTGAAAGATATGTTAAATAATGTAGGTTCAATTAGCAAACAAATAACTAGATGGCGAGATAGGAGGCAGGTTGCTAGGGCTTATTATGTGGATAAACTATCATATAAAGATGTAAAGGATTTGAAAATTACAAAAGGTGATTTGTGCTCATTATTCACCAACCCATGCACAAATAAAAATCTCACCCTCAATGCGAAGAGGTTTCCTATTCATTGGTGCCACCACCAATAGATTAGGAACTATTTTTATGAGAGGTGGTGCATGGTATTTTATTACCCACCGTGCAACAATTGTGAAGTCCTGCAGTATTTTCTTAGGAAACTATACAGTGAGTTCATATTGAACAAAATTCCAAAATATTTTGATATGAGGGACTTCCAGGGGAGAGGTGGGGGGTTGGCTCAAGATAGACCCGGTGCACATCCAAATCCTACGCGGCAAGGGAGACGAGCTCTCGCTAGGCCGCCTCATGAGCACGTTGTTATGTTTTCCATTGTGAAGGAGAGTGTTGATATAGAGACATTGTAGGCGATCAACACTTTGACCCAGAGTGTCATCCATCATACTATCCCTATTCTACAACGCCATCTAGGAGAGTCTTTGAGTGGTGGCCTTCAAACCCATGTGTGTCAATCTTGTAGGGAAACTTGTTCATTTGACCCCACCGACACTCAGGAGGCTACTACATAGGATCCATCTACAACTATGGAGATGGAGAGGGCAACTAACATTTTGCATCAGGTGTATGGCATTGATAGTCAAGTAAAAGTTAGCATATTGATTGAATTTAATTTATTAAATTTTAATTTTGATTTATGCAATATTAACTAATTAGTTTTATGATTTTAATAAAATTGCAAAGTCACAGTGTTGAGACTGGATACACCAGCCCTACACCTACTTTTTTCTATAGTACACCTATCGATGGAGTATGTAACTAGTAAACAATTATAAATTTATTACATGTTAATAGCATTGTTTTACAAATGGTATTTTAATATGTGATTTTGGATGTTGAACAGGCTAATATTGGAGGTTTCGAGGGAACACCTCCCAATGCTAGTGGATTTACTCAAACCTACATGCAAGTAATAGAATAAAAATTTTAACTAATGAATTGTACTTAATAGATTTGTGTAGTTCATATTCATATCATTTATTATGTTGCATTGCACATCATTCAAACTCAAAGCATTACTTCACATTCCATAACTAATAACTAGATGTTGATAGATGACAAAATTTCAACTACAATATAGTTATTTAGAAATTCAACATAAGAAATGATGCAATTACTTCACATAGCATAAGTAATAAGTCTAGGAGCAGCTTCCAATTGCATTTTCTTGTCACCTTTTTGCATTTTTACAACATTGATTGACAACTTTTGTTAAGATTCTACAACTTTACAATTTATACCTAAAATGACTACCAAAGACCATTACAAACTCAAAAATGGCTATTTAAGCCTCATTACATCATGAAAATACCTATACTATAACCTCATACATTATAAGTCATGACTTGGATCGCTATTGTAGTTTTTGTGATTGAATAATTTGTTATTTTATTTTTAGATGTTGGTGGTGGAAACACCTCCAAATGTTACGAGGGAAATGGATATCGGTGTTTCATTCATTACACAATCCTCAATGGCTCTAACAAGGGAGGTATGAGGAAAATTACTAAATTTCAATTTACATTTGTTGTTATAGATGTTAGTTCTAGTGAAAAATCAAACCATTATTAATTTATAGTTTAATTTCTATTTGGATGGTTTATACAGGGCTTGAGCATGCCTCAGCATGGGTGTGCGAATATTTCCCTCATGGAGAGTGATCGTGAGATGGCGATAAGTGATTATTTTCTTAAATATATCATTTTTTATAATGTAATTTCTATATATTAATGTCTTTACTTCTTATTGTAACAATTAAAACTTCACCAAGAACTTGACAGTAGGAGGAGTAGTAGGAGCACTCCTCGAGTACAGTACAAATGAGTGATGGCTTATCGCCATTGGATTGACAAGCAAAGGGAAAGAACTTATTTTCAGAGCATGGAGAGAAATGATTTTTGATTCCATAGCCCTTTGTTGTATGCCTACATGGCAATTTTGTACATATTTTGTATTGGATATATTTGACATTGTATGCCTATATGGCATTCTTGTAAGCCTATATGGCTATTTTGTACCTATATTTTATACTTATATCAACATGTATTGATGTATGTGTACATGTCTATTTGGTTAATACAAATCTTTTTTATTGATGGTGTCCATATGTGCATTATAAATTCATGGTTTAATAGATATATGAGTTATGTGTATTCAAATGTATACTTTACAACTTACATGTATACTTTGTGACTTACATGTGTTACAATGTATACTTTGTGATTTATGCATTTTCATGCATATACCTTATATTCGTGCATATACTTTGTTTTAAGTTGTGTATACTATGTATTTGTGTGTATACTTCAAGGCTTACATGTTTGTGACTACTTGTGTTTCCCTTATTCACACATGTACATGCTTGACTTATTCACATGTATACTTATTAATTTGTTAGCCCTAGCACTGGTCATTGTTGTCCTTCATGGTTTGTCTTGAATAAATTAATTGATTGATACTAAACAAATTTATCTAAAAGAAAAAAACACATTTTCAATTGGCATTCCATGAAATGATTCATAAAAATATTCCAATATATTTAATCCTTTGATTGGAACAACTCAATTAAGCAAAGGATACATAATATTCACAACACTTGCAAAATATAATATTCAAAGTAGATGAAGTAGTCAACTTCTTGACACATTATCTATGTTACCGGGTTCTTCTATTTTAGCCTTGGTTCTGCTCCTAGTTCGCTCCTGGTGCGAGTCCTGGTTCAGTTCGCTTGTGGGTTCGACCAGGGTCCTTCATGTTTTATGGAGTTTGACTTTGACCCATGCCCAAGGGAACCCTAAAAGTTACCTCTAAATCACTTCAAACACCTTAACTACCTCATTCTTATTCATTTGTTTTGCAAACAAGCATTTTCATTCAAAGAGGTTGAGCTTTCATTTTTGCTTGGTAGATTGAAAGTGGATTGTGACACAACTTTCTCTTTTCAAAAATTGTTTTGCATCATTGAACTAAGAATTTATCACACATCTGTAGAGAAATAGAGGAATACTACAAACTAAAACACATTACACCTTTTTTTCTCACTGACTTGATGTACTTTCCAACATCTCTCTTCTCTCATGTGAAGAGTTAGAACTGCTTGGCCATGCCTTTGCATCATTCAGGCAGTTTTTCTCTTTTTGACAACGTCAAAAGCATGGTTGCATATAGATTAGGCAAAAGAATTTTCCTTTTAGATTAGAAATGCATGGAAGTTTCAAAAAGTATCCTTAAAATTACAAAAAGATATGTTTTTATATACTTCAATTGTGTAATCACCCTTTGGTTCTTTGAAAGAAAAATTTGCCTATGCCACTGTTACACTACACAGGTAAACCAAATTTTTTTTATTGTGGAGCTATATTAAGCTACCACTCTCAAGACCAATGTAACAATGATACAAAATAATGTTTGAGACTACAAGAAAAAATCAAAATGGCTAGTCTACTAAAAAAATTCTTATGATTTCCGAAGAATGTTGATAACCTACCGGATTTTTTTTCAAAATCATACAAATTGAACCCTAGCATCAATAGACTTGTATATCAAGCTACCACAATTCAAGTTTCAACGATGAATATTTATCATGCATGTTTAAATGACATTCAATTTTATGGTGGTTTTGTTTATATGATGTTATGTGATATTCTAATTAATTCATGCTTCTAAGTTGCTATATATATATATATATATATATATATATATATATATATATATATATATATATATATATATATATGTATATTACATGTTTTTTGTACCAACAAACCCAAAATGAACCAAACCCCCCTCTAAACAATTTTGGCTGAACTAGCGAACCGAACCCCTGAACCTGAACCCAAACCTCATACAACCTCAAAACCTCTTCCAACACTCTTCATTCTACCTGCACAAACTTAATTGACCACCAAATTATGCTGCCCCCTGACTTTACCCAATTTTACTCCCTGAAACCTCTCTTTTTCATTCAAAACCACTATTTTCCCAACTAGGGCATCATGCCATAACATACTTTTGACCTCCCCTATCCTTGCAAACCTTTTGGTGCAGGAGCACCATCACCCTATTATCAATTTTTGATAATTTGAAGTTGATAATTTGTTGAGTTAGGGGTAATATAGGATGTTTGGAGTCAATATATACTAAATAAGGTCTTTGAAGGCCATATTTTATGTAATAGGTTGATATTATGTCTTAGGAGTCAAGTTATTAAAAAGGATTGCACAAAAACTCAAAAATTGTTAAGTGCAAACAAAGTTGCTAAAATGCTATTTTGAAGAGTCTTTGAAGTTTGAAAGGAAGTTATGCCCATTGGGGAAGGTGGAAATGTTTGTAAAATATATTTAAAGCCTCTCAAGGATCGAGCAATGTTTTTTTGAATGTTATTTGGAAGACTGCATATGAATAGAATGTATCCATTTTGCTAGTAAAACTCTATTTTTTTTGTTTTCCTAAACTTGTCTCTTCCTATACAGACCCGTACAACCTGCCATTGACACAAGGATTTCTATATGTGTAGATATATTCATTAACTTTCAAATGCATCTATTTTGAGCCTCTAACACTAGGTTTTACAAGAGTAATCTTCAATTTTCTGAGACTGCTCTATTTTGCTGAGTCAAGGGTTTGCATAAGATCTAAATCATGCAATGACCATCCCACCTACTGTTGTGACTTGTTACTCAGTGGGATGGATTTTTACATGTTAGGATAACGTTTCCTTTTGTTTTGATTGATGTTGAATGAGTTGAAGGCTGATAGGGTGGTGTTCTTGATTTGAAACAAGCACTTTTCCATGTAAAGTTGATGCACCAAGGTGGGAATTTGAAAATATTATCAAAGGAGTGGTCTATGTAATGAACTTTTCACCATGTGCAGGGTCTATGGGACGTTTTTGAAGCATTCATTAGGTTTGGAAAGGTTTTGATATATGAGTTTCAATAAACCCTCATCAATAGTACATAAATAAAGGTTTTTGAGTTTGGGGTGGATTTGGCCATAAAAGTGGAATCTAATTGTGGATTCTATGTTTTTGGAAATTTTTAATTGCTTCCCCAAGGTTTCAGAGGGTTTGGTGTAGTTTAGAGGTTACTCCCTCCAAAAAAGAGGCCTATTTCACTAGGCTTTTCCATGGTAGGGGTATTGGATCTCCATGTTGGCCCAAAAAAGTTGGTGTTGGGGTTTACATATGTTTTATAGATTTGAAATGGGTATCTGAATCCATCTTCTTTTTTTCCACGTTTTTTGGAAGATATTGGAGTTAAAAGCCAAAAACTAGGTTTGCACTGATATAAGGTTACATGGGTGAAAGTGAGAAAATATGTTTTTGATTGTTTTCTAACTTTGGGGAATAGTTGGAATTTCTCTAATAGGTCTTTTTAATCTTGTTAGATGCCTCTTGAAGGAAGGTTTTCAATTTAGTTGAGTTTGAGCCTCCTAGGTCTGCATCACCTTTTGAACACATCAAACTCCACAACCTCACCCTATTTCCAACCTATTATAACTTATTTTCAAGAAATTTCTTCTTTTCACCTTTTCTAGCCTTGCTTTTCACATACCTATTCAGACGCATTGGAATAGTCTGTTTGGCCACACGAGTTGCAAAATGAAAGTTGCACCACTTTGCAACTTTCAACTACTTGCATTTGACAACTTTTTCCCCAAGTGAAAATTCGCCACCACGGGAAAATGCCTCTGAGATAGTGAAAACTGAGAGAGGTTATTGTAGATGGGACCAACACGATCCCATAGGATTAGATGATAAGTTTCTAAGCATCATGATATCCGAGTAACAACATGTTGAAGTTTACAATCATTTTGCACTTTTGACCCTTAGGGGATCGATCCGGTTGAACGTAGCTTGGAGCGATTCCACATGTTTGGGTACGAAAGAGGACCATACCTAGCGTAAAAATACCTATTTAGACATGTTGGAATAGTCCGTTTGGTCAGACAAGTTGCAGAAAAAAAGTTGCACCACTTTGCAACTTTCAACTACTTGCATTTGACAACTTTTTCCCTAAGTAAAAATTTGCCACCACAAGAAAATGCCTCCAAGATAACAAAAATTCAGAGAGGTTATTGTAGAGAGAGCCAACGCGATCCCATAGGATCAGACGAGAAGTTTCTAAGCATCATGGTATCCAAGTAACAATATGTTGATGTTTTCTGCCATTTTGCACTTTAGACCCTTAAATGATTGATCTGGTTGAACGTAGCTCAGAGCGATTCTATGTGTTTGGTGCAAATGAGGACCATTTCTAGCATAAATATCCCTATTTAGATGTGTTGGAATAGTTCATTTGGTCACACGAGCTGTAGAACAAAAGTTGCACCACTTTGCAACTTTCAACTACTTGCATTTGATAATTTTTTCTGCAAGTGAAAATTGCCACCACGGGAAAATGCCTCTGAGATAGCAAAAACTAAGAAAGATTATTATAGAGAGGCCCAACGTGATCCCATAGAATTAGACGAGAATTTTCTAAGCGTCATGGTATCTGAGTAACAACATGCTGAAGTTTGCAGCCATTTTGCACTTTGGACCCTTAAGGGATTAATTTTGTTGAACGTAGCTCAGAGCGATTCCGTGTGTTTGGTTGCCAAAGAGGACCATTCCTAGCATAAACATACCTATTCGTACGTGTTGGAACAGTCTGTTTGGTCGTATGAGTTGTAGAACGAAAGTTGCACCACTTTGCAACTTTGCACTGCTTGCATTTGACACTTTTTCCATCAAGTGAAAAATGGACACCACAGGAAAACCACTTCGAGATAACAAAAACTGAAAGAGGTTATTGTAGAGGGGCCCAACATGATCTCATAAGAGCAGATGAAAAGTTTTTGAGCATTACGGTATCTGAGTAATAGCATGCTGAAGTTTGCAGTCATTTTGCACTTTGGACCCTTAAGGGATCGATCCAGTTAAACGTAGCTCAGAGCAATTCCGTGTGTTTGGGTGTGAAAAAGGACCATGCCTAGTGTATACATACCTATTCAAATGCGTTGGAACAGTCTGTTTGGTCACACAAGCTACAGAACAAAATTTGTACCACTTTGCAACTTTGCACTGCTTGCATTTGACACTTTTTTCCATCAAGTGAAAACTAGACACTACGGGTAAACCACTTTGAGATAACAAAAACCAAGAGAGGTTATTATAGAGGGGCCCAAAATTATCTCATAGAATCAAATGATAAATTTTTAAGCGTCACGGTATTCGAGTAACAACACGCTGAAGTTTGTAGTCATTTTGCACTTTGGACCCTTAAGGGATCGATCTGGTTTAATGTAGCTCAAAGTGATTCTGCATGTTTGGGTGTGAAAGAGGACCATTCCTAGTGTAAACATACATATTTAGACGCATTGGAACAGTCTATTTGGTCACACGAATTGCAGAATGAAAGTTGCACACTTTGCAACTTTGTGTAGAAGTTGTGAAAGCCAACTTCACAGAACCCAAAGATCACCTGCATGCAAATAACCTATCACAGAAAGGAAGAGATAAAGACGAAAAAAGCAAGGGTTCTCTACAAACTTCAAGAGAGATTGCATTAGCTGAATTCATAAAATAATTACAAAGATCAATCCTTAAAAGGAGATCATGCAAAACCTAAAAGTAACCCTAATAGGTAGACATTTAATAATTAATATAATTATTAAATGTCACAATATGCAAACTAAAGTGAAATCTTAAGAGAGAAATAAAGGTAACTTAATTAACATAATTAAGTTAAAACCTTTACTCTAACACCCCTCCTTAAGATGAGCAAGAGTGCAGCTACAAACATGTGCAAGAGAGCAAAGGTAACTACAATGTTCTTTTTTAGGACACTTCCTTGATTTGGAGGCTTTCCGGTCCTTCAATTGCCTTTGATCTCTTCTTGGAGTAGAGTTTTTTCCAACAAGGTTTTCTCTATTTCTCCGCTTTGTAGAGATTTTATGTTTGTACATGGGTTCCTTACTTGGCCTTGTTTGTCAGGACCCATCTTTGCTTCCATGCATCTTTTCCTTAGTGTTTTTAGCTACTTCCTAAGTTCATTTTAAGGGGGGGTGTTAGATTAATAAATTGTTTTATTTAAATTAATTTAATCATATTGGTTAATTAATTAAGTCAGTTATCACTTTAGTTGCTTAAGATAAACTTAGGAACATTAATAATTAATTAATTATTAAGTGTGCACATTAGGGTTTCTCTTTAGGCTTTTCTTTAGGGTTTTTTGATCTCCTTTTATAAGGATTGATCTCATTGTAATTAAAAAACTCTCTTATGTAACTTTTTCTTGTTGAAGTTAGTTGCATACATTTGTTTGCAGATCTCTTGTGTGGAAGGTGTATTTGTTTGTTTCAACAAGAAAAAGTTACAAAAGAGAGAAAAATTTCAAGAAGATATGAAAGCTACAGATATTTTCCCTTTTTTAATTACAATGAGATCAATCCTTATAAAAGGAGATCAAGAAACCCTAAAGAAAAGCCTAAAGGGAAACCCTAGTGTGCACACTTAATAATTAATAAATAATTAATTATTAATATGCCTAAGTTTAGCTTAAGTAACTAAAGTGATAAGTGACTTAATTAATTAACCAATATGATTAAATTAATTGAAGTAAAACAATTTATTACTCTAACACCCCCCTTAAGATGAACTTAGGAAGTAGCTAAAAATACTAAGGAAAAGATGCATGAAAGCAAAGATGGGTCCCGACAAACAAGGCCAAGTAAGGAACCCATGTACAAACAAAAGATCTCTATAAAGCGGAGAAATAGAGAAAACCTCATAGGAAAAAACTCTACTCCAAGAAGAGATCAAAGGCGATTGAAGGACTGAAAAGCCTCCAAATCAAGGAAATGTCCTAAAAAAGAAGAACATGTAGAACATCACGGAAGCATGAACAAGCTGCAAACTCTTCAAAAGATGACTGCTACGGTGCCGAAGAACCTCCTCTAAAGATAGGATGATTAGGATCAAGAAGACAACAATCATTCTATCCCAAGAAGTCATGTAGCAGTGTGGCCTTTGAGTCTTGTGTATGCAAACTTGACTCATTTATCCTCTTCCACCTCTTCATATTTAAAATACTTATCAAGATCATTTATCCAATCAATAAGTTCTTCTCCATTGAGACTTCCTAAGTAGATGGGAACCTCTATCTCAGGCTTGGCTCCAACCCCCATGACTGCTCTTATTATTTTGTTAACCCCATCAAGGTCTTCTCCCTCTCTAGATGAACCACCTCTTGTCTAGCTAGTTGCTCCTCTTCTTCAATGTCACTTATATCACCCGCATGTAACCCTCTTCTTTGTGCCTACTCCATGGCCTCCATTCTTGCTGTGAGATTCTACAACATTTCAAGAACTCCTTCCTCCATGCCTCTCCTGGTACCTTGATACCTTGACATTCTTCTTGGTGGCATATTGTCCCACTTCACCTACTTAGTCACTTATGGATCTGATACCAAAAAACTGATGGCAGTAATTAAATACCCTCCAAAAAAAACTTCCTTGAAATCAATCAATCTTGAATAGAGGCAATACTCTGCCTTATGCAAGAACTCGAAAACTTAAAAAATGTATGCAAGTAAATAGCAGTTTGCAATTACATAAGCCAACACCACATTGGACTTGGAATAGTGAGTAGGAAACATTGAAAAGATTTATCAAAAAACTTCCTTCTTTATTGAGATGTTTGCACAACCAAAAATTTATTGCAAAACTTTGAAACTACAGGAAAAATTCACAAAGAGAAGAACTCCAAAGACAAACAAAAATGCAAGTATGAAAAGATGGCAAAATTAACCGTCAAAGACCAAGTCCCTCTTGGCAGCAAAATAAAAGCAATACACAACAATGGTATGAAGTTTACTTGATCAACATAACAAAATACTATATTTCACACCCCTGTCTCTGCTCATTGCTCACGCCAAATCTGAGAGTTTCCTTCTTGCTAAGCTAAAATTCTCCACGCCAACCAACCATTCTTTTTGCCCTCCATTGCTTTTTTTTTTCTTTTCTTTTTTTTGTCTCTTCTTCATTTACACCAAAGAATAGCAACCAAATCCTACATTGCAAAACAGTTTTTGGATAAATGAATTAAGATCTACCTTGTTGCCTCTCACCCATGTGGGATCTGCTCACCAATCTAGATTTGTTTTATTTTACTTACATATATAGTATGTCTCCTTTCACTGTGGGTTTGTGCTTGGTTCTTTATTTGCAATGCTAAACAAAAATCCTCCATAGTGCGGGTCCTTCCACACTTCAAGCCAAAATACAAGCAAAAAAAATAAAAAAAATATAAAGCAATCCAAAATTTTAAAATCTCTCGTGTCAACTATACTACATAGAAATAAGAGATTTACTCTTTCAGTATTCATGGTGATTTGAGTTATTTTTGCTTCTATAGGGGCAAACCTTCTTGGTTTTTTCCCTCTTTAATTACTTTACCAATATCTTTTCTTATTTGGAAATCACAAAAGTTTAAAATGTAGTCTATTATTGTTACTTAATATTTTATTTTTACTCTTTTTCCTTATTAGATGTGAATGTAGAAATGCATTTTCTAAATAGTTAGTATATTAGAATCAAAGTAGTAATTGTTTATTATTGAATCCATTCTAAAATAGACAATATATTGAAATCAATGCACACTATTATTTAAGAATAGACTCTATATTTTAAGAATAGACTCTATATATATATATATATATATATATATATATATATATATATATATATATATATATATATATATTAAGAGATTGAATAAATTTTAACAATTATAAATAACATATTATTTTTTTATTATGGATAATTCTTCTTAATCAAATATAACAATATCATATTAATTATAAATTCTTTAACTATAAATTGTAGTAAAAAGAATCTATATGTTGTAATAATATAGACTTACATGTAGAGTGGACTAGTTGTAAGATGTGGTACAAGTTGTAAGTTTGACTTCAATGAATCATGGTAAATATTTTAAGTGGTAATCAATCTTTGTTAAAGAAATGCTCGATGCTTGTATTGTGATAAATGAGAATTAAGTTAAAAGATTTGACTTACTCTATATAGAGAGATTGTTAAGTAAATTTTAAATGATTTTTAATAATATAATACAAAAAAAATTAGAAATCAAAGGTATTTTTGAAAGAGAAAATATTATTGTTATATCTAATAATATTTTTTTTATAAATTTTATAGTTATTTAGATAAATTATAAAATAAATTTTAAAATTATGCTATTGTTCTTCATTATATAGTGAAAATTATCAATAAATTATTTATGGTTTATAGGGATCCTTCTAATTGAACATTATGTGCACATTTTAATAATCTTGAAAAAATATTAGCAACATTATTTTTGTTATATAGAAGGAATTTATAATACTAACAAATTATCCATGGTTTATAGGGATCCTTCCAACCAAAGCTTATGAGCACTTTTCTATATATAAAAATTGATAGCATTTATTTTTATTATATGGAGAGATTTTTAATATTATTAAACTATCTATAATTTATAGGGGTTCTCTTAATCAAACATTATAATCATCTTTCAATAACCTTGAATAAACTCTTCTCTCTCCAATAACCTCTTGATCCCTATGCAAGCCCTCTAGAATTATGGTATCAATTGTGTCATTTATTATGGTATCAATTGTATACAGCCAAACTAGATCCACTTATCCATTCCCAAATGCTCCATTTCATATATTTTTGACCCATGTTAACAACAAATCAAAGAGTTGTTTAGATCAAATTAAAACAAATATATAAAAACACCTCAATGGATGCAATTGAAAAAAAACACACTGAAGAGGGGTAGGAAGAAGAGAAGATTTGATTTGAAAGAAAAAATATACTCAAGAAGGGAAAATGTGTAGTAAATGATAAAAAGAAAGAGACAATTACACACCTACTATGTATGTACTTGGATTGACTAGAAACGAGACATGAAATAATAGGAACCTCTCGCACTTATACATTCATGTTTAAATTTCAGATTATGGAATTTATGACCATTAAAAAACTAATTTGGACATGAGTTCCCTAGATTACACTTTCTTATATTGAGGTAAGATTTAATAAGGGTGTTCATCTAGGCTTCTTGGTTTCATTTCTAAAATTAATTCCTTAATCCACATGTTTCTCACACCCTATTATTAGTTTATTATATAGTCTTGTGTATGTCTCATCTTTGTCTATTTATATATTTAAATTAGATCAGAGTAAATTTGTTTTGAATATTTGTTAGAGATAGATAGCTATTTAGAATACAATACATAAAAATAAAGTATTATATTATATTGATAAATCATTAGGATAGTATCATTCAGGTTTATATTTCACTTAGGTTCTTGTATGCATTTCATATATTAATTTTAAATAATAGTGTGCATTGATTTCAATATATTGTTTATTTTTGGAATGGATCCAACAAAAAATATAATATGTTATTTATAATTGTTAAAATTTATTCAATATATATATAACTTTTAAATAATAGTGTGCATTGATTTCAATATATTGTCTATTTTTAGAATGGATTTAATAATAAACAATTACTACTTTGATTCTAATATACTAACTATTTAAAAAATGCACTTCTACATTCACATCTAAATTGATAAAACTACACCCATAAAAATGAGTGATCATCAAATTAAAGATATATAATTTTTATTAGCTACTATTAAAATTTGATTAAATTAGTTGTATTGTTAAATTCATTTTGTATGTATATACAGTCAAATATTATAACAATAATTTTTTTAATTAATATTCCTTATTTGAACAGTATTTCACAATTGTTTGCGTGATCTTCAACTTTATTCAATATAAAAAAAAAACTATAATGTTAATCTCATCTAAATTCTTGATTATTATAGAAAAAAATTAATAAACTAAAAAAATAAATTATTTCATAGTTCATATTATAATACAACGAACTATTGTTTTTATATATCTAGATAAGGCTCTGACAAAAAAGATGGGAACACTATTAAAAAGAGGATGTGCATGCCCTATAAAACGGGAACCGCTTACCCACTAATGAATTTAATTTATTCGAAGAACCATTTAAATCTACCTAGTGGTTGGGATAAATTTGGCGCGTCCCACATTAATATCCTACTTGCAATTTTCTACCAGCGGACTTGGATGCTACGAATTGCAGACTGGTGGGCATGGACTAATAACTAAATAGTTAGCGGTAGGACCATCAGGCATGGCAGGGCATCGGATGCCCATTGACCCATCAGTGCAAATTGTGGCCTCCATAGCCAGTGCCGTGAATGCACAAGTATTGGTCTCACTTATTTTTGGGGTCTTTTTGGACACCTTAACAAAAAGCATGTTGACATGGCATCATATTTGATGATGTGGCCCTAAAACCTTAGTTATAAGCAAGAGACTTGCCAAGTAAGTTGCTGTAAAAAATTGGGAGTGATGTGAAATTTCCATGTAGGATAATTAGAAGCGTGAAGTTAGGGTGCACAACTACTAGGTCCTCTCCCCTACATCATATACATGTCTATCCAACATACGACATACGATATGGGTGAATGGTCATACATTGGTGAATGCGACGACTTTTTTTTTTTGGGTCAGATTTTAAGTAATGATTTTGTCAGCCACTTCTCAAAATTGCTTAATTTTGAAATCACATTAATTAGAGATGCTAAAAATGGGAAAATGTAAGGTGTAGATTCATTCCAAAGAGCTTGGAACGCATGTACATAGTTCTGTTATTTTAGCATCTTAATGGAATTTCGTTTTGTAGAAGACTTAAGAGCAAAATATTCAAAAGGACTATTTAAAAATCAACGGGCGGTCAATTTATCTATGGTCCTCGCCCACCCTTGGCATAATCCTCTATGTCTAGAGGAAGACCACCTTATTCTCCTATGCGAAATGAAGCAAAAAGCATGTTTTCCATCCATTTATTTATTTATTTTGATCAAAACCTTTCTACCACATTGGTGCCATGCTGATAAGCTTTATGTGAAGCACTTCTTGAGTTGGTCTAACAGTTGATACGAATATAACTTTCAAGTGTCTATGAATAAACTAAAGATCAAGATCATGGACATGTGAAGGTATGATTAGGTTAGATTAAGTTAATTGCTAACATTTTTCCCAAAACATATTTGTAAAATAGTCATTAGTTTAAAGACAATCCAATCTAAATAAATTCAAAACAAAAACAAAAAAGTATTAATATACAATTTTCACCCTTGCAAATAATAATCATATTTCAAGTAGCCTGACTCTTACAAAGTTCACATAAACATTACTAATATTTTTAATGCATGTTTCCAAAAAAAATAAAATTGGAATTATTAATTTCAAACATCTATTAAAGCAAATTTGCTATATAAACCATTAATATTTTTAAAAATTTAGAGGATAGATTGCATTAGGTGAAATTGGAGACCGCAAATTCAAAAGAAACGGAGATCCAGCAATTATTCATGTGCATCCAAGCGTTTGGACCACAGGTGACGGAGGAGATAATTAATTTGCCTTTATTTCGCCTTTGGAATATTGAATACAGAAGTAGAGATCTAATACTGACAAGTAAATGGTCGGTAGCATTTATCAACTCCAATAAGTAAGTGTTACGTACAAAACCATTGAATTTGGTTGAAGGCTATCGCGGTACGATTGCCTCTAAAATTAAGGGCGCCTCTGTTCTTTGTGATTGATAGGTAAGATGGAAAACGACGACTCAATGTTTGCCATGTGAAATGTTCCGACTCCGTATTTCCTCTGCAATAGAAAAACTTTAATGGAGTATTAAATGCTGTCAGAATACATTGCGGACATGACATGCAAATAATGGCGTGATTGGACGTCTGGTGGAAAATATAATGAGTGCAGTCCGGATCCTTCCTTCCTAGGCGCTTCGTGGAAGTGGTCCCTTGGAAAAATTTCCAACCCAAAAGTTCGGAAAGGAAGACGACGTAAGGGCAAAAGTATTCACAACTACTTAACTATCAATGGGCAGTCAAAAATATTTATAAAGACTATTTAGAAGGTTATATAGATAATTAATAAAATATTAAGTTAAGTAAAGGTATTTAACTTTACATTTAATGTAGATCTATTATAAGACATGTCATTAGTTGATTTTATCATTATTTTGAAATATGCCACACAAAAGATATTTTAGTTGTCAAAATGAATGTGGTTTGTTTAAGGTCATTTTCATGTCCACATTAATGATCTTTGTGCTTGAAAATTTTAACCATACATACAAATTCAAACCTTTGCTCAAAGAAATGATTAAGTTTTGCAATTGAAATGCTTGTTTTCCTTGATGTTTGGACCTACAATAATGATTAGCAATGTTCAGGAACTCCTTGGGAAGTTTTCCAAGTGAGGATCTTTCCATTTAGTAAAAACCCTGAATTCTAATATAGTTTGGAAATAATGATTGAAGTCACAACAAGTTTCCTTATTGATGAATATGCAAATATCATGTTGATGGTATGCCCCAACCCTTGGAGTGTGCAAAGGTGGGTTCATGTTATGTAATGCTCAAAGCAACACACCTAAGTCATTAGCCAACCAAACATTTTTTTAAAACAACAATCACAACCACTAAGACACAACATGTTAGTGGCATGCACACAAGTGTCAAGTGAAACACAAGGATACAGACGCACTAATCACATGAACAATTTAACCATTGCTACAAGAAAGGTAGCACCAAGAGAAGACTTATCAATCGCAATATGAAACCACCACAATAAACTAATGAGATGGGAAAATGATACCCAAATGATAATCAAGTATTGATCCACAATTGCATTCTCTCACAAAACAACACAAAGGAAGGGTGAGAGAGTCATCAACCTCAATTCTACACCAATAGAACATCGCCAAAAAAACCCACGTAGATGGTGGAATGATTAGGAGCCAATGTCCCTCAACTAGAGGGCTCAATCATTAATTTTCAAAACAAGAAGTAGGACCAGTGTAACAACCGACTTAACACAACCTAAATGTAAGGACAAGCTCATTATAAATATGGCTTTGATGCGAAAGAACACAGAAAACAAAGACTTACCCCTTCTATGCATGATACATGCAACTCTAGGCACATGCTTTGTCCCTCATCAATCGGTATCAATTAGGGGAGAGGACCCAGTAGTTGAGCACCCTAACTTCACACTTCTCAAAATCCTACGTGAAAATTTCAAATCACTTCCAATTTTTTACAGCAACTTACTTGGAAAGTTCCTTGCTTATAACTAAGGTTTCAAGGCCACATCATCAAATATGATGCCACATCAACATGATTTTTATCAAGGTGTCCAAAAAGGCCAAAGAAAAAGTTAGACCGATACTTGTGCATCTACATCATATTTTATTAGGCGTTGATGTGGCATCACATGATTTGTTGCTTTTTAGATCTAAGGAATACATTTCATTTAATTATGGGTAGTCATCATCAACACTTAACAACTTTAAAGTCACAACTATTGGTATAATATTGTTAAAAATATTAGGCATTATATAAACAAATGCTATCACAACTATCGAAACATGCTCAAGTACTAGGTCATTTCCCCTTTGACATTTTTCCAAACGAATGAATCATGTTGTTTCCCATCCTAGTTCTTGGAATTTTAATTGAGCAATTTCGACTCGGCTACATCCATTGCTTTAATCCCACCAAAATGGATCCTAGTTAAATTTGCTCTTTAAGGTCAAATTGACCCATACCTTGACTCTGCTTTAGGAGAAATTTTTTAATTAAACATGATGATGAATCCAAATTCGACGAACATTTCAACTGAGATCATGAAGAAGATTTGAACATTTCAAAGTGGTTTATAATTTGTAATGCCCTCCCAAGACTAAGCTAATAGAATACTACAAAGTAACTAAATAAGAGAAGTAAGTAATTAAATAGAAAAATTAAAGATAAACTTCTAAATTTAAAACTTGTCTAATGTTATGGATTTAATGGCAATAATGATGAAGTCTTGCACACTCCAAAAGAATATTTTTCACATTAGATACTTTCTCTACTAATCCAACAATTAAATTTACAAGACGGAATAATAATAATAATAATGTCACTAAGGAATTTCGTAATCATTACTTTATGATGATTCTGATAATGTATGCACCTAATGTTAATTTGAACAAAACGAATGACTTTTCATTTTTAAAATCAAACATTGTTGTTCCAACTTTACACTAATTGTCAGCATCAATTGTATTCATTTAAACTACACATAAACATGGAACATATTTTGATAAGGTTAGTATTAAATCTCCACAATGGCATTAACTTAACTCCCAAAAGATATTATTATCATTAAATGAAAATCAAATAGGGCATCTAAAATTGTTTGTGAAGCTAAAATCAAGATTACATAAAGGTTGAGATATGTAATAGAATCAAATACTAAACATGCATCGTACATGTTGAGTCAACCTATATCTATTTACCTTTCCAAGTGGGCTATTTAATGCCTAATCATTAGAAATAAAGACAATAATTTAAACAATACTTTAAACCAATATTACAAATATAAACATACAAGAAATAATATAACAAGAACTATACCATCCAATATTGAACATCCTATCGTTATAGGACTAATAACTCAACAACTTGAGATTGATTATTGTATATTTGCAGTATACACACACAACTAAACATATACACATAATTCATGACTATTTAGTTCATTAACCTTTGTTAGTAACTATACTTCAATGGATTTAGAAGCTTTAACGTTTAGTTCACAAATTAAACCTTATTTCTTTACTTCATTACTCTACCCAAATTATTATTTTTCTTCAAAAAATTCTTAGGTGATTTCAATTACCAACTTTACTTACTATACCTAGACTCTTCTATGATAAGTTGTTTGAATCACTTTGATATAAATTAAAATATTCTTATTCTTGGATTAAATGGAGATATTGTTCATCCAGTAATAAACCAAATAAATAATTAAACTCTCTAACAAGAACACAATCCTAAAAATAAGTGAATAAATAAAATAAACAATTTGGAACCAATATTTTTAGGCACTATACAATTAAAGCTCTTAATGAATAAATATAAACTAATTTTTAAAAACTAACTTAAGAATCCATGTAAGGATTTTTGAACTCATGTTTCTATCTTTTAGATTTAAGATTTCCATTAGATATTTCTCTTGCCTTCATGATACCCTAACTTAGTTTCACTCAATTTGTTTTTGGTTTTTATTTTATTGTTTTAGTTTCAAAGTAGGAGATGGTAATTTTTTAATCATAGATTCTATTTGGTTTACTGTGTTTCTTTGATTTTTGGATATGTTTTACAAATCTTTGATATTCAGAAACCCTTTAAATTTATCATCTAACTATTTGTCTTTCATTCTGTATGAACAAATTTGTAGGATTTTTTATGACATATTTTTATTGTGAATAAGGATATCAATATTTCCTTAAAAATCATAATTGGTGATCTGGGTTAATACAATTTTTGAATATGTTTTTCTGAGATTAATAATAGAAAAACCCATTAAATTATATGCTTCAATAGCATGTTTATAAATTTTTATGATCAAATACCTGAAACTACTTTTAAATGAATTATTGTTTGGAAAAGGGGCAGAAATATTGCTACCTCAACAAAACCAACATGTTTCTCTCTTGAAATCCATTGGTTGAACATCCCAAGATATTATTTCTTATTCAACACATGTACCTAAAATACAAAGATCCATAAAGAAGAAAAATAATATGGCAATGGGCTCTCCACCCAACCATAGGATTGAGATTCAATCCACCCTCGAGCTAGGGTCACATAGCACTTCCACAAAATATTTTTTTCGCATAGGATCCACAACCAAAGTGTAACATGTAACATCCACATCACAAAAATTGATGCATTACAACCACTAATCACGAGGGTTCGTAGACAAGTTTACCCTTTATATAATTTGCACTTCACAACATTTTGCATTCATATTTCTTTATTTTAACACACTAAAGGGTATAAATGAAATTAAACTAAACAAGGTGGAAGAATCAAAAAATGCAAACCCCAACACACTACTTGCAGCAGCACAAGAGATTCAACATCAAATTTCACATAGATTTTTTTTATAAGCAAGACCAATATGACAACAAACTCATTGCAAATCAACAAAGATAGATAACTAAAAGGGTAGACCTCATCGAGAAATTTTTCTATCCAACTTGTGGAAAAAATCCCTCCAAGAATTCTCTTCCATTGCTCCTTCTTCTTCACAAATATGACAAGAACTCCAAATGAAGAATGAAAACCCAACAAGAACTCAAGAACAATCCCCAAAAGGAATCAGCCCAAATACAAGAACAAACTGAAAAGTAGAAGAGAGAAAAAACCCCCTTCTCCTCACAAATATAAAGAGTAAATGGAAGGGGAAAAGGCAACCACCTTCTCAACTTCCCAACCACCCTTTCAACTCTAATTTTCGTCACTTATTATAAGTGGGTAATTAGAGTGGGTTTATGACTTTATTAAAGGGGTTTTATGGAATAAAAATACCTCTAACCCATAAACCTATCACCTAGGGAACATTTTAAACGATTAAGACCACATAAGGACTTCATAAAACATAAATTAAGTGACCATTTTAATAAAATGACTCAAGAGACTAATAAAACAACTCTCACATACATACAACCCATACCACACAAAACAAGGTTAAATCACATGCCCATGACAAGACTAATATTTCACAAGGATACAATAATGGAAGTAGCTATGTGACCCCCTTATCAACATTGGTCAATTTTTGGTTGTTTTACTCAACCAAGAAAGTGTGTCAATATTACTCACGATTAATAATAATTAAAACAAATGACATATTTAAATTAAAAATTCCAAGAATAATAATCAACTAGAAAATTAGATCCACTAATCTACACAAGTAACATGCAATTTAACAATCCTTACTTGTATGATACTTGTTATAGAGTCAAGGAACATCTGAGTGAATACTATTTGTTATCAAAATATCACCACTTATGTCAATAAAATATTTAACTTATAATGCATACTACTATAAGTAACATTGAATATCAATAATTGTCTTCATAATCACAACTACTCACAGATCTATGATATGTAATCACCTAACATAATCTAGTCCACTTAATATACATAATAATTTATTATCGACAATTGAGCCTCTTGATCATTGCATATTTATGTAGATAAAGAATGGAACTCATCTAACTATCACAAGAATTCACAACAACCATTAGATAAGATTGTAATGACAAAAAAGAGTCCCCCTTTAACTTGCTTAATCTCAGAATAATTAATAATAAATTGGACTTAATGTCACCTTGATCTAGTGTTGTGAGGTGTTTTACACATCCACGTTAGCTCTTGGGCCCTATTTAAGCTAAATAAACTTAACTCTACCTTAATTTAATGTTGTAAAATGTAGTTATTCACACCTTCACATTAAATTTAAGAGGCCTGTAAACTAAGGTGGACCTAATCTAGTTTTGTAATGTGCTCTACACATTCACATTGGATTTAGGTCCCTTTTTAGCTAAATAGACCCAATTTTGCCTTAATTTAGTGTTGTAAAGTGTATTTATTTACACTTTCACATTGGATTTTAGGCCCTCTTGCATTTATGACCTTTATACCATCATTAATAGGCCCCTATGACCCTATATTATGCATCCCAAGGAATATTTTGATCAAAAATCCAACAAGATCAACATATAAGCCTAATTCCTTGACTCCCTAACACTTTAGGACTAAAATTAGCCCTTGTGGGACCCATTCGCCATCTTGGGCGAATGAGTCCCATCCAGGTGGGACTCATTCACCCAGGATGGCGAATGAGTCCCATTTGAGCTATTTTCAAGGCTTGAGCAAGAAAAACTTGGTTTTAAGTTCAAATTTCCTCTATGTCATCCTTTGAGATCAAATTAATGGTTATTTGAGTGGATTTCCTATATAAGCTCAAGCTTTCAAATTATTATTTCATCAAGCCTACATGTTATCAAGTCAAGCACTCAAGAGTTAAGCATTCCAAGACTTCACAAGAGCATCAAGAGAGCATTCAAGGTCATTTCTAAGGTATTTGAGGGTAGATTATCCATCAATTGTTGTAGCAATTCAAGATCCATCATCATGTCAAAGATTATCAAGCATCAAGCATGTTAGTGAGCTAGTGTTGTGATGTAGCATTGAAGATCCAAGATCAAGCAGTGGTCTACACCTATTGTCAAGATCAAGATCTACATCCTTCATGGTCATTTCATGTTGAGTTGCAGATTTACAAGATATCATTCAAGGTATCATTGCTCATGTTTCATGTCCTATGTTGCATGTTTCATGTTTATCTTTCATTATTTCATAATCTGGTTTAGTTACCTAAAACGGGTTTGACCAAGGCAAACCCCTATTCACTAACAATCAACAAGTTTTCTTCTCTTTACATGTGTGATTGTAGATCTAGGTGTCTTGGAGCTTGAAATATCATCGAAGAATAGGTTACAAGTTTGTTGAAGTTTTCTCCCCATTTGCAAGGTCATAATCTTCACTAAAAGGTCACCTATAGCCACGAAATCAGAGTTTTATATCCGAAAACACATAGGAATAGAAAGAGCGGATTAAGAGGTAAAGATTAAAACTTTGAAGTTCTAGAAAATATGAACTGGACTCATTCACCAAGAGTGGCGAATGAGTCCCACTGTAAGTGTTTTTCAAAAATTCTTGCAGATTCAAATACCCTTTTGGTTGAAACTTGCTCTTGTGCAAAAATCCAAAATTGGGACTGATTCACCCAGAATGGCGAATGAGTCTCACTAGCCTAAAAAGTTGGTTTTTTCAAGATTTCAGAGCTCCATTCAATCTCCTTCATTCAGAATTCCTAGTGCACACTTCCAATCTTTCATTTTTTTTTTTTTGTTTTGTTTGCATTTCTAGGTCATTTAGTTCAAGTTTGCATTGAATTAGGTCTTAGCTTTTCATCTTGCATGTCATTTCATTTTCCAAGTTTAAACTTGGTGGTGAACCCCTCGTTAGATCATGATCAACCCCTAGGACAACCCTTAGCAAGATCTCTTTCTCCTTTGCATTCAAATCTCAAGGGTTATCCTTGAATAAAATTGAAAGTGTGGGTATGCTCTATGTCCAAAACCATATGATAGCATCCATATCACATTTTCACCATTTCATTTTGGTGAACTTACATTTAGATTACCTTATTTTCTAATTTGGAGTCTATCATCATCCTAGATCTAGCTTGCATTAGGGTTTACATTAGTTAATTGGCATATAGGGTTTCTAAATTTTGCATTAGTGAAAATGAGTGAAAATTTGGATAATCATGACAATCACATTTGTGCTTCTCCTAGTATCTCTCATAGCTATGAAGAAGATGCTTTGATGATAGAAAATACAATAGATGAATTTCATGAGAATCTTAGTTGTCCCCCTTCACCTAGGGAAACCTTTATTAAGCAAGACAATTCAACCATTGATCATTCCCCTACTTTCGATGAAGTCATTTTGGAAGAACCAATACTTGAATGTCAAGAACATTCGTTTTGTAGTTCTTCTAAAAACTCTCCTCCTAGGGAGGATATCATGGTCCAAGAAAATAGTAAGGCTTCCTTAGATGAAGATGATGGTGCGACATTACACTCCTCTTCACTAAAAAATCATGAAAATAGGGACAAGTTTGTTGAGGTTATGACGACACAAATTGGATCTCCTTCAATCAGTGAGCTTCCTAATTCACCTACCATTAGTGACTCACATAAAAAGAAAATTAGAGATCTCTTGAAATCCTTAAGGCAACACAACAACAACAATGTTTTGCAACAACAGAGATATAACACAATTGCTCAAACATGTAGGCAACCACAAATCACTCCCACTACATTAACTTTTCCTCAACATAGTGTGCCTAGTGTTGAAGACCTTAAAAAGAATCTTGCTAATATATATGTATGGCAACTCATTCAACTATCACCTACATACAAGTGTCTATTTCAAGAAATATTGTAAATAAAGCAGGAGGAGATCCAATCTTACATGAAATTGAATAATGTAACACCTTCCTTTGATCATATGCAAGTCACACAATCAGAAATCACATTCCCTAAACATGAATTAACACCCTCACTTGAGATTCAAAACAAAAATGAACCCTTGATGATAAAGGTGATCATTAATGAAACTGCAGTCAGGCGCACTCTCACAAACAATGGAGCGGAAATTAATGTTTGTAGCATTGAACTCCTAGACACAATTGGCATGGAAAAGATGCTTATTCAACCTAATGATGATCATATTTGTGGCTTTGACAATGTTAATAGGAAACCACTAGGAATGATCACATTACCTATTGAGGTCCAACCTGTAGTGTTGCCTACCCCTATCCATATCATGTCAGGACCTCTTTCATACCATCTTCTCCTAGGGAGACCATGGATTCATGCTATGAAATGAGTCCCATCTACTATCCATTGTACACTAAAAACTGAATACAACAACAAGATATACATGGTTGAAACAAATGAACGAAGCTGTGAATCACATGGCCACAACACTTCCAACTCCCCTAATAATTTCATTACAAAATCAAAACTTGAACCTATACAAGTTGATGCCAACCCTAAAATCTTTAGTGATAACTGGGGGTCATTAGATTTTACACCTCGTTTCAATAAAGAATCCAAAATATCACCCTCAAAGTCTAAAGAATCATATACAAATGGTTCCTTTTTAGATACAAGTTCTAGTGATGATTGGGGTTTTACACCTTCCTTTATAGGAGAGTGCAAAATGTCACAATCTAAACCAAAGCAACCTTGTGTTTCATATTCTCAACTTGGTTCTCTGACAACAACATTACCCCATGCTAACAATGGGGGCTATATAAATCCTATCCCTCATAGGGGATGATCCATAACTTTAAAGAGGATTTGTGTTCTCATGAAGAAACCAATCCTTCTCAAAAGCATAAACCCCCTTCATCTAAATTGAAAGATTGTTATGGCATTGGATACAATCTCCCTACTACACATGGATACAATGAACACATGAAGCAAACTGAAATACCATACTCTTTAAAGAAAGATCTAGGTTTATCTCCCTTATCTCCATTTTCATCTAAAGCCTTATCATTTAGTGTGTGTATGACATCTTCTGCAAATAAAGGAACCATTGATCAAGAAGATATCTTGTTGAGACTCCTCCAAGATCATTTGATATCTCTCCCTCCAAGAACATGAAAGAAATTTTACTACAAGAATTCATTGTGTGCATATCATAGAGTCATGGTCATTCGACTAATGAATGTAGGGATTTGCACAAAAAAATTCAACATCTTAAGGATTGTGCTACTCTTCTTTGTGTTGAAGCACCTAATTCCTCTAATTGATACTTCCATCCTGTTCATCTCATCCTTGTCCTGCACTAAGTGGGGGCAAGGGGTTAGGTAGCCTTTTCCTTGTATGTCACTTGTCGTTGTCTCTTTTGGCTAGTTGACCACCTTTCATGTACATATAAGAGAAAGATTGTGATGTGGACGACATGCCTTATGTTGGCTTGCATGTGACATACTAAGCTATAAATTTTTCCTTTTACATGACGTAGCTTATTGGAAACATATGACTTAGCATAGGGCTTTTCGAGTAAGCTCTCATGTTTTCTTCTACTTTAAAGCAATTTCTCACAACAATGGTGTTAGAAACTGCTTTAAAGTGGGGGCATACATCGACACTCGTGTTTCACTATGGGAATTTCTTTCTTCCTGTAGTATGTCCTTTTCTTGGTGGTGTCGTTGGGTTTTATTTCCTCTGAGATTGTGATATTTCTTTGAATTTTCCTATCTTGGAGACATTAGACATGATGTTCCCTAAGAAGAGACCTTGCATGAACTACGAAAATCCCTTTGAACATTCCTTATGCTATTTTTCATTTACAACAATCGTTATATGGCCACTTTGCATAATACATTTTGCATTCCTGTCGAACTATCCTATTTGTTCATGAGCTCCAAGAATACGAAGTTTTACTTGCCTCATGAAGCCTGAAAATCATTTTTGTGTGGCACCTTATTAAAGTTATCAAGAGGTATAACTTTGGTATGGTTTGAGCGAGAAGCCCGACCGAGGCATGACTTTCCCCATAGCAACTCGCATGTGTGTGTGAATGCATACCAGCCATGAGTGTATGTGTCTCACCCTCTTAGGCCTTCTCACATGGCAGATAGCCTAATGTTCTGTTGCATCAAAGTGAGTATGCATTTTTTGGACAAATAACTTAGATTTGATCCACATTTTGTTGGACAAGTAGTTGAGGCATGATCCACCTCTTTTTATTTTTTCTTTTCTTTCTCTTAGTCATTGCCATTGCTTGATCCTGTATCTTGATGTTGCCTACCTTGAGCATGTCCTTTTGTGCTTATGTCTATTTCACGTAGGATCTTGGATCCTAGGGGCTTGACCACTTCCTTAATCTGTGTTATCCTAGACCATCCGCATTTGTACACTTGGACCCCTATTGAATATCTACTTTAGTGTGAGTTTGAAGCGAGTTCATCCTCTCACAAAAGTGGGGAATAGATGTAATGAAAGAAAAGAGTCCCCCTTTTACTTGCTTAATTTCAGAATAATTAATGATAAATTGAACTTAATGTCACCTTGATCTAGTGTTGTGAGGTGTTCTACACATCCACATTAGGTCTTGGGCCATGTTTAAGCTAAATAAACTTAACTCTGCCTTAATTTAATGTTGTAAAATGTATTTATTCATGCCTTCACATTAAATTCAAGAGGTTTGTGAACTAAGGTGGACCTAATCTAGTGTTGTAATGTGTTCTACACATTCACATTGGATTTGGGGCCCTTTTTAGCTAAATAGACCTAATTTTGCTTTAATTTAGTGTTGTAAATTGTATTTATTTATACTCTCAAATTGTATTTTGGGCCCTCTTGCATTTATGACCTTTATATCATTATTAATAGGCTAATATGACCCTATATTATCCATCCCAAGGCATATTTTAATCAAAAACCTGACAAGATCAACATATAAGCCTAATTCCTTGACTCCCCGACTCTTTAAGACTAAAAATAGCCCCTATGGGACCCATTCACCACCTTGGCCCATCCAGGTGGGACTCATTCACCCATGAGGGCGAATGAGTCCCATTTGAGCTATTTTCTAGGTTTGAGTAGGAAAAACTTGGTTTTAAGTTCAAATTTCTTCAATGTCGGCCTTTGGGACCAAATTAAAGGTTATTTGAGTGGATTTCCTATATAAGAAAGCTTTCAAATCATTATTTCATCAAGCCTACATGTTATCAAGTCAAGCACTCAAGAGTTAAGCATTCCAAGACTTCAAAAGAACATCAAGAGAGCATTCAAGGTCATTTCTAAGGCATTCAAGTGCATATTATCCATCAATTGTTGCAACAATTCAAGATCCATCATCATGTCAAAGATTATCAAGAATCAAGCATGTTAGTGAGCTAGTGTTGTGATGTAGCATTAAAGATCCAAGATCAAGCAGTGTTCTACACCTATTGTCAAGATCAAGATCTACATCCTTCATGGTCATTTCATGTTGAGTTGTGGGTTTACAAGACATCATTCAAGGTATCATTGCTCATGTTTCATGTCCTATGTTAAATGCTTCATGTGTCGGAAGAATGGAGAATATTAGTCTATATGTTTTCATTGATGTCACCATGTTGTTTATGGTATCAAATTGGTCTAGTACCCTAAATGGGTGTGCAAAATAGGTTTACTTCCTTCGGTGGTAGATCCAGTATTTTGGTCTACATATTCCCTCTAGTAATCATTGGTGTTTAATATTTTGAGAAATGACTTTGTTGGACTCAGGGAGCACTGAGAGGGGGGTGAATCAGTGTTCAACAAGTTTAACCTTTAAATTTTGATCATAAACCATTTGCAACACATAAACATAAATAAAAATGTAATCACACATGAACAAGATAATCAAAGCACCATAACACCAATATTTTTATGTGGAAACCCTATTAGGGGAAAAACCATGGTTGAGATTAATCCACAATTTATACTCTGTTAAAAGTATGAACAAAAGGGAATGCACATGCATTCAAGCACACTGCCTAGAGCTCACTGCTCAAAATAAAGAAGGCTCACTGCCTTACAAATTTTTTGGATTAAAATAAGAAGTTGAACAGAGAGGCCAGCATCTAAAAATTCCTAGATTCGGTTCCAATGAAGCACATGAAATAGATTATGGACCTTCTGTCCAATTTGCACTTCTTCTCTATTCTACTCTGCTCACCTATACAAAAACCCTTCTATTGCACAAACAAAATTCACTCAACAGATCTTCTGATGTATGCCCATACAACTGCTTTGCACCTTTTCGCACATGTACACCTTCTCATCACTTCCTTCACTCTTCAAAATGAATTACCGACCTCATATATATATCTGCTAACAAAGATTTCATTACTTCAAGTCGTCTTTAACAAAATATGAAATATCCTTCAATAGTCGGCTCGAATCACCAATAAAATTAATGCACACCCAAATAAGTCGGCTATACTATAGCTGAGACCCAAATCAAAATTCCCAACACAATAAATATTTAAACAACTACTCCTTATACATCTGCGACACACTATATACACTAGGTCAGCCACAATGAACAAATAAATAGAAAATCATTCTACCGAATCTCCTAACTCGTACAACAATTGCTCCAACACCACAAAACTTACCAATAAGGTAACATTAGAACTTAACAAGCTTTCTTGGGGGTCCACAACACAAAATGGTGATCCGGTGAAGCATACAGGTCGACTAACTGATCGGATACCCTATTCTTCACATTTTTTTGTCAGTAACACACTGTCTTCTATATTTCCTTCTGGTATAAGGAGATCCTAATCTGCAGATCGAGATAATGACTTTAGTTTCCATCAATGACAACACTAGAAGCCACAAACATTCTTTCCAAGCTATATGCCAACAATCTCCCCCTTTGGCATTGATGGCAACACTTAGTGAAAAATGACTAAGTGTCGAAACCAAAACTCAAAATTCAAAACATAACAAAAAACTGCTCCCTCTTTGGATGTCAAGGCATTTTTCACTACATTCTCTCCCCCTTTGACATCAATGACAAAACATTTTCTGCTTTCTCTCCTACTGCACTCTCTCCCCCTTTGTTGATGCAAAAATTTGATCAAAATTTGAAGAATTGTAATTGCTGCTCAATTTAGAAAATTATTTTATACTTATCTTTCATCTTTAGAAGAAATTTCTTCCAAGAATCCACTACAATCCCAATAATTATTATCACACTATTGTTTTTTGATGTCCTGTTGATGACTTGGATGAGGAATTTAGGAATGGTAATGGCTTCTTCTAGCTTTTCTCCTTTCTTCAGAACTTCAATCAACTGTTCCAGTCTACATTCAATTTGATCCTTTACTTTCTAGAAAGTATCCATAAGAGTGTTTCTGGCAAAGTGAACCTTTGCATGCTCAACCTACAATTCATGAATTCTCATCTTTACTACTCCATCCTGGTCCTGAAACATATTGTAATCTTGACCAATTTTAATCAACTAATTCTCAATCTGCTCCAACTTGTCCTTGTATTTACCAACCACATGGGGCCACTGAAGACAATAATTGTAGACCTTGTTTATTGAGTCAATGCATTGTCTTAAAACATTGATTTTATATTTTAGTTTGGCAAGAAACAACCTAAACTACTCCTTCAAATGTAAAATTATTTCTTCCTCATTTATGTCTTGAGGCATAGAGGTCATAGCTTCCATAATAAATTCAATCAATTCTTCTGGAAGTACATTCTACAAACTTTCCAGTTCAATGCTATTGTGCACAAGGTAACTGCCTAGAGTGTTCTCAATAAAGTCTTGTTCATATGATGGTCCATTTAACCATATGTCAACAATCTTTTGCATTCCATCTTCCTCCTGAACAATCTGCAATTTCTTTACTTCAAGTAGAGCACCTTCTTCATTGCTTTCTTCTACCATCACCACATCCGGTTCCACTAATTCCGGTTCATCTCGAGGAGTGTAGTCATCAAAATATTCATCAATTATATCCACAATTACTTGCTCTTTTCCTTTTTCTTCAGTTTTTGAAGATTTGTGTATTGGAGGAATGTTATCTACAAACTCTAGAGCCCTTTTCTGCTTCTTCTGTACCTTAACGGAAGAGAACCCAACTTCAACTGTTCTTACCGGAAGAGGAATACCACCTACTCCAAAGTTTCCTAGAAACTCTCTAAAGAATTTTTCATAAACTTGTTCACAATTTTCTAGAGCATTAAAATGTTTGAAGATTTGCTTACAGATTGGTACATTTTTCTTCCATGCCATATTATCATTCTGGGGCAAGCAATTCAGGAAATACATCATAATGCACATAACTAGGGTACCGAACCTGAAGGCATAGTCTACATCCTTCGTCAATTGTACATTTTCCATCAACTGATCCTTCAACAATCCACATAGATCAAAGTCTTCATCTTTCATTATCATCTTGTGAGCGATATACATTGCGCCTGCCGAGGTTGCACCTTCCTTGTTTCTGAAGAAAATTTTGTACAAAATTCCATATGCAATGTAACTTGTCAATGGATCTTTGATCGTTTTAATTACCAGAGCCCTCTGATCTCCTTTTACACTAGTTAGGGCTTCGACTTCAACATTCTAAATCGACTTCTTTTTTGGAATATCTCCAGTATTACATAATCTTGTCAGATCTCTGATCACCTCTTTTGAAATTTGATAGGGTTTATCTAGAGTGAGGATATCATCATCCAATCTATTCAAGATAAATTGAACCACTTCCGCATTGGTGAAATAAGGAAACTCATTCCAGATGTCCAAAATTTTGTGTTTCACACCTTCAAACCACTTCAATTCACCGGCTGGCAACAAATTTCTTACATCCCTGATCTTCCTACTACTATATTCATCCAAAGTCACTATTCCTTTGATTTGTTTTAGTTTTCGTACTAAACAAGGGTTTTTCTTTTGAGCACAAAATTAGGAGTTCAACAAGTGATTAGAAATACCTGGTGAATTTGCTACCAAATTTTCTTAACTCCTTCAAAATTTCACTGCAGAGGCTCTCCTTGTCTTCTTCTTCAACACAAGGTGACAAATGAGGGTTCCAAATGCCCTTTTATAACTTTTCACACCTAACTTCTTAGCTGCATTAAGTACTTTTCCCTAGGAGTTCCGGTAACTCTATTTTTCGCAAAAAGTAAGAGAAAAATTCATCTACAGATCTTCTACTTTTCATGCATCTGCACAAGCAATTACTGATACATTTGTAGATTTCTATCTTAGTTGCTGAAAATTTCCTGCATTCCAGTGCCAGCTACTAACAGGGGATCAAATGATTTTTCTTGAAAAACTCCCCCTAGGCCAAAGGCCTAATATCAATTTTTGGAGGCTGCTTCCGGTATGGGCTTGTTTCCTTCATTAGATCCACTCTTCTTTACCCACGTTTTCTTCATTTGATCTCTTATCTCTTCCATAGACACTTTTCCTTTTCCTTTGTCACCTTTCTGTGAAATTTTTCCTTTGTATACTAGACCTCTTCTATCCATGTTTCTATTCTTGCAGAATTTTGCAATATGATCAAATCTGTTGCAATTGTAACACACCGGATTTCTTTGTCTAGACCATTCATTCCATTGATTTCCTCCTGATTTGGATTGATTAGCAACATGACCAAATCTTCCATAGGTGTAGCATTTAACATTTCTTATACTGACAAACATACTTTTGCATTCAATTGACTTATGACCAAACCTTTTGCAATTAAAACATTGAACATAAAATGATGGACTATTAGAATTTATCTTACTTCTACACTGAGAAGCCATATGTCCAAATTTATTACAAACAAATCACTATCCATTAAAATTCTGAGCATTGGGTTGTCTTACAGGATGTCTTCTACCTTTGTTCATCTGATTTCCTTGTCTGGAATCCTTTTGTTCAAATCCAGAGCTTTCTCCTTTCTCATAGCCAAGACCTCTTTTATCATTTGCATTCTTTTGGATTTCTTTGTCTAGTCAGCACATCAAGCTTAGTAGTTCTAAACTTCTCCTTAAACTAATTTTCTGTAGTAAGTTCATCTCTGAGAATAACTATTTGTCTTTCAGGCTCATGTTCATTGTTTCTAGATTGTTGCAGTTAAATCTCCAGTTGAATGAATGCATTGTTTACTCTACTGCATTCTTTAGATTTTTCTTTTAAGGACTATGCTATATTTTCCTCATTCTTTTTTCTTCCTTCAATCTCCTTAGTTAGCTTCATTTCCATAGATTCCATCTCAAGCTTCAGAGTAGCATTATTTCTAGCAAGCTTTCCGAGTATGTGCAGGATCATGATGGGCCAAAAAGTGGCAATATGATGGGTATGTGGCTGACAACTCTATTTTTACTCAAAATTGATGAAACAAAAAGGGTTTTTAAAGGAGATTCTCAACTTTCCACCAATATAAATTATTCTTTACTTTGAATTTAATAAGTAAGTATTATTCATTTTCTATTCAAATTACGACTAAAGTGTTGATTGATAGGCTGATTGAAAAACATCTATAGCTTTCAAATGGTATCACATTTTTTAAATCCAAAACATGTGTCACATTCTATGCTCAACATACTATAGGATTAAAAAAATAAAAAATGAATTTCATGAATTTTTGACCAATTTAAGGTGGTCAGACATACGAGTTTTTATATTTTCTAAAAGTTGTAATTAAAAATTCATAATTAATTATTTACTTGGAAAAAAAATACAAAAAAATATGCATCACATCAGGACATGAGTCCTCTACTCATATCTAAAATCTTATAAAAAAATATTATCATTTTATTGTGGTTAGGGTGGTCAGACAAACACCTACTTCTCATTTTTTCCCTGAAATTTAAGTACTACTACATTGAAATTTCAAAATTTCACCAAATAGATTTTTTCTTTTTAAAAAAACCTAGTGGTTTAGAAACTACATTCAATTTTCTATAGATTCTATTCTTACATATTTTTGAAATAATATAGATAACTTATTCAAATTTTTATGTCAAGTTGTGTAACTATGATTTTTTTGAATTTTTTGCCACTTAAGGGCCTGTTTTTTCCATGATGATCCCGCACATACCCTTCCACATTCTTCAGTTATCTCTTTTAGGGTCTGATTCAGGTGAACATCTTCCAAAATTTTATTCTCTTTCTGCTTCATCTAATCACAAAGTTCCTTCCTCTTTTCTCTTGACTCATTGATTTTATCCTTCAATGATTGTATGAATTTTTCAACATCCACAAGATTTGCTTTTAATTCTATGACTTCTTCTTTAGACTGATCAAGATCATCAAGTGCCACCATAAGCTGTTGTTGAATACCACCAGAGGCCATTGCAATTCAAGATCCACCTCAAGCTGTTAAACTTCCTACAGTCGAACCTTGCTCCGATACCAATTGTTGGACTCAGGGAACACTAAGAGGGGGCGTGAATTAGTGTTCAACAAGTTTAACCTTTAAATTTTGATCATAAGCCATTTGCAGCACATAAATAGAAATAAAGATGTAATCATGTGAATAAGATAATCAAAGAACCATAACACCAATATTTTTACGTGGAAACCCTATTAGGGGAAAAACCACGGTGGAGATTAATCCACAATTTATACTCTATTAAAAGTATGAACAAAAGGGAATGCACATGCATTTAGGCACACTGCCAAGAGCTCATTGCTCAAAATAAAGCTCACTTCCTTACAAAATGTTTGGATTACAATAAGAAGTTGAACTAAGAGGTTAGCATCTAAAAATGCCTGGATTCAATTCCAATGAAGCACATGAAACAAATTCTAGACCTTCTTTCCAATTCGCACTTCTGCTCTGTTCTACTCAAAATAAAGAAGGCTCACTACCTTACAAAATGTTTGGATTATAATAAGAAGGAACACTTCCTAGAGCTCACTGCTCAAAATAAAGAAGGCTCATTGCCTTAAAAAATGTTTGGATTACAATACGAAGTTGAACTGAGAGGGTAGCATCTAAACATGCCTGGATTCAGTTCCAATGAAGCACATGAAATAGATTCTAGACCTTCTGTCCAATTCACACTTCTACTCTATTCTACTCTGCTCACCTATACAAAAACCCTTATGCTGCACAAACAAAATTCACTTAATAGATCTTTTGATGTACACTCATATAGCTACTCTGCACCTGTTGACACATATATACCTTCTCATCACCTCCTTCACTCTTCAAAATGAATTACCAATCTCATATATATATCCACTAACAAATATTTCATTGCTTCAAGTCGACTTTAACAAAACATGAAATATCCTTCAACAGCCAGCTCAAATCACCAATAAAATTAATGCGCACCCAAATAAGTCGGTTAGACTATAGCTGAGACCCAAATCAAAATTCCCAACACAAGAAATATTTAAACAACTACTCCTTATACATCTGCGACATGCTATATACACTAGGTCGGCCACAATGAACAAATAAACAAAAAACCATTCTACCAAATCTCCTAACTCGTACACTGATTGCTGCAACACCAAAAACTTACCAATAAGGTAACATACAAACTTAACAAGCTTTCCTGGGGGTCCACAACACAAAATGGTCATCTGATGAAGCATACATGTTGAATAATTGACCAGATACCCTATTCTTCACATTTTTCGCCAGTAACACACTATCTTCTATATTTCCTGCCAGTATAAGTAGATCCTGATATGCGAATTGAGATAATGACTTTGGTTGCCATCAATGACAACACTAGAAGCCACAAACAATCTTTCCAAGCCATATTCCAACAAACTTATGATCACTTGAATCACGTATGTATGTATTTTCAAATGATCATATGATTGGTTGTGTATTGGCATCAACAATGTCGATTACATTTTGTTATTAGGTTAATCATGGCCGACCTAATAATCAATTAATAATTTAACGTGTACTGTAGATATATGTGCGACCTATCTTTGGTCCATGTCGATATATTGTAGCGTATTATACAATTGGATTAATTTTGAAGGAGCCTTGTATGAAGCTGACAGTTACCTTTTTGCATTGCATCCAATGAGGCTGACCTAATTGATGCTTGGGGATAGATCGAGTATATATATGTTGAATAGTTTTTGAAGATGGTGAGTAATTTATGAGGCAATTAGTGAATGCGACAGTGAAGAAGAGCGAAAATGATGAAGTTTGTTAAGTCAATCCATTAAGCATCACCAGAACTGCATCAACACTTGTTAGGTGCACTCTTTTCAGTTCATTTTGGTGTTGAAGCCCAATTTTGTTTTGTAAATATTTTTGTAAGCAATGAGCCTCCTTGTAAGCAGTGAGCTTTTGTATCTAGACGACGAGTCCTTACTGTAGGTCGTGAGCCTTTATATCTAGACAGTGAGTCCTCTTCTAGGTAGTGAGCCTTTGTATTCAATTTTGCTATCTCTTTATATTGTAAGTTAATCCTCACTGTGGTTTTTCCCTTATTGGGTTTTCCACGTAAAATCTGGTGTTTAGTGTGTTGATTTTACTTTCTATTTTCTGCATTTCTTTCCATGCTTAATAACAAAACATTGTAGTTGTGAAATTGATAAGTGTTGAAGTTTTGAGTTTAAATTTGGTGACAACTGATTCACTCCCCCCCTCTCAGTTGTGCTATGTACACCTATTAACAATTGGTATAAGAGCTTTGGTTCCTTGGTGTAGAGCTTAACCGCTTAAGGTAGATCCTGAAGGTTGATCAAATGGATGATAAAGAAGAACTCTAGACTACACTTGAGGATCTTGACAAAGTTGAAAATGAAAACAAAGATATGAAAGAAAATCTTGATGACGCAAATGAATGTGTTCAGAAGTTGAAAGAACAATTAAAGAAATTCAAGGAAAGACACAAAGAAGTGAGTGAGCAGTTGAAACAAGAGATAATTGGACTGGAAGTGCTTGTAGAAGAAAATAAGAGGATTGAAGAATTTCTAAATAAAATGGTACAAAATAAGTTTGATGAATGCTCTAAACTTGAATAGGAGGTAGTAAACTTGAGAGTAGAACTGGAGAAGGAAAAACTCTGTGAGAATAATTTCAGATCTAGTTCCGATAAGCTTGGAGAGCTATTTGCAGGACAAAAACCAAGTAAGACAAAGGTGGCTTGCGAAATGATGCAGGTGAAATTTCTAAGCACAATCAAATGACTTAGGACAAAGGGAAGTAGAAAAGAAATTTTGCAAGGAGACCGCCTAATTTGCACAAAGGTATCCCTCTTTCAATGGTATTTGTTTTTTTGTAATAAATATGGTTACAAGGCAACAAAATGTAGGAGTAGGATGAATCAGTTTTCTAGTCCCTTCACTAGACAATGTTTTGGATGTAAGAAATTTGGACATAAAGCTATTGAATGTAGGTTTCAGGTGAGAATGATCAGCTAGGTGATGATGAACAAGTTTAATGGAGGTAGAATGAATCAGTTCTTTAATGGCTACTGATATACTTATAACAAATTTGGACACAAAGAAAATCAATGTAGATTGAGAAGTAATGGAGGTCAAACTAATAAGAAAAGTGTTGTCTGCTATAATTATAACAAACATGGACATATCTCAAAGGTTTATAGAAGAAGGGAAAACAGTTTGCTCCGGTAGAGAAAAATGAATTGGTAAAGAAGCTCGACAAAGAAGAGATGAAGCAAGAGATGAATAAGATATGGAAGAAGAAAGAAGAAGAAGAACCTGCAACTGTTGATGCATCTATGCCCTCATTCGGTACAAACAATTCCTTTGGGAATTAGACCTAGTATAGTCTTAGGGGGAGCATTATTAGAAAATTATAAAAACCCCTTGGATGAATGGCATGTTAGAGGCTGCCACGAGGATGGAATGTGAAGAATGAATAATCAGAGGTTTTGGAAAAGGAACCGGAAGAAAACATGTTGAAATATGGATTTGTGGACCGAATTAGGATTTTATGTGTTGAGAAGAATGTTTTTAGCAGCTTTTTGATGTTTGCTGCATTTAATATGAATTAGTTAAAATTTGTAAGCCTCTTTGATTAGTTGAGCACTTGAAGAGTTTGAAAAGGCATCTTGGAGCAATCTCGAAGCAATTTGAAGCATTTCTGAAATAAGTTGAAATTGTTACAGATACTCAGGAATTATTATTCAGTCTATGAAGGAAAAGAGGAAATCTTGACTGAACATTAATGAATTCAAGAAAGTTAAGCACAAAACTGGTAAGAGGATTGAGTGGCGACATTCCATTGAAGCTTAAAGGAGTTGAATTGGAAGAATTTTATCATAAAAATATAAAAAAATGAATTGTTTTTAAAAGGTTGAATGTTTGAAAATTTTTGGATGGCTGGAATTTTTTGGAAGAATTGGAATCTTTTTTGCAATTTTCAATGTCACCATGTTTACATCTTTTTGGTCACCCTTTGCCATTGATTTCAAAGGGGGCAAGATTTGGAAAGTTGGGAGAGATTGGAGGAGATTTTTTGAATTGTTTTTTGCACATGTTGCCATCAATGACAAAGGGGGAGATTGTTGGAAGAATGTGTTAGCTCTCAAAAATGCAGGCGGGATTCCTCAAGAGGCTACGAATCTCTTGATACGTTTTAGGGTAATAGACAAGGTCAAATGAATTTAACCTTCTACTCTTTAGGTGCTACCAAACCTAGGCGGGTGTTCCTATCTGAATGAAGCAGACTTGACTTATGATTATCCTTCTTGCAATGATTTGTCCACAACGGAAGATGGAAGTGATCAAATGAAACCAAACTTGATAGCAATAGCAATCTTCTGATCTAAATCCTAAAATGCTCAATTAATAGATAAAAAGAAACTAAATGAATTCAAAATGATGAAGCTGCAGAGACCAGTGCCTTATTGGGTATGCATAGTCAAATGAAACAGAAGTGGGCAACTTATTCTGGCAGAAACTCAAATTTCTGGCATATACTTCTTTTGTAACTTGTACAAACATGCAAGATTATGACTACTAAGCTCTACTTTAATAATCCAAATGAATCTCCCTGATTACTGTGATCAACTAAAAGGATTTAATCTCTTCTTGAGAGAACTAGTCAATTAACCACACAGATACAGCAAATGTGCACTGATAAACTAAAAATAAGCTTGTTATATCAATCTAAACAACCAGAAAGAATCAACATGGAGACAGTTTAGAAATACTTTTCAATAAATTCAAATGAAAATTGACACAAAAAATAAACTACCACACCAGCTGAATTTCATTGAAATTTCCATTTGAAAACATGCACCATAGTCTCTGTTCTGAGAAATTTATTCTACTATATCCATTCCTTATCTCCCTCCTGTAATCTAATTCTCCTTCGTTCTTTTTTTTTATTACAATTGAGAATGAAAAATTTATATCCGGGTAACTGAAGAGACATAATGCTTCATCCTCCATGTCGGTGACCAACTGTATTCGGGCTTTGCAAAATGCTCACTGAAACGCTTTGCAAGAAACACATTGCCAAAAGAGTTTATGCACCCATGCATTACACTGTGACTCAAGGAATCGAAGAGACATTTTTAGAAATCACCCTGCGTCTCATTAATGTATGTTCCTTTGTCATCATGTGTCGCTGTGACCCTTCAGAGTCAGGGAGATGTCCCGTAAACTGTCCTACCTTACTGAGATGCTCTTTTGTTATATCTGTTCCAATTGCTGTGACACAAGAAAGTCTCTCACCGAGACATGCCCCTTATCTTACTAGCTTTTGCCATAGCTCAATGATGTCGGGGAGACATCATGTAGACAAGTCTTTGTTTTGCCGAGAGCCCTCGTGATCAAACTTGTTTCCATGACATATTGCTCTCGGGGAGACCTTTCGTAGAGCACACTATGTTTCACCGAAAGCCCTCGAGTTCACCACAGATTTCCAAGAGAAAGCAATTCTCACACCGACAGAAACCTCCCTTGTTTTCCATCGGCGAGACCAAAGGTCACTCGCCGAGACCACATGCCAAAAACTTTAACTCATACGATATCACATCCCATACATGCCGGTCGGTGAGACATAAAGCGCTCGGTGAAACAACATGCCGAAGACCAAACTCCTACTGAAAAAACCTTTTGCACAAATCGGTGAGACACCACAGGATCGTTATGACATTTCACCAAAGCCTTTAACTTATGCCAATAAATTAATTCTTCCATCGCTGATCAATGAGACAATAAGGCCTCGTTATAACCTCACACCGAAAACAACATGTCTGGCCAAAGTGAATCCATACTATGCTTGTCAGATAGACCACAATAGTTCACTGTGACCACTCACCGAAGATCAAACCTTTGCCGAAATGTTCATCCATCCCGAGTTGCTAAGAAAAGAGCAAACTCTCGCCGAGAAGCAACTCCCACTCACTTTCATCAAGACATTTCAAAATCGGGGAGAGGTCCCAAAGAGTTCACTTAATCATACCAAAAGCCCCTTTTGAATCACTTTGTGTGTTGCCGTGACTTTTCACCGTCAAGGGGACATCACGTACATTAGGTTATGTCATATCGAAACACCCCAAGCACACATGATCATCAAGAGAATGCCAACCTTTCACTGAAAGCCATATTAAAGAAATCCTTATGCTCCGTCGGTGAGACAAAAGATATTTTCCAAGACACAATGTCGATACTGCCCAGCTCTTGCCGATAGACCTCCATATGCACAAGTCGGGGAGACACTTCAAGTTCGATGAGACACTACCTCAATGACAAAACTCCTACTGATAAGTGCATCCGTGGTTGCTGAAACAACATGAATGTTATGCCGATAGCCACCCACAGGTGAATGTCGGTCACTGTAACAATGGACAAGTATTGCCGAAACACCTGCAACAAATGTATGTTAACGCACAAGCAACATGGTTTGGGGAGACAGTCATCGAACTATGCCGATAGGAACTGCAATATGGAAAATGCATGACCCAGTGGATTCAATGGGGCAATATGGCAAAAAACGGGTGAAAAATGCACATGATAGGACCAATTTGGAAATTTATGAGTGAAATCAAAATGTAAAATCATCAGATTTTTACAGTTCCAATAGTGGCTCCGTCTGGGGATGAATGATAGTAAGATCATTGCAAGGATCCAAATATATGGGTGAGCAAACCAGACACAAAATGATGAACCAGTGGGCAGAATGGAAATGGATACGAAAGAAAAATGGAAATGAACAAAACCCTAAACTATTGTGCATGGAAAAGAATATTAAAGAGGATGAGCAAGAGTTTTCCATGCACTGGAAACCCTCAATCCTCTGTGTTGCTTCAAGAGAAAAACTGCTTCAAGAATTTCCCATGAATAGGCAATTCCTGATCTTCACCAGCCATATTCTGTAGATAATACGAATCTTAACCTCTCTTCCCAACAACAACAAAAGGTCCCAACCACAAAGCTTCAAATTTACCATGCTTTCCCTTGTCCTGACACCTTGCATTCCATAGGTTCAGAAACATCCAAATCTTCCTGAAGGACAAACTTGTAGACTGGTAACAAATTCTGCAAAGGCATCCTAGCCTATGTTCCATACACCAACTCAAATGGGGACTTTCCAATTGCATTTTTCACAGTAATCCTATCAGACCACATAGCCAGTTTCAATTTTGAATCCCAAGCTTTCTTGTTTTGACTCAACATCCTTCTTATAATCTTCAAGAGACTCTTATTACTAGATTCAACTTGACCATTGGCTTGTGGATGGTAAGGGGCTGCATAAGAAATAGTAATACCATATGTGTCACATAAAATTTTGAACTCATCTGACCTGAAACACATTCCATTGTCTGTGATTAACTTCAGTGGTGTACCAAATCTGGTGATAATGTTGTCCATCAAGAAATTTGTCACCACTTTGCTTGTAGCCTATTTAGTTGGGATTACCTCTACCCACTTGGTAAAATAATTAGTAGCAACCAGTATCCACTTGAATCCTCCACTTGGATTTTCCTGTATCTCTCCAATGAAATCAATTCCACATTGATGAAAAGGGGCATCAACCTGCAAAGGTCGAAGTGGAAAAGCTCCTTGATACTTCAGTTTTCCAGAGAACTTCTGGCAGGCTTCACACTTTCTTACGTGTGTGAAAGAATCATTAAAAACCTTAGGCCAGTAGTAACCAGCCCTGAGAATTTTGTGTACAGTTATTTTTGCTGAGTAGTGTCCTCCACAAAATCCTTCATGCATTTCAGTTAGAACATGCTTGGCCTGAAACTCATCCAGACATAACAACAGTATACCATCCCTATTTTTCCAAAACAAATCTCCATCCATGAAAACATATTTAGATGCTTGCAACTTTAGAGTTCTTTTCTGGTTGTCACTCAATCCTTCTGGACACTTCATGTACTTTAAATAATGCATGATATCTCTATACCATGGAGTATGCTCAATGCTTGCAATTACAATCTCTTCTTTTATATTACAAACCTGATTTGCCTCAATATTTGATTCTGCCATCAGCCTAGCCAAGCCTTGACCTCTTATTAATTTGGTAATTTGTATCTCCATGTCAAATTCTTGGATCTTATTAATCCATTTGCTCCTTTTTCCTGTAACTTCAGATTGTGTCAGAATATCCTTGATAGCTGCATGAGGAACATAAGCAATCACCTTTGCTCCAACAAGATATGGCCTGAAAGCCTTTGTGGCTTTTACTAATGCAAATGCCTGTTTCTCCATTATATCATATTTCAATTCAGACCCTTGTATTGACTTACTGAAGAAAGACATAGGCTATTCATGACCATCCTCATTCTTCTGTAATATAACAACAACAATAGTGTGCATTGAAGCAAATGAAAATATCTGAAAAGGCTTTGCAAAATCTAGAGATTTAAGGACAGGATCCTTCTTGATGGCCCTTTTGATAGATATAAAAGCTTCCAAGGCCTTTGCAGTCCATTTCATTTTTTGTCCTTTCATCATTGAAAACCCATCCATCATTGACAATAGCTCACACCCTATCACCTTATGCAATATAGCCTCCATGTTAGGTAGAGGATAATTGTCCTTGAGAGATGCCATATTTAGATTTCTGAAGTCCACACACAATCTGATGTCTCCATTTTTATTCCTCATAGGGACCAAGTTTGAGACCCACGTTGAGTGCCTGATTGGTTTGATAATTCCCCCATCTCTGAGTTTTGTCAGTTCCTCTTGCATCTTAGGCTCCAGTGTTGGATTTATAGGTCTTTGCTTTTGTCTGAATGGCTTAGTATCTAGCTTCAATGGTATTTCATGCTGAAACAAATCTTCCCTGTATGCTTTCAGATCTTCATAAGACCAAGCAAACACATGCTTATACTTTCTCAGCAACTCCATCATCATTCTTCTAATTGTAGGGCTTATCTTCTTTCCTATGTACACCTTTCTTGGTGCTATCTCAGTCCCCAAGTTAACTTCTTCAATATCTTCTCTTCTGACTGGTGTTTTCTTCATGAGGGATCGATCATTTCCATCATATAGCCTCTCCAATGCCACCAAGCCCTTAGGAAGCTTGTTTGTTTTGAGCTATAAGATCTTGCCAAACACTGTTTGCTTCCCATCCACTTCTTCAACAAAAGCGTTGAAGTCAATTTCCTGGGCTTCATATTGATCTATGCAATTGAGGAATTTCAAAAGGTCAGTGTCATCATTGAAGACTTGCCAACTATAGATATTATCAGGAACAACATGCCTTGTCTTGAACTCAATCTGTGACACCCTAGCCAATGTGATATCATCTCTTTTTAGTGCCACATTTGCTAAAAAATCAGCCATTATGTTCTTTGATATATCAATCCACTCAATTGAGAAGGCATCAAATAATTCAACTGTGTCCCATACAACATTTCTATACAGTTTCAATCTTTTGTGTTTTGCTGCATATTTTGACTTGATTTGTGAAACAACCAACTCAAAATTGCCCAAAATAGCCAACGACTTTATCTTGTTTTTCATAGCTATGTTCAAACCTGTCAATAAAGCTTCATATTCCGCCACATTGTTTGTGCATTCAAACATCAACATGAATGAATATTTAAATGTAACACCTTTAGGAGAAACAAATACAATTCCAGCTTCATTACCTTCTTGGCTGCATGCTCCATCAAAATACATCTTCCACACTTCATTGCAGCTTTGTGCCACATACTTTTCAATTGGATCACTATTGATTAATTCTAGCTGGGCAAATTCAATCTTAAAACTTCCAAGATCAACATCACAAAAAAAATTGATCTAATCTTGTGGTACACAATCAACAAGCTGGTTCATTCTTGGTTCTCTATACAACTTGACTTCCTGACCATTCATTGGAATAGTAGCATAAGATAAATCAAACTGGACATTTCCTCCAACTATTGTTGTCCATTGTCTTGACAGAAGCATACCAAACTACGAAGGAGTATCAATCACTGTGACATCTATATTATACGCCACCTGTGGATAAGTAGCCAATTTGACTTCAACACCTCTCATAATGCCTACCACAGGAACAGGTTTGTTATCCATTGCATAGCATTTCCCTTCACATGTATCAACCCACATGCCAAGCTGCTTCATAACTCCTACTGGCATGATATTATAGCAACACCAAAGTCTATCATGCAATTCCTCAAAAATTTGTTATTTATGAGTAATGTAGTGAAAAAAGGATCAACTTGTGGGGGAGTTGTTAATACATCACCCAAGCAAACCTCTGGGATATTTACTTTCTCCTGCCTATTGACTGCTTTAATAGCTACACTATTCTCAGAATTTACATGTTTTTCATTTCCATTTGTTATCAATTGAACAACAATATCTCTATATTCTTTAATTTTCATCATCTCAATTAGTGGGATAGACATTTTTACCTGGGATAACACCTGAGTGAAGTCAAAAGAAGAGCCCTCCACCTTAACAATCTTCTTCTGCTCCAATTTTTCTCTTTTGTTTTCTTCTTTTTCTTTTCTACTAGGCTGGTTAGGTGTTTGTATCTTTTTATGTAATTCATTCACTTCTTTCTTAACTTCCTGTCTTTGGATAGGCTTCTGTTCATCTTTATCAGGCAGTCTCTTTTCTGACTTCTTGACAGTTCCTTGTGTTGCCTTCTGTTCCTTCATAAAAATTCCCCCCGGGACGCCTTCCATCTCATTCACTTTTCTGTTTCTCAACCAATATTTACTCCTTGCTTCCTCAACTGCAACAACAGTCAGTATCTCTATTTCTTCTTTGGTGAGTCTCCTCATACTGCATGGAGCAGGCGCCTCAATAGAATGTGACTCTGTGTAATCTTCCTTAGAATTAGAAAAGACCTGTTGTTCAGCCATATGGACACGATACTTCTGATTTGAAACATCATAGTCATATCCTTCATCCTCTGAAGATGAGTATCTCTCCTGAACATGATGAAATGTATTTGAAGTTAAATACACTGTGTGATCTTCTTCATTGTTTCCCATCAACATTCCCTCTTCTTGCATCCTTTGGGCTACAAAACAATAATTTGGAGAATGTGGCTTATCACAAGCTTCACAGAAGTAATTGTTACTCACCATATAAGTTCCCTTCTTACTCAATGGATCATGAGTCTCTTTGTTTCTAGGCCTAACTGTTATAGGTTTTCCATCCTTCCAGTCTGTATTATAAGGCATATCATGCAACCTCAGCCTTTCATTTCTGTATGTGTTCTCCTGTCTGTACTGATAATTATTGCTTTGCTGAGGAGGCCTCAGGTTATCTCTTTTATTGATTATACAAGCAACCTTCCTATTGTTTTCAATTGTTAATGCTATCTTCTGAGCTTCAGCCAAATCTCTTGGGAATCTATTTCTCAATTCATACCCTATTTTAGGATCAAATGCATTTAAATAAACACTCAAAGCTACATAATCTGGCAACCTTGATCCAGGAGGTACCTTAGTCAGCAACTTGTTGAATCTTCAGTTGAAATCATAAATTGAATCATTATGATTCTTCTGAATTCACATCAATTCATGAGGAGCTAGATCTGGTGCATTTAGATTCTCATATTGCTCTAGGAATCTATCCTGGAATATTTGGAGAGAATTAATTGAGAATGTTGGCAAGATGTTGAACCAATCCCTAGCATCTTCAAGAAGTGACATCATAAATAGCCTCATATGTAAGTCTTCATATGGCACACCTATGTCTTGGATGAACACATTGAAATTCCTCAAATGTTCTTCAGCAGTAACAACATTACTCCCTGTAAACTTAGGTACCGGACCTCTCCAGCTGCCATCCATAGGGTAAGGGTATAGATGAAACCCTGTCAAATCAAACTGTCTGATCATTGCTGTATACTGATGAGGGGGAGGGTTAGGTGGGTACTGATATTGGTACACCGGGTTATTGTATTGTGTGTTATGATATGGCACAAGATGCTAACCAGGAGGTGGATGTATATTTGTATGTTGTGTGGGAATATGAGGTGGATAATTTGGCTAATTATAGTGATTTCCTGCTTGATGGTGAGGGACCCTTGGTGGCTTAGAAGGATCAACACCATGATTACCCTACTTATGGGGTGGTACATACTTCGGGGGGGACTTAGCTGTCTAAGAAGTAATTTGGACTTTCTGTAATGCAGCCTTCAGCTCCTCTCTCTCCTTCCTCTGTGATTCAAACTGTGCTTTAACTTCCTCAGGAAGCTCATGATCAATAACATCATTTTGGTTACCCTCCATTTTCTGATCATACTCATGTTGAATTCTAATTTGTTTAGCCTCAAGTGCAACTTCAAACTCGGCCTATTTCTGAGGATCAATAGAAGGGAAGGGATTTCTTTGATCTTCAGGGGTACAAAGTTCTGCACTTGAATCATCTCTCCATGTATCATAGCAATTATATGTTTCACCCTGTGCTCTTGACGCTTTGCCTTTTTCAATTATGCACATGTTCTCATTGATCCTCTTTCGCTTATTAGCTCTGTCATCTTTGTGTGTCCATTTACTGCTGCCAACAGGAGTGCCAGTATGACCTCCCTGTATTGAGATCTTCTTCCATTCATGTTTGAATAGTTGCAAAATTTCTGTCAGAGTCACCACTCACTTTTGTAAAAATGAGAAAACACTTGATGTCTCTTATCCCTAGCGGAGTCTGTATAAAGTTCCTGATTCTATGATTAAGGCCTTGATTCTGAATGTGTCCCCAGTAGTGTCACCAATTTGTTAGCTCTCAAAAATGCAGGTGGGATGCCTCAAGAGGCTGCTAATCTCTTGATACGTTTTAGCTCTCAAAAATGCAGGCAGGATGCCTCAAGAGGCTGTGAATCTCTTGATACGTTTTAGGGTAACAGACAAGGCCAAATGAATTTAACCTTCTACTCTTCAGGTGCTGCCAAACCTAGGTGGGTGTTCCTATCTGAATGAAGCAGACTTGACTTATGATTATCCTTCTTGCAATGATTTGTCCAAAATGGCAGATGGAAGTGATCAAATGAAACCAAACTTGATAGCAATAGCAATCTTCTGATCTAAATCCTAAAATGCTCAATTAATAGATAAAAAGAAACTGAATGAATTCAAAATGATGAAGCTGTAGAGACTAGTGCCTTATTGGGTATGTAGAGTCAAATGAAACAGAAGTGGGCAACTTATTCTGGCAGAAACTCAAATTGTTGGCATATATTTCTTCTGTAACTTGTACACACATGCAAGATTATGACTACTAAGCTGTACTTTAATAATCCAGATGAATCTCCCTGATTACTATGATCAACTAAAAGGATTTAATCTCTTCTTGAGAGAACCAGTCAATTAACCACACAGATACAACAAATGTGCACTGATAAATTGAAAATAAGCTTGTTATATCAATCTAAACAACCAGAAAGAATCAACATGGAGACAGTTTAGTAATACTTTTCAATAAATTCAACAGACAATTGACACCAAAAATAAACTACCACACCAGCTGAATTTCATTGAAATCACCATTTGAAAACATGCAGCATAGTCTCTGTTATGAGAAATTTATTCTACTCTATCCATTCCTCATCTCCCTCCTGTAATATGATTCTCCTTCATTTTTTTTTTTATTACAATTGAGAATGAAAAATTTATATACAGGTAACTGAAGAGACATAACGCTTCATCCTCCATGTTGGTGACCAACTATATTCGGTCTTTGCAAAATGCTCACTGAAATGCTCTGCAAGAAACACATTGCCAAAAGAATTCATGCACCCATGCGTTACACCGTGACTCAAGGAATCAAAGAGACATTTTTAGAAATCACCCTATGTCTCATTAATGTGCGTTCCTTTGTCTTCATGTGTTGCTGTGACCCTTCAAAGTCGGGGAGATGTCCCATCAACTGTCCTACCTTACTGAGATGCTCTTTTGTTATATCTGTTCCAATCGTTGTGACACAAGAAAGTCTCTCACTGAGACGTACCCCTTATCTTACTAGCTTTCACCATAGCTCAATGATGTCCGAGAGATATCATGTAGACAAGTCTTTATTTTACCGAGAGTCCCCATGATCAAACTTGTCACTGTGACATATCGGTCTCGAGGAGACCTTTCGTAGAGCACACTGTGTTTCACCGAAAGCCCTCGAGTTCACCACAGATCGCCAAGAGAAAGCAATTCTCACACCGACAGAAACCTCCCTTGTTTTTCATCGGTGAGACTAAAGGTCACTCACCGAGACCACATGCCATAAACCTTAACTCATACGGATATCACATCCCATACATGTCGGTCGACAAGACATAAAGTGCTCGGTGAAACAACATGCCGAAGACCAAACTCCTACCGAAAAAACCTTTTGCACAAATCGGTGAGACACCACGGGATCATTATGACATTTCACCGAAGCCTTTAACTTATGCCGATAAATCAATTCTTCCACTGCCAGTCGATGAGACAATAAGGCCTCGTTATAACCTCACACCGAAAATAGCATGTCTGGTCAAAGTGAATCCATACTGTGCCTATCGGTGAGACCACAAGAGTTCGCTATGACCAATCACCAAGGATCAAACCTTTGTCAAAATGTTCATCCATCCTGAGTCACTGAGACAAGAGAAAACTCTCACCGAGAAGCAACTCCCACTCGCTTTCACCAAGACATTTCAAAATCGGGGAGAGGTCCCAAAGAGTTCACTTAGTCATACCGAAAGCCCCTTTTTCACTTTGTGTGTCGCCGTGACTTTTCATCATCAGGGGGACATCATGTAGATTAGGTTATGACATATCGAAACACCTCGAGCACACATGATCGCCAAGAGAATGCCAACCTTTCACCGAAAGCCATATTAAAGAAACCCTTATGCTCCTTCGGTGAGACAAAAGATATTCGCCAAGACACAATGCCGATACCGCCCAGCTCTCGCCGATAGACCTCCATATGCACAAGTCGGGGAGACACTTCAAGTTCGATGAGACACTACCTCGATGACAAAACTCCTGCCAATAAGTGCATCCCTAGTCGCCGAAATAACATGAATGTTATGCCAATAGCCACCCACAGGTGAATGTCAGTTGCTGTAACAATGGACAAGTCTTGTTGAAACACTTGCAACAAATGTATGTTAACGCACAAGAAACATGGGTTGGGGAGACAGTCATAGAACTATGCCGATAGAAATTGCAATATGGAAAATGCATGACCCGATGGATTCAATGGGGCAATATGGCAAAAAATAGGTGAAAAATGCACACGGTAGGACCAATTTGGAAATTTATGAGTGAAATCAAAATGTAAAATCATCAAATTTTTACAGTTCCAACATAATGGAGAAGATCAGTCTATATGTTGTCATTGATGTCACCATGTTGTTCAGGGTATCATATTGGTTTGGTACCCTAAGCCAGTGTGCAAAACAGGTTTATTTCCTCCGGTTGTAGATCCAGTATTTTGGTCTGCATATTCCCTCTGGTAATCATTAGTGTTTAAGATTTTTAAAAGTGGGTTATGATCACTTGAAGCGTGTATGTATGTATTTTTGTATGATCATATGATTGGTTGGTGTATTGGCATCAGATTTGGTGATTGTATTTCGTTATTAGGTTAATCATGGCCGATCTAATAATCAATTAATAGTTTAACGTGTACTGCAGATATATGTCCGACCTATCTTTGGTCCATGCTGACATATTGTAGTGTATTATACACTTGGATTACTTTCAAAGAAGCCTTGTATGAAGCCGACAATTACCTTTTTGAATTGCATCCAATTAGGCCAACCTAATTGATGCTTATGAATAGATCGAGTATATATATGTTGAACAATTTTTGAAGATGGTGAGTAATCGATGAAGCAGTAGTGAATGCAAAAGTGAAGAAGAGCGAAAATGATGAAGTGTGTTAAGTTAGTCTATTGAGCATCACCAGAACTGAATTAACCCTTGCCAGGTGCACTCTTTTTAGTTCATTTTGGCTATGAAGCCCAATTTTGTTTTGTAAATATTTTTGTAGGTAGTGAGCCTCCTTGTAAGCAGTGAGCTTTTGTATCTGGACAGTGAGTCCTTACTGTAGGCAGTGAGCCTTTGTATCTAGATAGTGAGTCCTCTTCTGGGCAGTGAGCCTTTGTAGTCATTTTTTCTATCTCTTTATATTGTGAGTTAATCCTCACTATGATTTTTCCCTTATTGGGTTTTCCACGTAAACTCTAGTGTTTAGTGTGTTGATTTTACTTTCTATTTTCTACATTTATTGCTCATGCTTAATAGCAAAACAATGTAGTTATGGAATTGATAAGTGTTGAAGTTTTGAGTTTAAATCTGGTGACAATTGATTTAGCCCCCCCTCTTAGTTGTCTTGCACCTATTAACATCATATTCATATTTCATTATTTCATCATTTGGTTTAATTACCTAAAAGGGGTTTGACCAAGACAAACCCCTATTCACTAACAATTAACAAGTTTTCCTCTCTTTGCATGTGTGATTGCATATCTAAGTGTCTTGGAGCTTGAAAGATCATTGAAGAATAGGTTACAATATTTTTGAAGTTTTCTCCCTATTTGCAAGGTCATAATCTTCACTAAAAGGTCACCTACAGCCCCAAAATCAAAGTTTCAAATCCGAAAACACATAGGAACAGAAAGAGTAGATTAAGAGGTGTAAATCAAAACTTTGAAGTTCCAGAAAATCTGAAGTAGACTCATTCACCAAGAGTGGTGAATGAGTCCCACTGTAGGAATTTTTCAAAAATTCTTGCATATTTAGATACCCTTTTGGCTGAAACTTGCTCTTGTGCAAAAATCCAAAAATGGGATTGATTTGCCCTGAATAGCGAATGAGTTCCACTAGCCTAAAAATTTAGTTTTTTTAGGATTTGAGAGCTCCATTTAATCTCTTTCAGACTTCTAGGTGCACACTTCCAATTTTGCAAATTTTTTGTTTTGTTTTGTTTGCATTTCTAGGTCATTTAGTTCAAGTTTGCATTGAATTAGGTCTTAGCTTTTCATCTTGCAATAGACCCAACGTTAAACTATATGATATTTTAAAATATTTTGAACAGTAAACCTGGAAAGCCACGCTAACTTAAAATATTACATTATATTTTAATATTAAATGTTCATGTGAAATGTTAAAATCAATGTAAATAGAAAACTAGTAAAAATAAGTAAATGTAAACCAGTAAAAATAAGTAAATGTTTGTCACTTGGATGTAAAAATTATCAAAGAGTTTAATTTTTAAAATTTCAAATAGACTGGGAAGTTAATTTAAAATTAAACTATATCATATTTTAAAATATTATATTATGTTTTAATATTCAATTTCACTCGAGCACTGCATCATTGACAAACAAACGGACACTGGAGAATGTTGGACAAAAGGACAATATGTGAACGCAGGCACAGTTAGGAGCAGGTATGCCAGGCATGATGCCCATCGGATGCTTGATGCAAATTGTCACCTGCATAGACAATGCCTTAAAACATCTATCCAATATATAAAATACATCATATACATGTCTATCCAACATACCACATACGATATGGGTGAATGATCATACATTGGTGAATGTGACAGCTTTTTTTTTTTTGGTTAGATTTTAAGTAATGATTTTGTCGACCACTTCTCAAAATTGCTTAATCTTGAAATCACATTAATTAGAGATGCTAAAAATGGGAAATGTAAGGTGTAGATTCATTCCAGAGAGCTTGGAACGCATGTACATAGTTCCGTTATTTGAGCACCTCAATGAAATTTTGCTTTGCAGATGACTTAAGAGCAAAATATTCAAAAGGACTATTTTAAAATCAACCGGTGGTCAATTTATCTATGGTCCCCGCCCACCCTTGGCATAATCCTCTATGTCTAGAGGAAGACCACCTTATTCTCCTATATGAAATGAAGCAAAAAGCATGTTTTCCATCCATTTATTTATTTATTTTGATTAAAATTGCTTTGATCAAAACCTTTCTATCACATTGGTGCCATACTAATAAATTTTATGTGAAACACTTCTTGAGTTGGTCTAATAGTTGATACGAATATAACTTTCAAGTGTCTATGAATAAACTAAAGATCAAGATCATGGACATGTGAATGTATGATTAGGTTAGATTCAATTTAATTGCTAACATTTTTTCCAAAACATATTTGTTAAGTAGTCATTAGTTTAAAGACAATCCAATCTAAATAAATTCAAAACAAAAACAAAAAGTATTAATATACAATTTTCACCCTTGCAAATAATAATCATATTTTAAGTAGCCTAACTCTTACAAAGTTCACATAAACATTACTAATATTTTAAATTCATTTTTTCCAAAAAAAAATAATTGGAATTATTAATTTTAAACATCTATAAAAGTAAATTTGCGATATAAACCATTAATATTTTTAAAAAATTAGAGGATAGATTGCATTAGGTGAAATTCGAGACCGCAAATTCAGAAGAAACGGAGTTCCAACAATTATTCATGTGCATCCAAGCGTTTGGACCACAGGTAATGGAGGAGATAATTAATTTGCCTTTATTTCGCCTTTGGAATATTGAATACAGAAGTAGAGATCCAATGCTGACAAGTAAACGGTCGGTAGCATATATCAACTCCAATAAGTAAGTGTTAAGTACAAAACCATTGAATTTGGTTGAAGGCTATCGCGGTACGATTGCCTCTAAAATTAAGGGCGCCTCTATTTTTTGTGATTGACAGGTAAAGATGGAAAACGACGACTCAATGTTTGCCATGTGAAATGTTCTGACTCTGTATTTCCTCTGCAATAGAAAAACTTTAATGGAGTATTAAATGCTGTCAGAATACATTGCGGACATGACATGCAAATAATGGCGTGATTGGACGTCTGGTGGAAAATATAATGAGTGGATTCTGGATCCTTCCTTCCTAGGTGCTTCGTGGAAGTGGTCCCTTGGAAAAATTTCCAACACAAAAGTTTAGAAAGGAAGACGACGTAAGGGAAAAAGTATTCACAACTGCATGCCCTATTATGCCTGCCACCACTGAAAATAAGGATAGAAATTGTGAGGATAAGCAGTTTTCAGCTGCTGGAGCCCATAGGGGCTTGAAAATCAAACCACCAAGCATGAAAAAGAAAGCCAGGGAGCGCGGGTCTTCCAAAAATGAAAAAGAAAAAGCTCAGTTCAATTCACGTGCTGCCCAAATGGAATCTGAGTCGCTAGTTTCTGCCACCATGGAGACACAGTCAGCAGACTTTAGACTTTTCAACACCTCTCAACTCTGCCAGGATGCCCACACTTTGCCCAAAATCTCTTGCAGCCAGGACAACGTTGCTGAGAACCCACAAAGCACAAAGACTGTCAAAGCCCCTGCCCCACAAAGTTCAGAACGTAAAGTGGTCTCATTCGAGCTCCCTGATGATATTATTGAAGTTATTTCTGATTGCAAAGCAAAAACCATCATTCTTTTCTTCCTCAAAGGCATACCTTCCGAACAAGACTTTTTTAAATGGACTTGTAATAACTGGGAGTCAAAGGGCTGGCTTATTGAAAACATTAGGGGTTTGGGCAGAGGATACATCTCATGTAATTTCACTGATCCAGACCATGCTCGAGCTACCTTACATTATGGTACTTGGATCATCTGTGGTCAGATATGCTATGTCCAGGCTTGGGATCTTGACTTCCATCCGGAAGGAATATCTAAGTCCAAATACCCTATGTGGGTAGAATTCCCTTTCCTTAATCTGGCCTTCCGTCCTTTTCGACAAGACATCGCCTCTCAATTGGGTAGAGTCCTATGGTGCAAACAACATACTGACAAATGGGCCAGCTTGCGTGTGCAACCAAGAGCGTGTGTTGAAATGGATTTAACTCAACCTCTTCTTGAAACAATTAAACTGGTTGGGCCCGGGTTTGAATTTTACCAACGAATTACATATTTAAACAAACCTAATTCCTGCTTCTATTGCCGTCGAGAAGGCCATCTCATTCGAGACTGCCCAGTTTGTAAACCACGTCCGCTGCAAGCACCTCCAAGCAATTCTAGCCTTGATACTGTCACTCTCACCGAAGAAAATTAGAAATCTACACCTGTTACCCTTGCCCCCCGCACCACACCCACAACCCACTCACCTGCTAACCACACCACACCCACAACCCACTCACCCCTTGCTCATCCCACGCCATCATCACCACCTCTCCTCAAACCCCCAACCAGTCCTAAGTCCTTCAAAGAAGTTTTAACAATAGACACAATAGATGTTAACAGAGTTGCTAAAAGACAGAAGGAATCTCTATCCTTGTCAAAAAATAGCTTTGCTGAGTCATTATGCCCAACTCAGCCACCTAGTCCCTTGCAATCTCGATCTAGATCCCCCTCCAGGGAACAACATCTTATGGTTAATGTAATGGATGCCCACGCCTTCACCTCAGAGAACAAGTTCACTGCGTTGATGACGGATGAGGAAACTCTTCCTGACTCTTCACAATGAATTGCCACGTCCAATCTTGGAATGTTCGGGGTTTAACTATCCCCGCTCAGAAGTATCATGTCAAGAACTCTATTCAGAACAACCAAACTGATGTGATAATGCTTCAGGAGGTGAAAGTCAATGCAATCCGTCTGGATTCCATTCTTGCATCTATTTGGCAAGAAGCTTTTTTTCTTCACACAAATCACAGTGAGGGTAGCGGTGGGGAAGTCTTAGGTCTTGCCCCTTGGCTTGCTAAACATGTTGTGGCTTCTGGATCTGACCCATACAATTGTTGTATCTGGACTACTATTCTTTTCCAAGACACCTTGTATGGCTTTTGTTCTATTTACGCTCCTAACTCCTCTTCCGAGTGAACTCGGCTTTGGGAATGGCTTCGTCTTCATCTCCCTACTGTCAAGTGGATTTTGGGGGGTGATTTCAAAATGGTTGAGCATCCTTCTGATCACAGCTGGGACAATTCTTCCTTACTCTCTCACACTGAATTTGAAGCTTGGACTTTAGCTCAAAACTCCTTGGGAGTCTATGATCCTCTTTTGGGCAAAGTTAGCACTCATATGCCACACTGGTTTACCTGGAATAATTGTCGTGAGGGCTTTTTGAGGAGAATGAGTCATTTGGATCAGTTTTACATCTCCCCAAATTGTCATATTCTCCCCTCCCAGGCTGGTCTTTTAGTTCATCTTGACCTCTCAGCCACTCTTTCCGATCACCTCCCCATCTTTACCACCCTTTCCCTTACTAATTCCCTTGCCCTTCCTAATGATCTTCCATACAAGTTAAATGTTTCCCATTTAAAACAACAAGATTGCATTGATGGCCTTTTAGCTATTTGGAAAGCTGAACCAAAGCCTCAACATGATAGGTGGATTAGTTGGTGGGAAAGAACTATTGCCCGCTGCACTTTATTACTTCGTGACTATGGGAGAAGAGCTGTTGCCCAGCGTCGTAGATTGGAAAAATCCCTTAAGGGCCAACTGGAGCATAATCGTTCTCTTTTGTTTGTCAACCCCCTTAATGCTACCCTCCAACAATCTATGGCTAAAACTAAAAATTCTCTCTGGAAATTAGCTGTTTACAGAGGAAAAGGAGCCCAATTTCATGCTCACCTCCAATGGATCAAGGATGGGGATAGGGGATCAAAATTTTTCTTTCAGTTCTTGCAGCACAAACACAAAAAGGAGCATATTTCCAGTATAAGAGCTGCAGATGGCTCTGTTCATACCAGCCAATCTGCTATTTTGCAAATATTTTATGAGCACTTTAAAAACCTTTTTATTGATGATTCTGCTGGTGATCCTCTCCTTCCCATTATTGAAGAAAGTGTTGCAGGTTGTATTCCTTGTAAAATAGACTCTGAATATAGCAATTACCTTGATCGTCTCCTTTCCATTGAAGAGCTTGATGAGGCTCTCTATAGCATGGCTTTGGAGAAAATTCCAGGAATTGATGGGCTCCCGGTTGAGTTTTATAGAGCTCTTTGGCCTCACATACGCGAAGACTTTTATTATGTTTACCTAGAGGGCATTGAGACTGGCTCCTTGGGGGCAATCATAAACCAAGGCTTGATAAAACTCCTCCCCAAAGGAAAAAATGAAGACACGGTGAATGGATGGCGGCCTATTACCCTTCTTAACACCTCATATAAAATTATTGCCAAAGCCTTGGCTCACCGAATAAAGTATATAACACAGGAGATTGTTAGGCCAGAACAAAATGGTTTTTTGGGTGGCATATTTATTCTTGACAATTTGGTGTTGGCTTAGGAGACTGCTGAATGGGCTCAACAATCTGCTCAAGATGCTCTAATTATCAAACTCGATTTTGATAAAGCTTATGATCGCATCCGCTGGCCTTTCATTCTCAACATGCTAAAATGGCTAGGTTTTGGAACCAAAATTCGAGAGCATATTAAAATGTTGTTCATTGATGCCAATGCAAGAGTTGCTGTCAATGGAGCCCTTTCCCCCCAATTCCCTTTACAAAAATCTATACGCCAAGGCTATCCTATAGCACCATTCCTTTATGTTCTAGCTGCTGATGCCCTTGGTTACCTCTTTCAACATGCCTGCACTTCTAAGCTTATTCATGGGATTTCATTACCTGGTAATGCCAAAGTGCTTAACTCCCATTTTGCTGATGACAGCATGTTGTTTATTCAAAATTCAGCAGATGAAGTAACTAATACTCTTGATGTTTTGGATCTATTTTGCACTATCTTGGGATCCAAGCTTGCCATGAATAAAACTAAATTCATTATGAATCATCCTTCCCCACATCCCCCTTGGATCCCTAGTGAATGGCGTGAGATTAAACATGGTACAATCACTAGATACCTTGGTATTCACTTTGGGATTGGTGTCTCCCTCAAGGATATGTGGAATTGGTTTATGACCAAATTCAAAGGAAAACTTTTGAGTTGGACTAATTGGTTCCTTTCCATGGCTGGTCGCATCCAAATTGCCAATAAAATCCTCTTGGCGAGTCATGTGTACATCTCATCATGTTGGCTGCCATCTAAAAATTGCTATAACCAACTCACTCAACTGATCAGAAGTTTTGTTTGGGCCAAATGGGGAAACAAGAAGGGCTCTCCTACCACATCTTGGTTACATTGCATTCAACCAAAGGATAGAGGTGGTTTGGGGATTATTGACCTGTACACTCAGGGCATTTGTCTCACCAGCAAATGGATTGTGCGAGTTTTGGAAGGAGAGGCTCCTTGGAAACATTTAGTTCGATTCCGCATTAAATCTGCAACTGCTAAACATGCCTGGGATGATGTCAAGTGGAATGATAAGCTCCTTTTGGCCCCCTATTTCAAGACTAATGGGTCTACTCCTTTCAACTCTATTTGGAAAGCATGGAAATTCACCTCGAAGAAGTTGGTTTGGTATGATCAATCCTTTAGTCATGGCCTCAACTTTGCAAACTCTTCCATATGGTGGAATTGTCTAATTCAGCAAGATGGAAAACCCCTTGGAGCTATTAAAAGTTTTAAAGGAAAGAATCTTTTCAAAAAGGGAATTCAAGTTTTTCGTGATTTATGGGATCCCATCAGCTTCAATTGGAAGTCTTGGCAACAATTACGAACTGAGTTCCACTTGACATCTCTCACTAAGCAGCCTCTTCTTCAAATACAACACCTTGTTCCCCGTAATCTTTTTTGTCTTATATCCTCTCCTTGTCATTCTATCTTTTTGAAAGATTGGAAATGGCCTAATAAACGCAATATCCGCTTCTTTCCTCTCAAAATCATCTATAGACAGTTGCTCCCCTCAATTTTGCTTTCACCTCGGCTCAATGTCAAGTGGAGATGCAAGTTTAGTCGAGCAAAATGGAATATGGTCAGCCATCAAATTTGGAAGTCTAAAGCCGATGCACAATCTCAGCTCTTGGCTTGGAAGATGCTTCATGTTAAGCTACCTATTGGTAACCACCTCAAATTTCTCCATCCTCCTTTATCATGTCCCTTCTGTGCTAAATCTGAGTCTATAAAGCATGCTTTCTGGTTTTTCTCTCATGCTCAAAACTTGTGGCAGTCTCTTTTCTCTTTGCTTCCCACCCTCTTCACTCACACTTGGTCATGGAAAACAACACTTCTCGGTGTCTCCTCTCACCATAATATCCTCACTCAATTGTGCAGGCAGGTCATCCTTAAATTCATTTGGAAGTTTCGTTGCATTGTTGTCTTTTCCAACATCTCTCAGCCTCTTAAAGTTGAAGTTCAAATAATTTGCTGGAATCTCTCTTTACAAGTTACAAATTTGCTTGCTATGCTCCAGGATTATTTAGAAACTAACAATGATCTTAAAACATCTATCTACAATGTTCAAGCACAGTTACAGTTGGTTGATGGATATACATCTTGCTAAGGAGGCTGCTTCTTGGAGGCTATGGAGAGTATTCTTCCCTTTGGACATTGAGCTGCTTAGACCTTCTTCTAAATGGCTATTGACTAATGGTTCAAGTTTTGGTTATTAGTGGTGTTCTAAATCTTCTTCGAAGAGAGATTCTTATTGTATTTGTTGGAGTTTTGCTGTTGTAACAACACATTTTGCTACTGTAAAGCTTTTTATTATTACAGCTGTAGCAGCATGCTTTACCTTATGTCATGATGGTCTAGAATTGTTTTATTTGTTTCTGTTGTAGCAGCTTGTCTTGCTACTTGTGTATGACCTATGGTGGCCTATTTGGCCATGTATTCTTGCTGATGTAATTTTTTTTTTTCTTCTTTATCCAATTAAAAAAAAAAAAAGTATTCACAATGACTACTTAACTATCAATGGGCAGTCAAAAATATTTATAAAGACTATTTAGAAGGTTATATAGATAATTAATAAAATATTAAGTTAAGTAAAGGTATTTAACTTTACATTTAATGTAGATCTATTATAAGACATGTCATTAGTTGATTTTATCATTATTTTGAAATATGCCACACAAAAGATATTTTAGTTGTCAAAATGAATGTGGTTTGTTTAAGGTCATTTTCATGTCCATATTAATGATCTTTGTGCTTGAAAATTTGAACCATACATACAAATTCAAACCTTTGCTCAAAGAAATGATCGAGTAAGTTTTGCAATTCAAATGCTTGTTTTCCTTGATGTTTGGACCTACAATAATGATTAGCAATGTTTAGGAACTCCTTGGGAAGTTTTCCAAGTGAGGATCTTTCCATTTAGTCAAAACCCTGAATTCTAATATAGTTTGGAAATAATGATTGAAGTCACAACAAGTTTCCTTATTGATGAATATGCAAATATCATGTTGATGGTATGCCCCAACCCTTGGAGTGTGCAAAGGTGGGTTCATGTTATGTATTGCTCAAAGCAACACACCTAAGTCATTAGCCAACCAAACATTTTTTTAAAACAACAATCACAACCACTAAGACACAACATGTTAGTGGCATGCACACAAGTGTCAAGTGAAACACAAGGATACAAAGGCACTAATCACATGAACAATTTAACCATTGCTACAAGAAAGGTAGCACCAAGAGAAGACTTATCAATCACAATATGAAACCACCACAATAAACTAATGAGAGGGTAAAATGACACCCAAATGATAATAAAGTATTGATCCACAATTGCATTCTCTCACAAAACAACACAAGGAAGGGTGAGAGAGTCATCAACCTCAATTCTACACCAATAGAACATCACCAAAAAAACCCACGTAGATGGTGGAATGATTAGGAGCCAATGTCCCTCAACTAGAGGGCTCAATCATTAATTTTCAAAACAAGAAGTAGGACTAGTGTAACAACCAACTTAACACAACCTAAATGTAAGGACAAGCTCATTATAAATATGGCTTTGATGCGAAAGAACACAGAAAACAAAGACTTACCCCTTCTATGCATGATACATGCAACTCTAGGCACATGCTTTGTCCCTCATCAATCGGTATCAATTAGGGGAGAGGACCCAGTAGTTGAGCACCCTAACTTCACACTTCTCAAAATCCTACGTGAAAATTTCAAATCACTCACAATTTTTTACAGCAACTTACTTGGAAAGTCCCTTGCTTATAACTAAGGTTTGAAGGCCACATCATCAAATATGATTCCACATCAACATGATTTTTGTCAAGGTGTCCAAAAAGGCCAAAGAAAAAGTTAGACCGATACATGTGCATCTACATCATATTTTATTAGGCGTTGATGTGGCATCACATGATTTGTTGCTTTTTAGATCTAGGGAATACATTTCATTTAATTATGGGTAGTCATCATCAACACTTAACAACTTTAAAGTCACAACAATTGGTACAATATTGTTAAAAATATTAGGCATTATATAAACAAATGCTATCACAACTATCAGAACATGCTCAAGTACTAGGCCATTTCCCCTTTGACATTTTTCCAAACAAATGAATCATGTTGTTTCCCATCCTAGTTCTTGGAATTTTAATTGAGCAATTTCGACTCGGCTACATCCATTGCTTTAATCCCACCAAAATGGATCCTAGTTAAATTTGCTCTTTAAGGTCAAATTGACCCATACCTTGACTCTGCTTTAGGAGAAATTTTTTAATTAAACATGATGATGAATCCAAATTCGACGAACATTTCAACTGAGATCATGAAGAAGATTTGAACGTTTGAAAGTGGTTTATAATTTGTAATGCCCTCCCAAGACTAAGCTAATAGAATACTACAAAGTAACTAAATAAGAGAAGTAAGTAATTAAATAGAAAAATTAAAGATAAACTTCAAAATTGAAAACTTGTCTAATGTTATGGATTTAATGGCAATAATGATGAAGTCTTGCACACTCCAAAATAATATTTTTCATGTTAGATACTTTCTCTACTAATCCAACAATTAAATTTTACAAGACACAATAATAATAATAATAATGTCACTAAGGAATTTCGTAATCATTACTTTATGATGATTCTGATAATGTATGCACCTAATGTTAATATAAACAAAACGAATGACTTTTCATTTTTAAAATCAAACATTGTTGTTCCAACTTTACACTAATTGTCAATATCAATTGCATTCATTTAAACTATACATAAACATGGAACATATTTTGATAAGGTTAGTATTAAATCTCCACAATGACATTAACTTAACTCCCAAAAGATATTATTATCATTAAATGAAAATCAAATAGGGCATCTAAAATTGTTTGTGAAGCTAAAATCAAGATTACATAAAGGTTGAGATATGTAATATAATTAATTCTAAAGATGCATTGTACATGTTGAGTCAACCTATATCTATTTACCTTTCCAGGTGGGCTATTTAATGCCTAATCATTAGAAATAAAGACAATAATTTAAACAATACTTTAAACCAATATTACAAATGTAAACATACAAGAATTAATCTAACAAGAACTATACCATCCAATATTGAACAACCTATCGTTATAGGACTAATAACTCAACAACTTGAGATTGATTATTGTATATTTGCAGTATACACACACAACTAAACATATACACATAATTCATGACTATTTAGTTCATTAACTTTTGTTAGTAACTATACTTCAATGGATTTAGAAGCTTTAACGTTTAGTTCACAAATTAAACCTTATTTTTTTACTTCATTACTCTACCCAAATTATTAGTTTTCTTCCAAAAATTCTTAGGTGATTTCAATTACCAACTTTACTTACTATACCTAGACTCTTCTATGATAAGTTGTTTGAATCACTTTGATATAAATTAAAATATTCTTATTCTTGGATTAAATGGAGATATTGTTCATCCAGTAATAAACCAAATAAATAATTAAACTCTCTAACAAGAACACAATCCTAAAAATAAGTGAATAAATAAAATAAACAATTTGGAACCAATATTTTTAGGCACTATACAATTAAAGCTCTTAATGGATAAATAGAAACTAATTTTTACAAACTAACTTAAGAATCCATGTAAGGATTCTTGAACTCATGTTTCTATCTTTTAGATTTAAGATTTCCATTAGATATTTCTCTTGCCTTCATGATACCCTAACTTAGTTTCACTCAATTGTTTTAGTTTCAAAGTAGGAGATGGTAATTTTTTAATCATAGATTCTATTTGGTTTACTGTGTTTCTTTGATTTTTGGATATGTTTTACAAATCTTTCATATTCAGAAACCCTTTAAATTTATCATCTAACTATTTGTCTTTCATTCTGTGTGAACAAATTTGTAGGATTTTTTATGACATATTTTTATTGTGAATAAGGATATCAATATTTTCTTAAAAAATAATAATTGGTGATCTGGGTTAATACAATTTTTGAATATGTTTTTCTGAGATTAATAATAGAAAAACCCATTAAATTATATGCTTCAATAGCATGTTTATAAATTTTTATGATCAAATACATGAAACTACTTTTAAATGAATTATTGTTTGGCATAGGGGCAGAAATATTGCTACCTCAACAAAACCAACATGTTTCTCTCTTGAAATCCATTGGTTGAACATCCCAAGATATTATTTCTTATTCAACACATGTACCTGAAATACAAAGATCCATAAAGAAGAAAAATAATATGGCAATGGGCTCTCCACCCAACCATAGGATTGAGATTCAATCCACCCCCGAGCTAGTGTCACATAGCACTTCCACAAAATATTTTTTTCGCATAGGATCCACAACCAAAGTGTAACATGTAACATCCACATCACAAAAATTGATGCATTACAACCACTAATCACGAGGGTTCGTAGACAAGTTTACCCTTTATATAATTTGCACTTCACAACATTTTGCATTCATATTTCTTTATTTTAACACACAAAAGGGTATAAATGAAATTAAACTAAACAAGGTGGAAGAATCAAAAAATGCAAACCCCAACACACTACTTGTAGCAGCACAAGAGATTCAACATCAAATTTCACATAGATTTTTTTTATAAGCAAGACCAATATGACAACAAACTCATTGCAAATCAACAAAGATAGATAACTAAAAGGGTAGACCTCATAGAGAAATTTTTCTATCCAACTTGTGGAAAAAATCCCTTCAAGAATTCTCTTCCATTGCTCCTTCTTCACAAATATGACAAGAACTCCAAATGAAGAATGAAAACCCAACAAGAACTCAAGAACAATCCCTAAAAGGAATCAACCCAAAGACAAGAACAAACTAAAAAGTAGAAGAGAGAAAAAACCCCCTTCTCCTCACAAATATAAAGAGTAAATGGAAGGGGAAAAGGCAACCACCTTCTCAACTTCCCAACCACCCTTTCAACTCTAATTTTCGTCACTTATTATAAGTGGGTAATTAGAGTGGGTTTATGACTTTATTAAAGGGGTTTTATGGAATAAAAATACCTCTAACCCATAAACCTATCACCTAGGGAACATTTTAAATGATTAAGACAACATAAGGACTTCATAAAACATAAATTAAGTGACCATTTTAATAAAATGACTCAAGGGACTAATAAAACAACTCTCACATACATACAACCCATACCACACAAAACAAGGTTAAATCACATGCCCATGACAAGACTAATATTTCACAAGGATACAATATTGGAAGTAGCTATGTGACCCCCTTATCAACATTGGTCAATTTTTGGTTGTTTTACTCAACCGAGAAAGTGTGTCAATATTACTCATGATTAATAATAATTAAAACAAATGACATATTTAAATTAAAAATTCCAAGAATAATAATCAACTAGAAAATTAGATCCACTAATCTACACAAGTAACATACAATTTAACAACCCTTACTTGTATGATACTTGTTATAGAGTCAAGGAACATCTGAGTGAATACTATTTGTTATCAAAATATCACCACTTATGTCAATAAAATATTTAACTTATAATGCATACTACTATAAGTAACATTGAATATCAATAATTGTCTTCATAATCACAACTACTCATAGATCTATGATATGTAATCACCTAACATAATCTAATCCACTTAATATACATAATAATTTATTATCGACAATTGAGCCTCTTGATCATTGCATATTTATGTAGATAAAGAATGGAACTCATCTAACTATCACAAGAATTCACAACAACCATTAGATAGGATTGTAATGACAAAAAAGAGTCCCCCTTTTACTTGCTTAATCTCAGAATAATTAATGATAAATTGGACTTAATGTCACCTTGATCTAGTGTTGTGAGGTGTTTTACACATCCACGTTAGGTCTTGGGCCTTGTTTAAGCTAAATAAACTTAACTCTACCTTAATTTAATGTTGTAAAATGTATTTATTCACACCTTCACATTAATTTTAAGAGGCCTGTAAACTAAGGTGGACCTAATCTAGTTTTGTAATGTGTTCTACACATTCACATTGGATTTAGGTCTATTTTTAGCTAAATAGACCCAATTTTGCCTTAATTTAGTGTTGTAAAGTGTATTTATTTACACTTTCACATTGGATTTTGGGCCCTCTTGCATTTATGACCTTTATACCATCATTAATAGGCCCCTATGACCCTATATTATGCATCCCAAGGAATATTTTAATAAAAAATCCAACAAGATCAACATATAAGCCTAATTCCTTGACTCCCTAACACTTTAGGACTAAAAATAGCCCTTGTGGGACCCATTCGCCATCCTGGGAGAATGAGTCCCATCCAGGTGGGACTCATTCACCTAGGATGGCGAATGAGTCTCATTTGAGCTATTTTCAAGGCTTGAGCAGGAAAAACTTGGTTTTTAGTTCAAATTTCCTCTGTCATCCTTTGAGATCAAATTAATGGTTATTTGAGTGGATTTCCTATATAAGCTCAAGCTTTCAAATTATTATTTCATCAAGCCTACATGTTATCAAGTCAATCACTCAAGAGTCAAGTATTCCAAGACTTCACAAGAGCATCAAGAGAGCATTCGAGGTCATTTCTAAGGCATTTGAGGGTAGATTATCCATCAATTGTTGCAGCAATTCAAGATCCATCATCATGTCAAAGATTATCAAGCATCAAGCATTTTAGTGAGCTAGTGTTGTGATGTAGCATTGAAGATCCAAGATCAAGCAGCGGTCTACACCTATTGTCAAGATCAAGATCTACATCCTTCATGGCCATTTCATGTTGAGTTGCAGATTTACAAGATATCATTCAAGGTATCATTGCTCATGTTTCATGTCCTATGTTGCATGTTTCATGCTCATTTTTCATTATTTCATCATCTGGTTTAATTACCTAAAAGGGGTTTGACCAAGGCAAACCCCTATTCACTAACAATCAACAAGTTTTCTTCTCTTTACATGTGTGATTGTAGATCTAGGTGTCTTGGAGCCTGAAATATCATTGAAGAATAGGTTACAAGCTTGTTGAAGTTTTCTCCCCATTTGCAAAGTCATAATCTTCACTAAAAGGTCACCTACAACCCCGAAATCAGAGTTTCATATCCGAAAACACCTAGGAATATAAAGAGTGGATTAAGAGGTGCAGATTAAAACTTTGAAGTTATAGAAAATATGAATTGGACTCATTCACCAAGAGTGGCGAATGAGTCCCACTGTAAGTGTTTTTCAAAATTCTTGCAGATTCAAATACCCTTTTGATTGAAACTTGCTCTTGTGCAAAAATCCAAAATTGGGACTGATTCGCCCAAAATGGCGAATGAGTCTCACTAGCCTAAAAAGTTGGATTTTTCAAGATTTCAGAGCGCCATTCAGAATTTCAAGTGCACACTTCCAATCTTTCATATTTTTGTTTTGTTTTGTTTACATTTCTAGGTCATTTAGTTCAAGTTTGCATTGAATTAGGTCTTAGCTTTTCATCTTGCATGTCATTATCTTTTCCAAGTTCAAACTTGGTGGTGAACCCCTCGTTAGATCATGATCAACCCGTAGGACAACCCTTAGCAAGATCTCTTTCTCCTTTGCATTCAAATCTCAAGGGTTATTCTTGAATAAAATTGAAATTGTGGGTATGCTCTATGTCCAAAACCATATGATAGCATCCATATCACATTTCCACCATTTCATTTTGGTGAACCTACATTTAGAATACCTTCTTTTTTGATTTGGAGTCCATCATCATCCTAGATCTAGCTTGCATTAGGGTTTACATTTTCCTCAACATAGTGTGCCTAGTGTTGAAGGCCTTAAAAAGACTCTTGCTAATATATCTGTATGGAAACTCATTCAACTATCACCTACATACAAGTGTCTATAAATCAAGAAATATTGCAAATAAAGCAGGAGGAGATCCAATCTCACATGAAATTGAATAATGTAACACCTACCTTTGATCATATGCAAGTCACACAATCAGAAATCACATTCCCTAAACATGAATTACCCTCACTTGAGATTCAAAAAAAAAATGAACCCTTGATGATAAAGGTGATCATTAATGAAATTGTTGTCAGGCGCACTCTCATAGACAATGGAGCAGAAATTAATGTTTTTAGCATTGACCTCCTAGACACAATTGGCATGGAAAAGATGCTTATTCAACTTAATGATGATCATATTTGTGTCTTTGACAATGTTAATAGGAAACCACTTGGAATGATCATATTACCTATTGAGGTCAGAACTATAGTGTTGCCTACCCCTATCCATATCATGCTAGGACCTCTTTCATACCATCTTCTCCTAGGGAGACCATGGATTCATGCTATGAAATGAGTCACATCTACTCTCCACTGTACACTAAAATCTGAATACAACAACAAGATATACACGGTTGAAGCAGATGAACGAAGGTACAAATCATATGACCACAACACTTCCAACTTCCCTAATACTTTCATTACAAAATAAAAACTTGAACCTATACAAGTTGATGTCAACCCTAAAGTCTTTAGTGATAACTGGGGGTCATTATATTTTACACCTTGTTTCAATAAAGAATCCAAAATATCACCCTCAAAGTCCAAAGATTCATATACAAATGATTCCTTTTTAGATACAAGTTCTAGTGATGATTGGGGTTTTACACCTTCCTTTCTAGGAGAGTGCAAAATCTCACAATCTAAACCAAAATAACCTTGTGTTTCATATGCTCAACTTGGTTCTCTGAAAACAACATTACCCCATGCTAGCAATGGGGGCTATATAACTCCCATCCCTCACAGGGGATGATCCATAACTTTAAAGAGGATTTGTGTTCTCATGAAGAAACCAATCCTTCTCATAAGCATAAACCCCCTTCATCTAAATTGAAAGATTGTTATGGTATTGGATACAATCTCCCTACTACACATGGATACAATGAACACATGAAGCAAACCAAAATACCATACTCTTTCAAGAAATATCTAGGTTTATCTTCCTTATCTCCATTTTCATCTAAATCCTTGTCATTTAGTGTGTGTATGACATCTTGTGCAAATAAAGGAACCATTGATCAAGAAGATATCTTGTCGAGACTCCTCCAAGATCGTTTGATATCTCTCCCTCCAAGAACAGGAAATAAATTTTACTACAAGAATTCATTGTGTGCATATCATAAAGTTCATGGTCATTCCACTAATGAATGTAACGCTTTGCACAAAAAAATTCAACATCTTAAGAATTGTGGTACTCTTCCTTGTGTTGAAGCACCTAATTCCTCTAATTGATACTTACTTCCATCCTATTCAGCTCATCCTTGTCCTGCACTAAGTGGGGGCAAGGGGTTAGGTAGCCTTGTCCTCATATGTCACTTGTCATTGTCTCTTTTGGCTAGTTGACCACCTTTCATGTACATATAAGAGAAAGCTTGTGATGTGGATGACATGCCTTACTTTGGCTCGCATGTGACATACTAAGCTATACATTTTTCCTTTTTCATGACGTAGCTTATTGGAAACATATGACTTGGCATAGGGTTTTCTGAGTAAGTTCTCATGTTTTCTTCTACTTTAAAGCAATTGCTCACAACAATGGTTTTAGAAACTGCTTTAAAGTGGGGGTATACATCAACACTCATGTTTCTCTTTGCGATTTTCTTTCTTCTTGCAATATGTCCTTTTCTTGGTGGTTTCATTGTGTTTTATTTCCTCTGAGACTGTGATATTTCTTTGAATTTTCCTTTCTTGGAGACATTAGACACGATGTTCCCTAAGAAGAGACCTAGCATGAACTAATAAAATCCCTTTGAACATTCCTTACACTATTTCGCATTTACAACAATTGTTATATGGCCACCTTGCATAATACACTTTGCATGCCTGTAGAACCATCCTATTTGTTCATGAGCTCCAAGAATACAAAGTTTTACTTGCCTCATGAAGCCTGAAAATCATTTCTGTGTGGCGCCTTATTAAAGTTATCAAGAGGTATAACTTTGGTATGGTTTGAGTGGGAAGCCCAACCAAGGCATGACTTTCCCCATAGCCACTCGCGTGTGTGTGTGAATGCATACCAGCCATGAGTGTATGTGTCTCACCCTCTTAGGCCTTCTCACTTGACAGATAGCCTAATGTTCTGTCACCTTAGAGTGAGTATGCATTTTTCTGACAAATAGCTTAGATTTGATCCACATTGTGTTGGACAAATAGTTGAGGCATGATCCACCTCTTTTTATTTTTTCTTTTCTTTCTCTTAGTAATTTCCATTGCTTGATCGTGTATCTTGATGATTCCTACCTTGAGTATGTTCTTTTGTGCTTATGTCAATTTCACATAGGATCTTGGATCCTGGGGGCTTGGCCACCTCCTTAATTTGTGTTATCCTAGATCATCTGCATTTGTACACTTAGACCCCTATTGAATATCTACTTTAGTGTGAGTTTGAAGCAAGTTCATCCTCTCACTAAAGTGGGGAATAGATGTAATGTTAGAAAAGAGTCCCCCTTTTACTTGCTTAATTTTGAAATAATTAATGATAAATTGGACTTAATGTTGCCTTGATCTAGTGTTGTGAGGTGTTCTACACATCCACATTAGGCTTTGGGCCTTGTTTAAGCTAAATAGACTTAACTCTACCTTAATTTAATGTTGTAAAATGTATTTATTCACACCTTCACATTAAATTTAAGAGGTTTGTAAACTAAGGTGGACCTAATCTAGTGTTGTAATGTGTTCTACATATTCACATTAGATTTGGGGCCCTTTTTAGCTAAATAGACCTAATTTTGCTTTAATTTAGTGTTGTAAATTATATTTATTTACACTTTCACATTGTATTTTGGGCCCTCTTGCATTTATGACCTTTATATCATTATTAATAGGTCGATATGACCCTATATTTTGCATCCCAAGGCATATTTTAATCAAAAAATCGACAAGATCAACATATAAGCCTAATTCCTTGACTCCCCAACTCTTTAGGACCAAAAATAGCCCCTATGGGACCCATTCACCACCTTGGCCAATCTAGGTGGGATGCATTGGCCCAGGATGGCGAATGAGTTCCATTTGAGCTATTTTCAAGGTTTGAGTAGGAAAAACTTGGTTTTAAGTTCAAATTTCTTCAATGTCGGCCTTTGGGACCAAATTAAAGGTTATTTGAGTGGATTGCCTATATAAGCAAGCTTTCAAATCATTATTTCATCAATCCTACATGTTATCAAGTCAAGCACTCAAGAGTTAAGCATTCCAAGACTTCACAAGAGCATCAAGAGAGCATTCAAGGTCATTTCTAAGGCATTCAAGGGCAGATTATCCATCAATTGTTGCAACAATTCAAGATCCATTATCATGTCAAAGATTATCAAGCATCAAGCATTAAAGATCCAAGATCAAGCAGTGTTCTACACCTATTGTCAAGATCAAGATCTACACCCTTCATGGTCATTTCATGTTGAGTTGCGAGTTTACAAGACATCATTCAAGGTATCATTGCTCATGTTTCATGTCCTATGTTAAATGCTTCATGTGTTGGAAGAATGGAGAATATCAATCTGTATGTTGTCATTGATGTCACCATGTTGTTTATGGTATCAAATTGGTCTAGTACCCTAAATCGGTGTGCAAAATAGGTTTACTTCCTTCAGTGGTAGATCTGGTATTTTGGTCTGCATATTCCCTCTGGTAATCATTGGTGTTTAAGATTTTGAGAAGTGACTTTGTTGGAATCAAAGAACACTGAGAGGGGGGGGCGAATCAATGTTCAACAAGTTTAACCTTTAAATTATGATCATAAACCATTTGCAACACATAAACAAAAATAAAAATGTAATCACATGAACAAGATAATCAAATATACATGGAAACCCTATTAGGGGAAAAACTACGGTGGAGATTAATCCACAATTTATACTCTTAAAATAATGAACAAAAGGGAATGCACATGCATTTAGGCACACTGCCTAGAGCTCACTGCTCAAAATAAAAAGAGGCTCACCACCTTAAAAAATGTTTGGATTACAATAAGAAGTTGAACTAAAAGGTTAGAATCTACAAATTCCTAGATTCAATTCTAATGAAGCACATGAAACAAATTCTGGACCTTCTGTCCAATTCACACTTCTGCTTTGTTCTACTCTGCTCACCTATACAAAAACCCTTCTGTTGCACAAACAAAATTCACTCAACAGATCTTTTGATGTACGCTCATACAACTGATCTACACCTTTTTGCACATATACACCTTCTCATCACTTCCTTCACTCTTCAAAATGAATTACTGATCTCATATATATATCCGCTAACAAAGATTTTATTGCTTCAAGTTGGCTTTAAAAAAACATGAAATATCTTTCAATAGTCGGCTCAAATCACCAATAAAATTAATGTGCACCCAAATATGTCAACTAGACTATAGTTGAGACCCAAATCAAAATTCCCAACACAAGAAATATTTAAACAACTACTCCTTATACATCCATGACATGCTATATACACTAGGTCGGCCACAATGAACAAATAAACAAAAAATCATTCTACCAAATCTCCTAACTTGTACACTGATTGTTGTAACACCACAAAACTTACCAATAAGGTAACATACAAACTTAACAAGCTTTCTTGGGGGTCTACAACACAAAATGGTGATATGGTGAAGCATACAGGTTGACTAACTGATTGGATACCCTGTTCTTCACATTTTTTGCCGGTAACACACTGTCTTTTATATTTCCTATCGGTATAAGTAGATCCTGATTTGCGGACCGAGATAATGACTTCAATTGCCATCAATGACAACACTAGAAGCCACAAACAATTTTTCCAAGCCATATGCCAACAATCTCCCCCTTTGGCATTGATGGCAACACTTAGTGAAAAATGACTAAGTGTTGGAACCAAAACTCAAAATTCAAAACATAACAAAACAATGCTCCCTCTTTGGATGTCAAGGCATTTTTCACTACATTCTCTCCCCCTTTGACATCAATGGCAAAAAAATTTCTTCTTTCTCTCCTAGTGCACTTTCTCCCCCTTTGTTGATGTAAAAATTTGATCAAAATTTGAAGAATTGTAACTGCTGCTCAATTCATAAAATTATTTTATACTTATCTTTCATCTCCAGAAGAAATTTCTTCCAAGAATCCACTACAATCCCAATAATTATTATCATACTGTTGTTTTTTGATTTCCTATTGATGACTTGGATGAGGGATTCAGGAATGGTAATGGCTTCTTCCAGCTTTTCTCATTTCTTCAGAACTTCAATCAACTGTTCTAGTCTGCATTCAGTTTGATCCTTTACTTTCTAGAAAGTATCCATAAGAGTGTTTATGGAAAAGTGAACCTTTGCATGCTCAAACTACAATTCATGAATTCTCTTCTTTATTGCTCCATCCTGGTCTTGAAACATATTGTAATCCTAACCAATTTTAATCAGCTCATTCTCAATTTTCTCCAACTTGTCCTTGTATTTACCAACCACATGGGGCCACCGAAGATAATAATTGTAGACCTTGTTTGTTTAGTCAATGCATTGTATTAACACATTCATTTTCTTTTTTAGTTTAGCGAGAGATAGCCTAAACTGCTCCTTCAAATGTAAAATTATTTCTTCCTCTTTTCTGTCCTGAGGCATAGAGGCCATAGCTTCCCTGATACATTCAATCAATTCTTCTGGAAGTACATTCTGCAAACTTTCCAGTTCAATGTTGTTGTACACAAGGTAACTACCTAGAGTGTTCTCAATAAATTCTTGTTCATATGATGATCCATTTAACCATATGTCAACAATCTTTTGCATTCCATCTTCCTCTTGAACAATCTGAAGTATCTTTACTTTGAGTATAGCACCTTCTTCATCGCTTTCTTGGTGTAAGTGTTCCAAGGCCTTCTTGCACAACTAGCTAAGAAGAATTTTCCTTGACTTCTTCTAGGAACCTAATATCTTCTAGGTCCTTGTTAGGCTTAGATGATTAACAAAGTCCTGATCTAACTCCTCTCCAAGAGTCTCATACCTTGTGCTTCACCCTAAAAGACTCACACTGTTTTGGGTAAACTCTCTCCTACACTTAGAAGACTCTAAGTGCCAACATCACACAAAACCTTGAATTGATTGTAGAGGTGCCAAACATGTTGGGAACATGCCATGTACTTCCAACTAGATCCATCTTGGAGGGTCTTCAACCTTTTTTCTTACCGATTTCAAGAATTGGTCTTTAGGAGGCCTAATTCCTTGTAGCCCTTGACAGAGACCTTGTCCTCATTCCTGCCCAAAACTTCCAAATAACCTGAAAAAAAGATTCCACTTTTGAATACCCTTTTTGATCTTCTAAAATATTCAAAAGGTTCTAAACTCTTAAGCCCTCCGTACACTGGTTTCCTATTATTTAGGTTAAATTCGCCTAAAAGACTTATTTGCTAGGGTTTCACTGATTTCCCACTCAAGACTGAATCAGATGGATTGACAGAGCCTCAATCCTTCTAGCATGTTAGGATATGACTATACCCTACCTAGAACTATACTTGTTCCATACTGTACCTCAATCCCCTGCCTAAATTCTTCAATTCTTCAACTTCAAACCTCTAACCGGGCACTCTAAGCTCGCCTAGGGTTTGTTAATAAACACTATTGCTCGACTCTTCATGACTCCTAACACTAAATATTTACAGACCAATGGCTCCCCTAACACATCCATCTATTCTCAGGAAGATCCCATGATTAGATTTCATGGGGGAGCCATAGACTAACAAACTAATCAGAACACAACTAGAAAAACCTCTAGACCTTAACCTACTTATTCAAGACACTAAATTAACTCAAATCAACTTGCTTACAGAAAGAAAAATTCTTAGTACTATCCTATGAACACTAATCTAACATAAAATCAAAACATTCAATCTATCTTCTATCACTGTCACACTATATTGCTTAGTGTCTTCACAAAACAGAATTTTCAGAGCCACTTTCTATTCCCCAAAAACTTTAGTTACAAAAATCTACTAATCTTGATCCGAGCCCTTTGTGATCTTAGATCCATTCTCCAGGTTTCTAGTCCTGTTAGTTGATCCCCCACTCCTAACTTTTATGGAATCCAAGGTTGCCGAGTTGCATGCAACATTTACAATAAATTGCCAATGTTGTCATGACAGTTTTTGGCATCTTTACATTTATTAGGCCAACAAGAATATAGGACCTCTAAACCTAGTAGTTTGAAGAACTATCATCATAAATGGCCTTAATACATCCTTCTAACATATCACATGTATTTGGACCACATTAAGAGACTCAAATCCAAACTTTAAGCTACTAAGGCTAAGCTAACCAAACAACAAATAATGACCAAAAGGTGACCTTAGTTCTAACACTAACTCACCTAGTCCACACACAAGCAAGACCTTCTAAGGTCCAAATTAAACACCCAAACCCTCTGACTTGGCTAATGTCAGATACAAGCCAAAAATGACAATTAACAAAATGGAGGTTAGCCTAGGTGCTCCTACACCATCCCTCCCCAAGTAAAGCTAATCCAATTCTGATTGAGTAGTTGAGGTCACGCCCAACTGAACTATGAACCAGGATCCATACTATATCAAGATCATCAAAGTTGACCATGTCATTTGGATCGATGTTCCTAGCTCCTTTACTTAGTCTTCAGACCCAGTATCCAAAGAGATACTAATTGTTTCGGGATCAGAAGTGCATGTGGTTTGAGCTCTTCCACATCATGGATGACTTCATTGAGGCTTTGATCCATGTCTCAGGGCAGGGTCCTTGTATTGAACTAGGTGTGCAATGTTGAGTCAGGGACAGTCCACTGCTCTTCAGTAGCTCCACCCCAAAGGCTTTGTTTCCATAATTTCTGCTACAAGATAGGACAAGGACATATCTCTGATCCGAACTCAGAGGGATTCCCTTGCAGTCTAGACTGAGATACGAGATGTACCATCACCAAGTTCCCAGACAACCGAATCCTTCTTCTATGTCATCCACTCATTCTATGTCATGGTATTTTCTCACATAATGTCTTTTCCTCAATTATGTCATGAATCTCCTACATTGCATAGGCAAAATCCTTAGCATATCCACTTCCCTTCACTCCATCCTTTAAGTCTCTTAGTTCATAGACTCCTCTAGGATGTAGACCATACACGATTTCAAAGGGACTCTTCCTTGTTGACCTGTTCACAGTGTCATTATAGGCATATTCATCTTGTCCAATCAACTGATCCCATTGTTGACCATACTCCTTGGTCAAGCACCTTAAAATATTTCCAAGGCTCCTATTAACAACCTCGGTCTGACCATCAGTTTGGGATGGTATGCAGATCCAAAAGATAAATTAGTTCCCAATCTTTGCCAAAGAGTCTTCCAAAAATGACTCATGAACTTGGTGTCTCTGTCTGACACAATGCTCATAGGTAACCCATGTATCCTTACTATCTCTTTGAAGAAAAGAGAGGCTATTTGACTGGCATCATTGGTTGTCTTACATGGCACAAAGTGAGCCATCTTGCTGAATCTGTCCACAACTACATAAACACTATCCATGCCTTGTCTTGTCTTGGGTAATCCAACTACAAAATCCATACTCAAGCATTCCCATGGCCTGTTAGGAATAGGTAGTGGTTGATATAGGCCTGCATTTGAAGAAGTACCCTTGGCCTTTTGACATATTATACAACTTTCCACATACCTCCTAACATCTAGATTCATCCTTGGCCAATAATAGAACCTTTGAACAAGTTCTTGAGCCTTTGTGATCCCAAAGTGACCACTCAATGCACCATTATGCTTTTCTTGTATCAAATTCTCTCTAATGGAGCCTCTAGGGACACATAACTGATTCCCTTTAAACAAGAGATCACTTTGCAAAGTATAATCAACATATCTACTATGAAAATGATTCTTGTATTTAGCACATACCTTATAAATGTCTGCAAAATCTTCATCATCATCCTGATATAGATCCCGAAATGATCTATTCCCATGCTCTTCAACCTAATTCTCTTGAATGGTAAGAGCTCTTCACCAAGCATTTGCCACCCCTGCTGAGTACTTTTCCCTTTCTTGTGCTTGACATACAGTATAAGTTTATAAGAGACCAACCCACTTCATGTTTATAGGACTCAATTTCTTCTTAGAGTCTCAGAAACTAAGTGCTTGGTCATTCTTCAATACACTATGAATTCCTTTGGGAAGCAAGTAGTGCCTCCATTTCTTAAAGTCGGGACCAATGCATACATCTCAAGGTCATAAGAAGAATACTTCTTCTTGTCTTCACTTAACTTCTCTGAATGAAAATCCACTGGTTTGCCCTCTTGGCTGAGAATAGCTCCAATAGCCACATTGCTTGCATCACACTCAATAGTGAATAGCTTCTCAAAGCTTGGTAACACCAAAATAGGTTGGGTAGCTATCTTTTCCTTTAACAACTCAAAACTTTTATTGGCTTTCTCATTCCATACAAATTTAGTCTTCATTCCTCCTTTAATGGTATCCAACATAGGAGCACAAATAGCACTAAATTGTCTTATGAACTTCCTATAGTATTGAGCAAGGCCATGAAAACTTCTTACCTCTGTTGTTGTCCTTGGAGTAGGCCAATTGAGGATGGCTTCCACTTTGCTAATGTCCATTTTCAAGTTGCCATGTGATAATACAAACCCAAGGTACACCAGCTCTGTCTTGATGAATTCACACTTTTCTAAATTGATCATCAATTTCTCCTCATGTAGCTTCTTGCAAACCAACTCTATCTATTTGAGATGCTCTTCTCTTGTTTTGCTATAAATCAGTATATCATCAAGATATACCACTACAAATTTACCAATGTAGTCTTTGAGGACTTCATTCATGAGCCTCATGAATGTGGAGGGGGCATTAGACAACCCAAATGGCATAACAAGCCACTCATATAAACCCTCATTGGTTTTGAAGGCTTGTTTTCCACTCATCTCCCTCATGTATCCTAATTTGGTGATAACCACTCTTTAAGTCTATCTTGGTATAGTACTTAGCTTCACCTAGACAATCCATTAGGTCTTCAATCCTAGGGATAGGGAACCTATATCTAATGGTTATCCTATTTATGGCCCTTGAATTAGTACAAAGCCTCCAATCTCCTCCCTTTTTAGGTGCTAGGACAGTGGGTACGACACATGGACTAATGCTCTTTCTAATGAGACCTTGGTTTAGGAGTTCTTGTATTTGTCTAGCTATTTCCTCATTTTGTTGAGGGGTCATCTTGTAGGCTGCCTTATTTGGTAGGGTAGCCCCTGGTATCAAGTCTATCCTATGACTTATGGCTCTTTTAGGGGGTAATGTTGCTGGTTGTCCACTACTTACAATGCCTTCATAAGTCTGCAACATTTTCTGTATTTCTTTAGGTAACTCTGGCTTCTCAGCTACTTTGTCATTACTTACCTCTCTTGGCTTTAACATCACTGCATAGCCAACTCCTTCTTCTTCCAAGGCTTCTAAGAACTCTTTTTCACCAACCATGAGCAATTTAGGACCTGTTGTCTTCACCTCTGTATCTTCTAACAGTGACTGAATTCTGAATGTTACCTTATCCTTCTTGAATGTATAAGAGTTCTTCACTCCATCATGCATAGCTTGGCAATCAAATTGCCATGGTCTACCTAGGAGCAAGTGACATGCATCCATAGGTAACACATCACACAAGACTTTGTCTTTGTAACTTCCAATTGAGAACTCCACCCATGCTTGTTCATTTACCAAGACATGTTGGCCTTTATTGAGCCATGTGACCTTGTAAGGATTGGTGTGGGGTATCCTTGTCAACTTTAGCTTGTTGACTGTCTCCTCTAACACAATATTGTCAGTAGACCCTGAGTCAATGATGGCTCTACATACTTTCCCCATCATTTTACACTTTATCCTAAACAGGGACCTCGTTTGGCTTGGCTCCTCTTTAACTGGCTCCTTAATCAAAGTTCTCCTCATCATGAGGTTCTCACCTTCCTCAGAATTCAATGGTACCTCAGGATGTTTCTCTGCTGCATTTGTCTCATCATGAACTAGATTAGTTATCTTGTCATTCCATCTTAGTATTGGTTGAGGTTTGTGTGCCACACTTTTGTCATGGAATTCTATGTGAACTTTTATATTCTCAACATTGTTTCTCTTGCAATGTTGGATTCTGTCTCCTTGAAAGTTACTCTTATTTTTCACCACGTTGACAAAGTGTGTAGCACACAAAACATACTGTTTTCTATCTATAATTACTATGTAGTGGCATATACTCTAACTTTAGAAAGCTTTTTACAGTAGTGGGGTGGTAGACAGGTTGCTAACCATTTCACAGTCGTATATCACAAGTCTACTGGTGTTTAGCTATTGTTGCAAATTTCAAGAGCTGTCTTTTGTTAACCTTGTTATTATTCTAGAGTTTTCTTACGAACATTCTTTCTGCATTGTACATGAATTCATAATTCATTGTTTGTTTCATTGCCTCCTTCCCCTTACAGCTTGATGAATCGCTTGGCACTAGTTCATTTTGGAGTGTATCACATCTATCTTTTATTTGAAAGTTTCCTTTCAAGAACATTGTCATCAAGATTTATGATAAGCAATTTGTACAAATGTTGTTTTGTGTTCTTTCGATTTGATTGAAATTGTCAAAACAATTGCCAGTAAACTTGGTCCTGAGTTAAATTTTGATTTATGTTGCCCAATTATTAGGTACTAGTCAATTTTTCTTGATAACTTATCTATGTATGTTTTTGGTATTTTTTTAATTGAAGGTGCTGCATTAATTGCTCCTATGAGTAATCCATATTAGCCAGACATGATCAAGGATGAAACCCGTAAAGTTTTGGAAAAGTGGGTATTGAGGAGGAAGTTGGGCTTCATTCTTGCTAAGGCTTCATGTTTTCTTCCAATTTTCTACAAGTGAAGTTTCTTGAAAAATATATCATCCAGATAAAGCTCTATCTTTCACTCATGGAAAAAAGGTTCATTTCTTCGATTTGGGACTGTACAAGTATCCTTACTTTTTTACTAATTGTAACAAGCTACATCATGGTGATATCACTATTCTATTTTCCTATTTTCCATTCGGTTATTAAAACTAAATGAATGATGCAAATGGATTTACTTGTTAAATCTAATATTGTTTGCCTACAAGAAAATTGTGTTCACCTTGTTGGTTATCTTTGAGGAAGAATTTTGAACTCCCTCCAAAATTGTATCAAAATCTCAAATGACTATGTTATGCTCAAGATGATTTAGAAATTCTATCATTCATCAATAACAAAGTAAATGATTTAGTGGATTGTTACAATGAAAGGTTATCAACCTTTGAGAGGACCAGACATAGGCGCGTAAGAAGAAGAAAGTTCCCACTATGAAGCAGAATTGTCTAGTCTAGACAATTGAGTCAACTCATTGTCAAGCTACCTTGCCATGCTCGAAAGAGTTATGTTGGTAGTTGGGTATATTCCATTGGATTTTAGGTACATGATTGGTCATAATAGTCATTCAACTTGCTCCATCTTTCATATTTTATAAGAATTGACTTGGACAAATAAAATCATGGATCAATTCAGATAAATCAATTAATGGTGTACGAGGCAAGTTGCCACATACGGGATGGTCGGTCCAATTGGTAGGAAAATATTAACATTTTATGTTTCCTAGAAAGGAATCATTTTTATGATGTACGTGTTGCTCATGATTGTATGAACAGTTTTATAAACTATAAATAAAAAAATACTTATTGGCATTAATTTTTTGAATTCAGATTAGGGCGCATTATTTTCTTTCTTTTTTTATGAACATTATGCTTTGTGTATTTGACAACTATTTATTGCTCCTAGGTTCAAAATCATTGATAATTTTTGTCATAATTTTTCCATCGCGTTTGGAAAAATAAAAATAAAAATTCCAGCAAATAGGAGGACAACGAGAATTTGAAAACATTGAATGTTGAAAACCACACTAAAAAAATATTTAAAATAATTTTTTTAATACATTTTTTCCTATTGTCTCTAGAGAGACAATAACGAGGATCTCAACTATTGTCTCTAAAAATACAAAAGTGAAATTGTCTCTAAAGAGACAAAAATACTTGTGTTTCATATTGTCTCTATAAAGACAATTTTTTAAGACACTCGCTTAAAGACAATATTTAAGACAATATTTAAGACAATATACAATTTATTTTTTTGTCTCAAGTTTAGACAATTTACTAAAAAATTGTCTCAAAATTTGTCTTAAAAACCCCCTCTATGTAGTAGTGAGATTTGGTCCACCTCTGAAAGTGCACAATTCTTAAGCAGTGTACTTGCACAAAATATAGCCTACTTCATTTATGTGTAAAGATAAATTTCATAACATTCGCTATCATTCACCCTAACAGTGCCAAAACGAGAGGCTTCGAATAGGTTATGGACATCCATGAAGTCATAATGAAAGGTTTTTTTTACGATGTTATAATTGGAAATCCTACTTTGACAAAATTGCTCGAAGAAATGTGCTCACCTAGACTGCAAATATTGCAAGACAAAAAAACTGATAAAAATATTATCTTATTTGAATATATAATTAGTTCCTTGCTGCTTTAAATTCATATTGGCTCAATATATTTTAGAATTGTCTAGCGTTGCTAAAATTTATTGTCCAAGTTATCTAAAATAAATCTGCAAACTACATGTTTAGAAATTTGACAGCAATCTAAACTCAATGATAACTAAGTTTCAAGTACTTAATATATTATAAGCTAAAGGATTCTTTTAGCCTATAGGCTTATAATTAAGTCATATGATTTGAATTTCACTCAACCATTTCTTGCTTGAAAGTGTAGACATGCAAAATTAGCATCATGCATTTAATTAAATCATATTCGTTCATTCATCAAATAAATCAAGTCTATTTGATTTATCTCTAAGGTCATCCATTTAAATTAAATAAATCAACTTTATTTAATTTGATCCTAACATCACCCTCATTGATTAAATAAATCAAACCTTCATTTAATTAAATCTTTATCATTTTCCATCTCCTTTTTTATTTAGTTTAATCCATAAATCTAAAGCAAAAAGGTCAAATCACCTAACCTCCACTTAAGTTAGCTAAATCATGATTAAATCTAATCTTAATATAATTCCCATCCTCTAGTTTTTCCCACTTGCACAAATAAATCAATTAATTCATTTATTAAATCCTCATTTTCTCTCAACCTCATTTTCTCTCAACAAGGCATCTTTGGAGAATATTCCCTCAAGTTTGAATTCAAATCAAGTTGACTTGTCCCTTCCAACATGGCATTAACTCCCCTCTTACATGTCCCTCACTTGGCATTTAAGTCTCTTTTTCTCCCTCCAACAAGCCAAATTTGAAATTTGAAAAGGCCAACTAATCTCATTTATTGGCACATTGACCAAAACTTGCACATCCTCCATCCACTCACATTAAGACAAGTGGCTTATTCATATTGGTTGAATCTTTGTCCCACATTCATCCATTATTCTTCTTCTCTCATCAAAATATTCTATAAATGAAGAGGCTATCCTTCATTCTTAGCATCCACAATCTCATGCAAAGTTACTCTCTTCACATTGAGAGCTAATTTTTTCCACTATATCTTCATCATTGGCTTGTCAAAGGCTGGGAAAGGGTCACTTTTAACAACAAAGTGACACCAATCCACTATGGGATAGGTATGCATCTGTGCTTCTTTGATACTTTCAATTAGTGTATTTGATCATTTTTTTTATGAAGTATTATGCATTATTTCATAGGAGCATTTAGTGAGTTTGCATGAACTAACCTTTGTCATGGAGTTTAGATTTGTGTAGATTTTATTGGTGCTCACATATGGCGCTAGAAGGAGGGCCTTAAAAAAATATAACATATTGCTTGTGTTTCCAGATTTTGTATGCATTGAATACAAATATACAATGTTTTCTTCTATTCAAGCATTGATTTATACATCTTTTGTTTCTAATCATATCGATAGGAATATAAGATCCTTGCTTCTCTTAAAGGCATTTAAAATATGAGAATTTTTAATACATATTATCATAAATTAAAGTCTTCCATCTCTGTTCCTATGTCGTTCAAAGACTTATTCAACGTGTTTATCAGCATCAAGCTTTAGAAACCACTACATTGCGCACCCTATATGTTATTGCTAAATCTTCATTTTTGTTCAAGATAACCCTTCAAGCTTTGTGTGCTTGTTGCTTTCCATTTGCAGATTTAGTGTTTTTCCATTCACACCTTAAACTATTTCTACCAACCTACCTTATTATAACACCTCAACTCTACAAAAGCAACATTTCCATTGTCATACAAGCATTTTTAGTTTCCAAAGATAGGTTTGTTTTCAGAATCCCTAGTGGATTTATTTTTGCTTGAATAGCACCCCAAATGAAAACAAACTTATTCCAAGTGGGTCCATGTGCTGGCGGGAAAGGTTTCCTTCTTGCTTGAGTGAATCGGGCATAAGATGATGGTTGCATAATGAATATATGGGCAATGTCTAGAGGAGATTTTGAGGTTGCTTTTATTAGAATTCGCCCTCATTCAATTTTGGCATGGTATGGATAGCACATTCAAGATTGTGGTCACTGGTCTTACACCTATTGATTGCATCAATTTGAAAGTTCTTTTTAAGTGGTTGGGCGTGAATTCAAAGCTGCTAATTGCATGAGTGTGAAAGCTTTCTTTCTTCCTTAGCATTTATTGTTGTTAGCTTTACACCTGCCAAATGCATTAGCTTGAAAATACTTTTGTTTTTTGCCTTTTACGCCCAGTCATTGCTTAAAATTTTCTTACATGTGACATTTATTTTAGGCATTCTGTCAAACAAGTTCATACGCCTCTCCATTACGAACAGCAACAATATTTTCACAATATGATGCAAGTTTCCAAGAAAGAAAGTAATTATCTGGCAGAGGGAGATGTGTGAATTAACTCGCATTTATGGCTATGGGGGAGTTGCGTGAAGTTCACGTTTCTCACTCAATTGCTAACTTGTTTCTCTTTGACCGCATCAAGAACTACAAGAGCATTTAATACCTGTTGATCTCCATTATAAAATTCAAGGGTCGAGAAGATATTAGTTTAAGGAGTTTATGTCTATTTGCAGGTAAGTTCATTGAGCCCACAGGAGAAAAAAGAGAAATTGCCTTTTCTATTTTTATTTATTCATTTTGTCATTATGATGTGTAGCTTCAACTCTGCAACTGCATTTCCAGTATTCATTGTATTTGTTTTATGCATATATATTTGTTATCCATTGTCCTAATTATTCTACATAGATTTATTTCTCCCTACACCAATGGTCTCAGGAAGCAGTTGCTTTTAGCATTCATCTAATACAGATACTGTGTTTGGTCTTATACATGACAAGAAACTAGGCAGAATATCTAGCGTCCATCTAATACGGCTACTATGTTTGGTCTTATGCATTTTCTTGAAAGTTTTAAAATACTTTTTAAATTGTTGTCCTTACTATTTGTTGTCTTGTACACCCATGAAAACTCTATTAATGGTGTTGACTTAATGTCTATCTGTAGATTTTATTGGTGCTCACTGATAGAATACAAAGTCTTTTCTTTCTATTAAGGCATTGAAATTTGCATATCGATGGGAGCCTAAAGTCTTTTGTTTCTGATCAATGCATTAAATAACAAGATAAAGTCTATTTTATATATATATATATATATATATATATATATATATATATATATATATCTATTTCAAGTTTTACACTTCAATTATGATGCCTATGAGATAGATAGGTAGTGAAAAGCAACAATGGAGAAAATTATTTAGGCTATTTTGTTACTCAGGTTACTCTTCATGTGCGTCTTGTCATCCTTCCACAGTATTTATTGCAGCTGCTCACCAAATTAGAGAAGTGAAGGGAAGGAAAAAGAGGAAAGGCGAAGAGGAGGGATTTTTTTCATTTGCACAAGAAGCTTGTAAGAGGTGATCTTTAAAGAATCTTGGAGATAAATTGAGCATCAAACTTGAAACTCACAAAGCATTTTTAAATGCTTAAGGCTTTTGTTCTACGCTTTAGTTTTTTGTTTTAAACCAACTTATTTTTTGGGCTTTAAAATGAACATTACAAAAGTTTTCAATTTTCGTTGCAAAGGGTTAAAATGAACTTTAGGAAAATTGACTAGATTTCATTTGAGGTTAAAAATTGAACAAAACAACTCTCATTTGTCCTTTGGTACTTTAAAAAAAGAACTCGCAATTGCTTTGAAAGGTTAAAATGAACATGTGCTACTTTGTTTTTGTGATTGCTTACTTAAACTAACATCATCGAAAAGGACGTATGTGCTTCTTTCGTGCTTCACAACGTTCTTGAGAACCAAAAGGCCTTTTTGCTGATCTTAGGTTGGGATAAAGTAATTACCTTCACACTTCATTTTGGAAACTAAAATTGAACAACAAACATTATGTGAGTGTGAGTAAACCTATTGTGTGTGTTCTCTCTTTGTTTCTAAATGAAGGTTGATCGAACTATGAATATGTTAACTCGTTTTTGTTTAACTTAGAGGGTCTACCTTGGGGAAAAAGTACTCACCCAAGGGAATGACTCAACCGGTAACACTCTAAAGCCAAGAGTATTTCCAGTCAGGATATAAATGTGGGTATTGGAATAAATGCCAGTATCACGTGGTTGGCCCTGACGAGAAGGGCAACAATGGTATCTTGCCATGTTGGGCTAACTCCTATGAACGAAAAGTCTGAATTAAAACCCTTGTTGCAGCCCAAAACCCTATCTATTTGTTGAATTGCAGAGCGATGGATTCACGAAGCTGCCCACTTTTCACGGTCTTTAGTAGAAATGGAAAGCATGCCATGGGAGTTTCTGGGTTTTGATGCTTAGTTTGCCCCATATGAGTGTCGTGGAGGGGAGCCAGTGTGGTCAAGCATCTAACCATTCGCTAAAGATAAGCGTAGATGGACTTGTCCAAGTGGGGACTCAACAAATATAGTCTTTCATATCCATAGGATTGTGTTTTTTCTTGGTTACAAAACACTTTTCTTATTCGAAAAAATTTGGAAACAAACATTTAACATCATCATCACAATTTCAAACCCTTTAAGAGGCAAATACAATTGACCAAATTCATGTGTTATTGCTTGCCCTTGGGATTTTATCCTTAGAGGTTTCTAAACACTTGGATTTACATCTCAATTTTCCTACTAAAGTTAAACAATAGGTAACCCTTGCCTTGACTTCATCAAAATTCCACATAACATACTTTATGGGATTCGAAGAAATTAAGACATTGGACATCTAGTTTGGAAATCTAATCAAAGAAATGTTTGTGGTAAAAAAAAAATCACTAAGCAAAGATAACAAAATTGGCTCTCACACATGTGTTAATTCCTCATGATTTCCAAGAAAGTCAAAATCCTGAAACAAAAGTCCTTGAGCCAAAGTTCAAAATTTAGGAGTCACACTCGAAAGGTCATCAAGAAATACATTAGGAAGTGCAATCAAAAGCAACAATCAAAATAAGCAAAAAATTCACAAGGTTCTATAGACTCATTCCTTTGAACAATCTAGAAATGTATGCTCAATTTGAACCACTTCTTAGTTATAGAGGTCCTTAGAAGTATTGTATGTTCTTCAATACCGAGGTCTAGTAAACAAGTGTCTTTTTAGGTACATCATAGGATCAAAATCAAACCTTCATCCATCTTTGAACATCAAAAAAACCAAAATCATCTCATCATCAACCCTTCGAAAATCTTGGAAAAATCCTTCATGTTAAACTTTGGGAAAATCATTTGAAACCAATCCAAAATCACCTTGTTTGATTGAATGTATGTAGATGCATCCTTGTCCACATATTTGATCAAATTATCAAACATGTGAACAAATTCATCCCTTGATAACATCAACATCTTGGGGATTTAGGGAGCTCATTATCAAAATCATACTTGTTTTGGATAGGGTGTTTAGATGAATCCTTCTTCTCACACCTAGAAAGAGTAGCATCTTATTGAACTCTTGTTAACTCTAGAGTTTATCCAACCCCTTCCGGGTTTATGAGTCCACCAAAATGAATCCAAAACAATCAATCCTAAAATCAAGTCCTAAGTTTACTTACCCTTCAAGATTTTCTCAAAAGTTCAATCATGTCTGGTATCAGACAGATGGCAGAATATGTGGACTGGGCTGGGATGAATGGTGGGACAGGAGGACAGTGGTGGATGTTGAGGGCTGGATGGGTGTGGGACGGATGGTTCAATAATCCCTTTGGAATGTCACATGAGGAAATCACTGGAATAATTTGAAATTTGGAGAATCATAAGATTATCAACATCATGATGAGAATCAATCCCTCACTATACATGCTCGAATTAGCAAAGCAAGGGGCTAAACTCACCTCCAATTTTGATATGAGTGCTATTGTGGAACCATCTTTTGGAGCCATGCCTCCAATATCATCTACCATCCCCATTTCATCTACCCCCTCATTTCAAAGCATCACTCAAAACATCCTGCAAATCACATCATCCATTGCTCCAACGCAACCCATTGTTAACAAAGGAAGTGCATTTCTCAATGCATTGCAAATGCATCCTCTCGTAAACAATCAGGATTTGGACGCAAACACCATCTTGGGAAAAACCATACCCAAAAATACATTACACACATATGTCCCTCTCACCTTTCATGATCCAAATGACCCATCATCATCATTTCGCACAACACCCCAAACCTCTCTCCCCATAACCTCGCAAGGAGAGGGTGACATGTTCGGACCAAGGGGCATTTTCGACACTACACCATTTCCTCAAGAGATCACACCCATAACATTTCCACCACTTCCACCATTTCCATCATTATCCACACCACTACTTGGCTTAAGGCTTCCACCTTTACCAAATATCAATCAAAATCAAACCAACATCCCAAACATCAATCAAACCATCACGCCAAACTCTCAAAACTTTTCATCGACATCGCAATAATAGATGACAACTACACAAGCAATACCACATCATCAACCACCCCCCTAACATCTCAAAACATGATCTCTCAAGGACCAACCACATCGATCACACCATCTACCAATCAAACCCCAATTACCAACACGACGACTCCTCTCACCACCACAACAAGCACCAATCTGAATCCACCACCACCAAGCTCCACTACATCAAGCCAATATAGTATGGCATTGCAAGACACTTAACAAGCTGCTTATCAAAAGGCATTCCTGCAAGTATAAAAAACAACAAGCCGCGCAACTAGTTTCTCAACAAGCTGTGCAACTAGCTGCTCAACAAGCCACTCAAGCGGCTCAAGCTGCTCAAGTTTCCCAAGTCGCACAATAAGCACAGTAGGATGCACAAGCCCAAGCCTTATTGCAGCAACAACAACAACATGCCACTCAAGCATATCAAGCTCAAGGCAAAGCACAACAAGCAAAAGCATAAGTGCAGTATCTTGCACAACAACACACAACACAACAACAAGCATATCAGCAAGCGCTAAAATAATATCAAGAATAGTAGGAATCAGCCCAATTAGAAGCTCAACAACAAGCACAACAGCAAGCTCAGCAATAGGCATTAATAGCATAGCAAGAACAGGACCAACAACAAGCGTTGTTGGTACAACAGCAATTGCAAGCATACATGGCTCAACAAAATATGCAAACATCATCCATGCCAACCAATCCACCCATCCCACCACCTTAGAACACTTTCATCCCACCCCCTAATCCACAAAATGATGTGACAGCACAAATTAGGTTGCTCTCGCAATAAGTGTTTGACCTTCAATCAGGACTCAAACCACGAAAACACCCAACAACTTGTGTCCTTATCCGTTCAACAGAAGCCTTGTAATGAAACCATTCCCGAAGGGATTTGAGATCCCCAAATTTGATAAGTACCATGGGATGGGAAACCCTAAAGATCATATCAAGGAATTCCAAGTTCATTGTATGGAAGTCGCGTATGATGATACCTATCTAATGTGGCTATTTCCTAGGATTTTGGCTGGCCATGCCATGGAATGGTTCTCTCGCCTACTTATAGGAATCAAGACATTCCAAGAAATCATAGATGCATTCATCAAAAACTACACATTCAATATTGCCATGGATGTCAATCTAGAGGAACTCTTAGCTTTGAAACAAGCTAAGAATGAATCATTTGCTTCATTCCTACAACGATGGCGATCCAAGGCCAATCAGAGCAAATGGGTCATGCCCGAAGAACAACAAGTGTGCACTATCATATCCAACCTTGACGGCCTCTTAGGGTTTCATCTCAAAGTCCAAGGGATCACCATGTATGACCAGTTCATTTCCAAGGCACTCAGCATCAAACGAGCCCTTATGACACAACCTAGAGGATCAACTTCATACCCTGAAAAACAAAATAATCACCCACCCACCAATTACAATGATAAAACTCATACATGGGCAAGAAACAAAAATATTACCAACGATGGTGTCGTTGATGCCAAAGTTTTCATCAGTTCCCCTTAGAAAAACACACACACACACCACAACAACAAATCCAAAACCATCATCAAAACAACCATCTAGCAAATACAACACAACAACCAAACAATCAAGCGATCAATAAAGTCAATGATCAAAGGGGCCCCAACAAAACAAGAATTCCATCAAGCGAAAGTACACCACTCTTAGGGAACCACTTGAAGTCATCATGAAGAAACTAATAAATGAAAATCTCATCAAAATTCACACCTATGAGAACTACCAAGAACCAGATGTTAAACCTCCTTGGTACAATGAAAATCAGCTCTGCGAATTCCACAAAATCAAAGGGCACACCACTAACAATTGCATGAGGTTAAAGAACATAGTCCAAGACCTCATCGATCAAAGAATCATAAATGTGGAATAGCCAACAAGAAACTAGAACCTCAAAATATACATGAATTTGATGCCTAACCATAAAGGGAACAATAACACTGATAAGGGGAAAGGAACCTTCAAAAATGTGAATCATGTGTATGAAACTATCGTTGCTTCCCTAGATGAACACAGTGCAGTAATCACTATCAAAGGAGCTTAGGTCAATTGTGGAGTCACCACAAGAGGCGAAAAAGTTACTATCGCAGGATCATCTCAACCAAGCAGAACTTTCATCTCCAATTCAAGATTTGTTCCTAATGGTTACAATGTCCTTGATCAACTAAAAAGAATGCCAGCACAAATCTCCATCATGGAGTTATAAAAATATCATCCACCCACAAGAAAATCCTTGAGGAAGCATTGGCTTCATCCACTGTCCCTACAGAGCTTGATGCGAAACAATTCCAAGCTATGGTCAGAAACATCATTACCTCGAATCTCCTTACATTCTCCCACCAAGATTTTCCCGTTCAACCATCTCATAACCATGCACTCCATTTAGAGGTCCTAGTGCAGAAAAGTAAATTCAAGCAAGTCTTGGTGGATGGAGGTGAAGGCTTGAATATTTGTTCCCTCAAGCCCATTAAGAAGTTAAAAATCTCAGAGGATTCTATCAACAAAGGAAAAGGTATTACAATCAGAGCATATGATGATCAGGAAAGAGTGTCTCAAGGCACAATCGGAATCCCTATTCAAGTAGGGCCAACTATCATGGAAACCACCTATCAGGTTTTGGACCTCGACTTGCCTTATAACATTCTCCTAGGGCGTCCATGGATTCATGCAATGCAAGCAGTAGCATCAACTTTCCATCAATGTTTCAAATTCACATATGAAGGACAAGAGGTCACCATCCATGGAGATACTAAACCATTCTCCTACTGCAAGAACCTTAAGGAAAAATACTACAAAATCCCTCAAGTGCCTAAAAATGATGAAGGCCCATCAACACCGTACATTGATCCAGCCACTCTTGCTTCCACTTCTGTGACAGAGACATCCACCACTCCCGCCATCCCTACCATCTCTGATATCAAAGCCATCATCCAGGATAATTGTTGAGAAAACTACACGATTCCCAAAAGTTCCTTTATGGTAGGAGAGTTACCACAATCTCTCAAATCATGAGGATGTCCGCAATCAAATGAAGCCTCCACATCTCAAACATCCCCTGAAGAATATCCCAACTTTAGAAGTTGGGGAGATCTCGGTTGAGAAGTCATAGAGAAGGACCCATCTCATCTCCTATACCAAGATAATAGACCAACAACCAATCTACCAATGGATGACAAAAGCAAAGGTTTGCAAATGATGTTCGCAATGGGCTATGACAGAAACCACAGACTTGGGAAAAATGGAAATGGGCTTATAATTCCTATCATTCCAAAGACGTGAATGAGAAATATTGGCCTTGGATGTACCCCTCCAAGTATAACCATACGTGGTTGAAGTCCTTCAGTTAGAAAGGTGAATAATCCTCCTCAGCAATCCACAGCCGAACTTCGCTAACCCATATCTACAAGTTGAGTCATAGACAACTTCACATTTGACATAACTGACGTGTGTAGTAGTAGTGATGAAGAGGATCCCATAACCAACCTACCCATGCTCTTCGAGGATACCACCCTTCTCATGATTAGCACCTTATCCTTTGAGTCAGACCGTCAAAATCATGGAATATGTCTAGTTTACCCCCAACTCATCGATTATGACCAATGAGGACCACCAATTCTTGACACATTCAAAAATGATGAGGCACTCTCATAATTCATGGGACTGCAGGATAATATTCCACGTGGGGAACATAAAGCAAGATTCATCATTGAGCTAGATACACATGCATACTATGGGAAAACAATTGAATCCCTCAGTCGCAAAAGCAAAAAATTGAGAATAATCTCTAGGTCATTGAGTGAAAACCACACTGTGGCACTCTCCAACCTGAAAAAAGTAAAAATTAAGGACACATCCAATAGTGAAAATCTCTCTAAGGCACCTAAGGATGGGGGATTCAATCTTCCTTTCAAAGCTCTTCATCAGGAAAAATCAATAGTCCTAGCAGAAAAATGCAATCCAGTTAATCTAGGAATAGAGGAGACCCCGCACATCACATTCTATGTAGAGTCATTACTATCAGAGGAACAAGAGCTCCTACCAGCCTTCTTGAGAGAAAGACAAGTTAATTTTACATGGAGCTATGCAGACATGCCAGGGCTCGATCCAGAAATTGTAGTTCATCACCTAGTAGTATACTCTGAAGCAAATCCCGTTAGACAAAAGCTTAGGAAAATGCACCCTCAGATCACCCTGCTAGTCAAAATGGAACTAAAAAGGCTATTGGATATAGGATTCATTCGACCAATTGACTATCCAGAATGGGTGTCAAACCTGGTTCCTGTCTCAAAACCTGATGGGGGCATCAGAATCTGCACAGATTTTAGCGACTTGTCCAAAAGATGATTTTTCATTGCCCAACATTGACATGATTGTAGACATGATGGCGGGACACGAAATTCTTTCCTTGATGTACAATTTCTCAAGATACAACCAGATAATGATTGCTAAAGAATACCAACACAAAACAAAATTCACTTGTCCATGGGGGACTTACTGTTGGAATATGATGTCATTCGACTTGAAGAATGCAGGAGAAACATACCAAAGAGCCATGGCGTTAATCTTCCATGACATGATCCATAAAATTTTTGATGACATACTAGCCAAATCCAGAAAGAGGAAGGATCACATAGCAACCTTAAGTTCCATTTTTGACAGGCCGGAGGAATACAAGGTTTGATTAAATCCAAAGAAGTCTGTCTTTGATGTACAATCAGGAAAGTTGTTAGGATACATAGTGTCAATGAGAGGCATTGAGGTAGACCCTACCAAGGTAAAAGCAATCCTTGAGATGGAGGCACCCAAAACATTGAAACAATTGAGAGGTCTCCAAGGCAGGCTTCAGTCCATCCGAAGATTCATAGCATAGTTGGCAGATAAACAGAATCCATACTCTCACCTACTTCATAAGGGGGTAGCGTACAAGTGGAATAACAAGTGTGAAGAAGCCTTCAATAAGATCAAAGAATATTTTCTTACACCAACAGTCCTCTTGCCACTAATCCCAAGAAAGCCATTAATTCTATATGTGTCAACAACAACATCCCTTGGATCTCTTCTAGCTCAACATGATGAAAATGGAATAGAAAGGGCCATCTATTATATCAGCAGAACAATGGTTGTGCATGAGTTAAACTACTCATTCATCAAAAAAGCATGTTTAGCAGTAGTGTTTGCTTCACAGAAATTTAGACATTACATGTTGGCGCACAAAGTCAAACTCATTGCCAAAATCGGCCCTCTCAAGTACTTACTATCAGAAGCAATGCTCACTGGATGAATGGCCAAATGGGTCATGATACTATCAAAGTATGACATTGAATATGTGGAGCAGAAAGCAATTAAAGGCCAAGTCATTGCAGATCAGCTTGCAGAAGCACCAATCTATTCAGAAAATCCTCTCATCTCAGAGTTTCTAAACAAATCCATCTTCAATCTCAACATAGAAGACCACTAGAAACTTTACTTTGATGGCTCATACACACAATATGGATTAGGAGTCGATGTCTTCTTTATCACCCCACAGGGAGACTGCATACCTAGATCATATAAATTGGCATTCCCCTGCACCAACAACATTGCAAAATACAAGGCTTTAACCATAGGTCTCAGAATAGAAGTGTAGTGGCACATCATGGCCCTCAGAGTATATGGAGACTCCCAACTTATAATAAACCAAGTAAATGTGAGTACCAGACTAAGGATGATAAGCTCACTCCATACAAGAAACTAGTGAAGACTCTCAAGGAATCCTTTATCGAGATCATATTTGAGCAAATTCTCAGAGCAAACAACATAGTAGTAGACACCATGGAAATGATTGGATCCCTACTGGACATCCCTCACAATGTCCCAAAATATGAATTCTTGGTAGAATAGCTTCTCGTTCCCACATTCGAGGTACCAGAATCAAAATTTGTGTGTGAAATCATTGGTCCCAGTGATCCTTGGTTCCATGACATTTATACCTACCTGCGAATAGGTGTCCTACCTGCTAATTTACCCTCAACCTTAAGATGAACCTTTGTCAAGAAGGCATCTCAATTTGTCATCCTAGGAGATAACTTGTATCATAGGAGCATAGAAGGAACCTTACTACGTTGTTTAAACATTGAGGAGCATTAACCACATTAACTGAAGTACATAACGACATTATGGTTCACGCTTGAGTGGAATGACCATAGCCAATAAATTGATGAGAATGGGGTATTATTGGCCTACAATGGAAAGAGAAGCACATGACTATGTCAAAAGGTGCCTATAATGTCAGTAGCATGAGGACCTCATCCATGCTCCAACTCAAGAACTTCATCCCATCATCACACCATGGCCCTTTTCGCAGTGGGTACTTGATCTCATTGGAAAAATCACTCCCACTTCATCTAATGGCCACAAGTTCATCATAACCACCACTAAGTACTTTACCAAGTGGGTGGAAGCCATACCCATGACATATATAACCGAGAAGCAAATATCAAAGTTCATTTTGAACTATCTCATTTGCTGCTATGGTGTCCCACAAGTCATTATCTCAGATAATGGGACACCATTTAAGAATCAGAAATTCCATGACTTGTGTGAAAATTCAAAATCCGGCATCACTTCTCCACCCCATACTATCCCAAGGCAATGGCCAAGAAACCAAAATCCACAAAATAAAACCATTTTAAAGATCGCCCAAGAGAAAGCAGGTCAATGGCAGCAGTGCGTGGCCCATTATGCTCTGAAACTCAATCCTACCTTCCCCAGGCCTGCTCGAACCAACATCTTTACCCACGGTGCCACTTGCTCCCTGGTCTACAAATCATAAGCAATACTCCCCATTGAGATCGAGCTCCCGTCACTAAGAATCTCACTACAAAACCTCATCATGGATGAAGAGTATTGAGTATCAAGACTGAATGAGTTGGAGCTACTGGATGAGCAGCCTATAGATGCTTTAAATCATTTGCAAGTCTATAAGAACAGACTCAAGAGAAGCTATAACAAGAAAATAAAAAGCAAAACATTCCGAGTTGGAGAACTAGTACTAAAGGAGAATCAGAAGAACATCCCAAATCCAAACAACAAAGGCAAATTTGAACCCAACTGGTTGGGACCATTTTTTATCACAGCAAGCTATAAGTCAAGGGCATATTAGTTATCAACACCCGAAGGGGAACCTCTGTAATATCCCATGAACAACTCTCATCTCAAACAGTTTTATGCCTAATCTTTCAAGGTATAGAACCCAAAAAATCAAAAATAAAAAATAAAAAATGTCCTAAAAAAATAGTTATCATGATGAAAACCTGGCAAACAGGTGTCTTGGTGACAACAAAAAAATCAAAATAGCAAAAAAATCCAAAAAAAATTACAAAAATGATCAAAAACAGTAAAGAGAAAAATCGTCCTGCGAATTTGAAAACCACTTGATTTGGCACTTTGGGCAAGTACCTTGGTGAAAACCTGGAAAACAGGCGCCTTGCATAAATAATCACTTTCCATCCACCATGATCTTTATGACTTGTTCTACATCATCCATCCATTGTGTTTCCATCATCCATCGCATTCAGATCTCCATCCATCACCCATCCGTTTGGCATCCGCATCATAGCTTGGTCTTGTGTTCGTATCATGATCCCTCCTAGTACTACTCGGCCCATTCCCAAGGTAGAATTTGTCACATACCTTTATCGAGGTAGTCTATTGCATCCGTTGGGGGCATGTTCTCCATCAGTTCGATTGTGTATATTCTTAAAGAGTCCCTACAAAATCTCTGTAAAATCCAAAAACACTCGGAAAATCCAAAAAATCCAAAAAATCCAAAAACATCAAAAATCACAAAAATCAAAAACATTCAAAACATATCAAAATCCCAAAACAAACAGTCAAAAGTCAATCAAAAGTCAAATAGAATTAGGTCTTGTCAGTTCTAGGTCGGCGGGCAGGCGTGAAGCAGTTTGGTCTTTTGATCATCCACGAGACACTTAGATTAGGAGTCCTTTTAAGTTCATCACCTTTCTTGTGACATTTCATCAAAATATCTTCATCATAAATTGGTGGTTGTCCAGTCGAACTATGTGGTCTTTGCATGTGTATAACGTAAGCAAGTCTAATCTATTGATCAGCCCCCAAGGTCCCTAGGATAGGTCCTTAGGTTAGTCTCTTGGTCAAAATCTCAAAAAAAACCCCAAAACATTTGAAAATCAAAAATCAAAACATTTATAAAATATTAAAAAATACCAAAAACAGCCTCAAAACATTTCAAAACTCCAAAAACATCCAAATATTTGAAAAAAATCCATTTGTCTCATCTCGCTTTCACCCACAATAACATCACTCATAATAAACGATCATCATCCCCAACCTTTGGTAAAACAATCAGAAACAAGTCTAGCAGGTGAAAAGTGAAAACTCAAAACATCAAGTCTCAGGTTTAAGTCAGTACATAAACAAGTTAGTCAACTCTTTGTGTCAGTAGCCTATCATCCAATCAGTCCCAAATCAATCATCTGATAACATCATGTCCTAGGATGTATCCTTCCTACAAAGGGCATTATTTATCGGAAAGAAAACTTTGGATAAACAAAGTGATGTTTCGCCATCCACTAACATGTCCTAGGATGTATCCTTCCTACAATGGGCATTATCTTTTGCAAATAGTTTCGGTTCTTATCCTTTAAAAACACATTCCCTTTTGGTTAGTGGTATTGAAGAACATCAACTTGTTTGTTTACTTTATCTTTGTCTTTTGACTTATCTCTTTGCACTCATTCCAATAACCTCTCAATGATGTCCAAACAAATAGATTTAGAGAGATAGGAATGGGGCAACGATCATTATCTTTTGTCTATTGTTCTTGTTGGATATTCTTGTAATATAACTTGGTGAATACTTGCTTTGTTAGATATGTATGGAGGGTGTTTTGGGAAGCTTGTTGACTATTACATTGATAGGTTATGCCTTTCCATGTTTTCGTCTAAGATGTTTGAAACTTCTAAAGTGCATCCTAGCAAGGTTTATGTATGTCAAGTGTGAACAAGAATACTCCTATTTATTTGTCGAGTCAAAGTCCATCACACTAAGTGCAACACCATCTTGGTTCTTTATACCTTGATGCATCGTGTTTATGTGTGTTATCAAACATAAGGTAAGTGGCCCTTTTAAAATCCCAATTCTCGATAAGCAAATAATCCATTTCTCATCATCATCTCTCATAATGTTAGCTTGTTGGATCCTCTTGTCATCATTTTATTTCTTCTTTTCCGCA
>VDFB02193867.1:169343232-169602052 GCA_007258455.2 Sequoia sempervirens
CAAATGTTAAGTGGACTGTTCAGCTAGGTTTTTTCTCTAAATTGTGTGACTGCCACCAAGTTTACTAAACACTAGTAGGGACTCTACAACTCCCTCAAATCTGTGATATAAAAGGGAGATCATTTTATCCCTACCATCATTTGAAGGATCCAATTAAGGATAGAACCTTAAGTAATTTTGCAAGAGACTTAAATTAGGTTCTCAAAGATAGTGAAGATGTGTGAAAATGTGATAAGTTGTGACCCTTCAAATATGAAAGACTTGGACTCCCTCAATAATAAGATATAAAAAAGGGGAATCACCTCAAAACCATCAACAGGAAATAAATATAATAATCAACTTGGAAGTAAAGTAATGCTATCAAGGGAAGCCATGAAGAGTGGTTATTCATTAACTATGAAAGGTGGCGACTCCTTCAAGGAATGGATATAAGGGATGAATCAATTCATAGATATTTAATAAGCAATCATCACTTATAAAAAAAATAAATCCATCAAAATATCAAAAGATTTCCCAAGGCAAGAACACAATTGTTCTAATAAAGAGTAATTTGTACAATCAAGTCCATACCACATATGATCTACCTTGTAACCTATGAAATTGATCTAATGAACTTTGACTTGTGGACCAAAATCACTCCAACATGTAATATCTAGAATAGATCATTTCATTGAAGGGTCTTCTTCTCTTGAGGATTTTTTAGAGTAGCTCTACATTCATAAACTTGATACAAATCAAGCTACAACAAAATTATTACATGAGCCTATGCTAAGTTGCATTATGGGTCCATAACCCATAAATCTGAGGATCATGGACTCACCTTTTAAAATTTGGGGTAAATTGATATTGTTTAAAAGGATCATATGAAATAAAACATACTTCATTTAAAGGAAGTTGTACTCACTCTGAGCAACCTGTGGTGAGGAATACGTAGATCCTTCACTCAAATTGGCTTACACAAAGGATCACATTATTCATAACACTCCCAAAATCTGTCATGATGAAGGATGCACACATTTTTCTATCATTGATCTCAACAAAGGGTAATGAAGAATTTGTATCATAGCCTAGGATACTTACAGTAATGAGATGAGAGAAAACTTATCTTAAATAATAGATTTTTCCAATTTCCAACTCTTGGTTTTGTTGTTGAGAGATATTGGGAAATGGTAGTACACAAGACAATAAATTATCCTCATACTTAAGAGGATAGAATTAACCTTGTTAGTAGTATACTAACAACCACTCTCCAAGGATATCATGGTAGTATTAAGTTGGGCATAACTAGCTATAAAATTAATTCCTAGTTCACCCCAAAGAAAAGCTAATTACATCACAAGGAGTAGTATGAATCTACAAGATTGATTTGGGATCTTGGTTGTGATTGCTCGAGGACAATCAATCTTGGGCAGGGCAGACTGTCATACCCCCGAAATGGTAATACTAAAATATAAAGTATTGAAATACAAATAAATACGTAAAATAAATAAAAAAATTCAAATACAAATACAAATATTAACAATTTAATATTATAATAATTATAATACAATATTATAATAATTATAATACAATATTATAATAATTAATAAAGTATATGTAAAAACTAATATAAAAATAAGAAAATACATAGTATTTTGAAACAACGATTTATGTAAGCAAATGATCAAATAGATTACCCTACATGCCTATAGGCAACGATTATTCTAAAAGGTGCAACAATTTCTTAACTAATTAGCATTGATTATTCAAACTAAGAGCAATGGTGATTATGAAAAGGCATAACTAATGTAAACAACACGATTCTATGTGATAGGAAATATAAAAGCATTTGAGGATAAATAAAGAGTTTAAAAGCAATGGTCATCTCCTTAACAAAAGGCCATTTTTTTCTAAAAGGTTATCACTCTCCAAAAAGATGCATCTTTTCACCCAGGAATAAGGATATAAAAGGAATATATTCTGAGTGTGAAGAGGGAGATTTGATTATTACAGGCATCAATATGGAACATAATACGATCTGGAAAGCAACTTGAAATTAAGGAAGTAAGGATGGAATGAATAAAAATAAAAGATAGAAATAAATCAAGAATTTGAATAAGAATAGTAGAATAAAATAAAAATAGAATATCATTTAGGATTAGAGTAGACATCAAGAAGTATGTAGAAGATCTTTCAATGATTTATATATGAAGGAAAAGGAAAGTAAGTTTAATATGATTACATACACACATATAAATATATAAGTTCATATCAATTAGGAATGTAGATATATATATATAGAGAGAGAGGGGTAATTATGATTCTTTAATATAAAAATGAATAGATTTATGTATGTCTTTATCCCATGATCAATCAAATGTAAGGTTGAAGGAGGAAAGGAGGATGATGTTTATGGGGTTCTAATGCTAAGCATGCCACTTCGAGGGTGGAATTGTATTAGTTGGATGTTCCTGCCGCTTGGGGCCAAGGGGTGGGTTGTCTAGGACACTTGTGCTCTTGGGCTTAGGTGGGTCGAGTAGTTTACAAGCACCCCTTTCAAGGATTTCCTATCCATCCAAACTATGAATGATGGATTAAAGCAGTTTCAATCATAAGAAGGGCAGATAAGGCAACATGGATAGGGAAAGAAGGTACAAGTTTATTTGCCAAGCACGCCACCCAAAAGTGGAATTGTCTTAGTTGGATGCTCCTACCGCTTGGGCCAAAGGGTGGGTCCTTTGGAACACTCGTGCTCTTGGGCTTGGTATGGATAGCTTCGAGTAGACCTATCATATCCCTCATCCAACTCCTATTATGATCAAGACATCCACTAGGCATTATGGAGATTGGTAGTTTAGATAGTCTTGAAATAGTTATGTATTTTGTATAGCTTAAATAGATAAGGAATTTATTATGTACTGATAATATGAATTATATTTATGATATTATCTAACATGATTGTAGGATCTAAACCAATATTTATCTTGTTGGAAACATTCAAGTGGTAATTTATAACCCTAACTATACTATATTTGTGGATCTAGGGCAAGATTTAGAGCAATCCCTAAAGGGGACATTATAATATCTATAAGAAATAGTTGTGGGAACAATTAGTATTACTAAGGGAAGACAAGAGAATGAACTCGATAAAGTGACAATGGTGAACATTTCCCTATTTATTTTATAGGACCACCAATACCTAATGCTAAAGCTCGTTGGAGTGTTGTAGATTTTCCACCATTGTACATAACCGTCAATGATTTTACTCATAGTTGTAAAAAGCAAAGGTTTGGACTTAAGAGTTTGTAATGTCCCTAATAGGAATTATAATAATTTTATCCTAAAAATATCAACTTCCCAAGCAACCATGGATTTAGAGGGTATCTTGTCTTGATTTAATCCCTATAAAAAAGTTAGAGATCAATTTTATAATAATAATTCATCAAGTAGAGTATCATGATTAAACATTAGTAAATCCATAGTAAATTTGTTAATATAATTATTAAACTTTACCTTGGGATGCTCAACCATGAGGGAGCATGGAGTGAATCGATGGGGCGTCTTAGCATCTCTAGGCCCAAGGATGGATATACCATCCTCCTTGGCCTCATGTGGCACATGCCATTCATATGAGGTGGCCTACCTAGTGAGGATTCTAATTTATCCATTATCCCCTCATCTTTCTATCCTTTTCCATTTCCCCATGATTGATCTCCTTATATTGTTACACCATGATAGGGGAGTGAGGTTACAAAGGGTGTCCTGGTAGCCCAACTCTCCTAGGCCTAAAGAAAGTACCCCTTTGGCCCATGTGGGCTCATCTTGTCCCCTATAGGTTGCATACCTAGAAGAGGGCCTCATCATCATAGAACTTTTGTAATTCTCCTTTCTCTCATCATGGTGAATGTATGTGCAGAATGAACTAATCAAATTCATATTTACAAATAATCACATCAAAAATATATAATAATTTATGAGTATGATACCATAATATATAAATAATAATATGCATGAACTATTAACCATATTTAAATTATACAATATATGAATCCTATATGAATATCCTACCACAAATATATTAATTCATAATTTTTCAATGACAAGATAATTTATGCAAATCGAGATTATGTTTTGCTGGCCGATTTGCTTCTTTCCTTTTTTCCCAATTCGATGCCTTGTTGTGCACCCACCCGTTGCCTTATAAAGGTCTCTAAAGGGAGAGATGGCATTAAGTGGTAGTCACCAAAGGTGACATCCCTTCTCGAACTATTTATCCAATGTTGAGTCATGTCCCTTCTTCCAACGACTACTACTTATTTGTTGGGTAATATAATCACATATTATCACCTTTTAATTCATGCTTGCTAGAGTCACTCGCTTCGTAGCATGATATCATATAATGTCATTTATTAGATATTATTTATGTCATTTATAATAATTATTTATAAGGATTTTATAACATCATTTAAAGATATCATTACTTATAATATAATATCATTTATATTGTTATTTAATTGATGCAATATTTGGTCATTATTTATTTAATAAAGAATTTTAAAAATATAGTCATATTCAAATTTATTATTAGTTTAATTAAATTAGGATCATGACAGTCCTCCCCTCCCAAATTTTCTTGTCCTCAAGCAGCTTAAGATTTAGATGATCAAATATCTTAGCTCTCTCCCAACTTATATCTTTGGTAGGTAGGCCCTTCCACTTCAATAGTTTTGCTCCTTAGTCTTTTCTTCTGTACATTAAGGATCATATTTGGCTCCAAGATCAATTTACCCTCATCGTCAAGTGGTGGTAATTCCACATAGGGAACAATGTTTTGTCCCAAGACTTTCTTGAGGTGAGATACACAAAATACATTATGAATTTGACTATTCATAGGGAGATCCAATTCATAGGCCACTTCCCCTATCTTTCTTAATACCTTGTATGGTCTATAGAATTGGGGCTTAAGTTTTTTTTCCCCACTAACTTTGAGTGATGATTTCTTGTATGGTTGCAACCTCAAATGTTTGTTCAATTATTTTCCTATCTGCATATACCTTTTGCTAGTTTTGAGCTTGGTGGAGGTTGTCTTTAAGTGCATTCATAATATCCATATTCTATTGTATGAAATCCTTCGCTCCTTGTACATGAATTTCCGATTGAATAAAATATCCAAAAGATGTCGTTGTGTATCCATACAGTGCTTGGAAGGGGCTCATTCCTATAGACATATTGTGGATGGTATTATATCAGTGTTCCCCCAAATGAATCACTTGATCCAAGTATTTTTTTTCCTATAACATAATTCCTTAAATACCCTTCCAACCATTTGTTGACAATCTTGGTTTGTCCATTAGTTTACAGATGATAACTAGTGCTAGGGGCTAATTCTATTCCCACTAGTTTAAATAGCTCCTACCAAAATAGACCAAGGAACCAACTATCTCGGTCACTCACAATGTTTTTGGGAAGTCCATGCAGTCAATGTTTTGGGCATCTATAACAGCTAAACCATGAGGAATTTGAAGATGATGCAAACTAGAGTTTTGTGACATTTTTTCTTTAGATTCAAAATATATTTTTTTCAAAATTTTTGGAGTCAAATTGCACCTCTTTTTCCATCTCCCTCAAAAACTAGTTTTTTTTAGAAAACAACATTTTTAAGGAGTGACACTCACCGTATAACACATAAATTTTTTTCCATGAAGGATAAAATTCTAATTCTTTTGAATTTAGATTTGTAACTCTGATATCTAGTGTTTACACTTGGTTAGATAGTGTTTTATTGAATATTTTTTCCTTAATCAAGTTTCGAAGTCAAATCAATTACAATTCAGACATAGGCAGATCGTATAACACGTAACTTTTTTTGTATACATCAAAATTAATTTTTTTTTCTTGTTGGATCAAGGACTTCAATAACTGGTGCACTCATATTTAAAAAAAATAAAAATGATAATCTTCTATTTTTCCAAATGTGCAGAACATAGAGTTTCATTTTCGGTGAAAACCTACATTCACAAGAAATAAAAAATAAATATAATAATAAAATTAAATTTATTTAAAATTATAATTTTTGGGAAGCTTATAAAAAGGACTACATACTTACAAAAAATAAATTTTAAATGAATTCATTTGATCCCCCAAAATGTAAATCAAAAGTGGATTTTTATCAACATTTTGATAGGTGTAAAGGAGACTCTGTTATAGGTATGGTTAAAAGCTAGTGGGGTTCTATCCAAGGGGGTTTGATATAAGGTAGTTTGATCAAACCCTCTTCAATTGAAATGCTTTAAATGGAACTTTTTAAGGCTTAAATCATTATATTTTCTAAAAATATGTGATTTCAGTAAAAATTAGAATCTCCCATAAATTGTAAACCATCTTTGTGGGATCACCCCTTGGGTAATTATATTATGAAGTCCATTGATATGCTCTCCCATTTTTGATTGGGTATGGCCAAGGGTTGAAGTAATCCTACTAGATAAGTGTGTTCCTCTTTGTTTCTTTGACACACCATACATTCCCTTACATGTTTTAACACATCTCCCTTAAGGCCCTTCTATGAGAACCTCTCCCTGATCTATTTATAAGTCTTGTAATATCCTTGATGTCCTATAGATGGGTTGTCGTGATAATTTTTCAAAATTTCCTTCTTTACTTTTGATCCCAATGTGATGTGTATTTGGTCCTTATAAAGAATGAGGTCATCAATGACCTGATACCACTCACCTTGTATCTTCCCTTCTATTACATTATTTGAGAATGAGTCCTTAACATATTCAATGAGTATATACATTTTCCATTTTGTGGATATTATTATCATTGATCCTAGGTAAGTTCTTCATGATAATGCATCAACTACACTGTTATTTTTTACCTTCATGTATTCAATGTCAAAATCATATGCTTGCAATTTACTTACCCATTTTTTTCCCCTATCATTTAAGTCTTTTTGGTTTAGGAAAAATATTCGAATGTTATGGTCGGTCTTAACAATAAATCTTCCACAAATCAGGTACTCTTTAAATTTTGCAAGGGCATGCATAATTGCGAGCATTTCCTTGTCATAAACTAAATAAGTTATTTCTATGTCCTTGAGTTTCCTACTCTCAAAGGTTATGGGATGCTTACTTTGCATTAATATTGCTCCAATGGCTTCCCCTGAAGCATCACAATATAACTTGAAGGGCGAGGAGAAATTTGGTATTACTAATACGGGACAAGAACTCATCACTTATTTAAGTTTTTAAAAGGTTGCTTGTGCTTCTTCATTCCATTTGAATGCTCCCTACTTAGTGAGGTCGATGAGTGGTATGGTTAAATTTGAGAATCATTTCATAAACTTTTGGTAATAACTACAAAGTCCTAAGAATCCTTGAAGGTGTGTTAGAGTTTTGGGTCTTGGCCAATCTCGAATAGCCTCAATATTTTCTTCTTCTACCTTTACTCCTTGAGCACCAATTTTGTGACCCAAGTACAAGATTTCATCCCTACAAAATTCACATTTGGATAACTTGAAAAATAAGGATTGTTGCTCAAGTATTCCTAATACTTCATCCACATTCCCAGATGTTCCTCCCAAGTTTTACTATAGATTAATATGTCATCAAAGAAGACCAATAAGAACTTCCTCAACTATCCTATGAAGATATGATTCATACAAGATTGAAAAGTGGTTGGAGCATTGGTTAATCCAAATGGTAGGATGAGAAACTTGAAATGGACATAGTGGCATCTAAAAGTTGTCTTTGGAATATCCTCCTCCCTTAGTCTAATTTGATGATATCTCAACCTTAAATATTTTTTTGAGAAGTAGAATGCTCCACAGAGCTCATAAATAAGTTCATAAACTCGAGGAATTGAGTATCTATTTTTTATTGTCTTTTTATTTAACACCCTATAGTTAATGTATATTCTCATTGTGCCATCTTTTTTCTTTGAAAGTACAACAAATGAGGAAAAAGGGCTAGAACTTGGCTAGATACTCCCTAATTCTAATAATTCCTTTATGGTTTTTTCAATTTCCTCCTTGTATTTGTGAGGGTGGCGGTATGGGGTAGTAATCAATGGTTTTAATCCTTCTTCTAACTCAATGGAATGTTCAAAAACTCTTTTTAGAGGAAGACCTAGATGAATATCACTAAAGACCTTTTTATGCTTTTTAGTAATGGTTGTATGTTACATGGATTGATTTCCCATTAGAAGTAGTTTTATCCAGGATTAGACATTGAGCCACCCACTCTAGTTGGTCATGCCTAAGGATTTTTTCCATTTTCTTGGTTCAAACTACCCTTGGAGATCCATCAGATAGACCTTGCAATAAAACCCTTTCCCCATTTTGTACAAAGCTTATTTCCAATTTTTGTAAGTTTATGTTGACATCCCCTAATGAATGTAGCCATGGAGTACCCAAAATTACATCAAGATCTCCTAGTTTTACAACATAGAAATTGTCCTTGATTTGGTGTCTCCCCACAGTGATGTTAAGTTGGGGGATCTTCCTCGTGCAGGGTGTGGTGAATCCATTTTATAAAGCTACCTTAAATCCTTTGAAGTCTTTTGTTTCTAATATTAGCCTTGTAGCCAAGTTTTCATCTATAAAATTGTGGGTAGCCCCACTATACACAAGGGTTATTACTTTTTTACCCTTAATTACGCCATGAATTCTAAAGGGATGATGTTTTAATGATTTTGAGATGGAGGCCAAAGTCCCTCATTTGTCATTCTCCTCCTCGTACCTTATTCTTTTGTTTGGTCCTTCTTTATCCTCATTTCTTGTCCCTTGATTAGATGTTTCCTCAATGTTGTGGGCCTGGATCCTCTTACATCCACATATATGTCTCGATTCCCATTCTTCCTTACATCTAAAACACACATCTTCCTTTGCAAATTCTTTTTGGCTGCACCTATGCCATGTTTTCCATACACCTTTACATTTTACACACATCCTTTCATCTTTTCCACAAATGTGTCCTTTCCCTCATTTTTTCTTGCAATCGAAATATAGTATCTTCCTCCTTAGCTCCTCATAGTCATTGTAAGAAATATATGGTTTCTTGTGTCCATAATTATTTATGAAGGGTTTATCTTTTGATGTCATCTTTTTAGAGGGATTTATCTCCTTTGGTTGGGTAGAATAAAGTCTAGTGGCTTTAAGGATCACCTCTTGGAGAGTAGTGGGGTCCAAGGCACTTACTAGGCCTCAGATGGCATCTGATAGTCCTTCTATAAAAATGTAGGTGAGTCTTCTGTCTGATATTTCAAGTACCATGATGGATAGTATTTGAAATTTAGATACATAATCTTCAATGGATCCCTGTTGTTTAATATTTGTCAATTCCTTGATGTATTCCTTGGGGTGTTTATGGTAAAATATCTCAATTAGTTTCTCTGTAAATGTATCATAGGTTTTTATATTTTGGTGGTCTTGTGTGATCAATATATGGTACCACCATTCATGGGATACTCCTTCTAAATGTAGTATGATGAACTTAATGGAATCATCCTCCAACATTGGGTTGAGAGATAGGTATGTGTTGAGTTTTTGAATCCATACTTGGGCTGTGATTTTATTTGACCCATCAAAATTTGGAAGTGACAATTTTCCCACCTTGTGTTGTAAGTTTTTGTTGGTTTGGTTTCTTGTCCTCCTATGTGAACTCTTAGTCCTAGCCTCACAATATGTGCGATAGGAAATACTCCTCTTAACTTCTAGGTTAAGTCTTATATATGCATAAGCAATATGGTCCCAATCCAGGTCTTGTGCCTCTATTTCCCCCTCTTCCCTTATGGATCCCTCCCTAGTTAAGAAGGGTGGTCAAGTTATTCTAGGGGTAGATCTTGATGGATTGTTATTTTTAGATTGGCTTAGGGTGGTTTCCCTCTTATTTTCTCCATGAGGCCTAAGAGTACTTATGGTGGTGCTTATGTTTTGTATTGTTGGGAGCAATGCTTGGTTTGTTTTCTCATTTTGTTCAATAAGGGATTGGGTTTTCCTATCATTATTTTCCATGAAATACCGAAGTTCATCTCTCATTTGGTCACCCATGGTATTGTTTTGAATGTTATTATTCCTAGGATGTCTTCTTTGGTAAGTTTGCATTAACCGTTCTTCCAAAGGGTGGCAAGATTATTCTCTAATACCAATTGTAATGTCCCTAATATGAATTATACTAATTTTATCCTAAATTATCAACTTCCCAAGCAAACAATGGATTTAGAGGGTACCTTGGCTTGATTTAATCCTTGTAAACAAGTTAGAGATCAATTAAACTAATAATTCATCAAGTAGAGTATCATGATTAAACATTAGTAAATCCATAGTAAATTTGTTAATCTAATTATTAAACCTTACCTTGGGATGCTCAACCATGGGGAAGCATGGAAGAGAGTGAATCAATGAGGTGTCTTAGCCTCTCTAGGCCCAAGGATGAATATACCATCCCCCTTGGCGTCATGTTGCACATGCCATTCATATGAGGTGGCCTACCCAGTGAAGATTCTAATTTATTTGTTATCCCCTCATCTTGCCATCCTTTTCCATTTCCCCATGATTGATCTCCCTCAATTGTTACACTATGATAGGCGAGTGAGGTTATAGAGGGTGTCCTAGTAGCCCAACACTCCTAGGCCCAAAGGTAGTACCCCTTTGGCCCATGTGGCCTCATCTTGTCCCCCTTGGATGACATACCTAGAAAAGGGCCCTGTCATGTCATGTCCCCAAAATCGTGACATCATTAAAATAAAAATATATATATTTAAAACTTTAGACATTTGATATCATTATAATTGATTGTCAAAGACGATATCATAATTATAATTATTATTATATTATCACTATTAAATATAATTATACAATTCCCAAAATATAAATACTATCTAATAATCAAATTATATTACAATTATAATTATCATAATAATAATATTATGATTGTCAAAAATTTGCAAATTTAATATCCTAGATGAATATTAACTAAAAATTATTATAAATAAGACATTTTTTTTAGCATAGTATAAAGCATAATAATTGAATATTATAACTATTATAATACTAAAGATAAATATAAATATCATAAGATGCATAATAATAAAAATCAATATCTTTAAACCCGAGAAAATTATCACCAGTAAGCCAAGGAATGTCTCCATCACTGAGTCGCGACTCAGGCAGAAGGTCACAACCTTCCAAACGAAGATATAAGGCAAGCCCAAAACCGAATAGAGGAGCATCGGGGAAAAGGAAGGGACGAAAGCAGGAAACGTAGGAAGACCGGCGAACATCCGATTCCCAGGCATCGACTAACTCCCAGGACTTGTCTCCCGTCCGGTTCGAGGACTTCCATATGAACATCAATCGATGGTCTTCATAGCAAAAAATTGCAATCCTTTGTAGCGACGCTAACAAGATAATTAACGGCTCTTACAAAATCTCCTCTGATCACGATATTCTTCTCCTGACGCCTGGGCAATGTGGCCTTTACCTTAGAAGAAACATCATCTAAGCATAAGTTACGAGAGTAAGTAATATTCAATGATCATTAAGTCATGAATATCATTTATTTAACTACTATCAAGCTACATGCCATACCACCATAGAATCATAAACAAATTACACCAAGTGTTATGGAGAGGCACGATTTATCTCAGGTAGCGATCAAAGGTGAAACTCTCACTTAGCCTTGGTATCTCGTCTCTTTGAATTTTATGGTTCCTTTCTTCTAATAGGGCGAGTGTCTTCTGAGGTGTTTCCATGAGTGGAGTATGCAGGTACTAAGTCGCCAAGAAAAGAGGATTACGATGAACAACCTCTTAAACTTGAAATGAGGGCTTCAGGGTGGTCCACCCATGTCACACCTCTTATGTTTACCAAACTGCATTTATGATTGTGTCTAATTTTGATACTAGATATTAAAGCTAACATATAGATATATGGACATGTGTTTATATAGTGAATGCATGTACTAATTCAAGGTTATCCCATTGCAGAAGGCCATTGGGTGGGAGTAGAGACCCAAGTCCTCTAACTTTCAAGCAACTTTAGAACCAGACAGGTAAGGGACATCACATGTCACCATACCCCTTTTACAATTCTCCCTTCTCCCATCATGGTGAAGGTATGTGCAAAATGAACTAATCAAATTCATATTTACAAATAATCACATCGACAATACATAATTTATGAGTATACTACCATAAGATATAAATAATAATATTCATGAACCATTAACCATATTTAAATTATAAAATATATTACTATATGAATGTCCTACCACAAATATATTAATTCACAATTATGTAATCACAAGATAATTTATGAAAACTGAGATTATGTTTTGCTGGTAGTTTTGCTTCTTTCCTTTTTTCCCAATTCGATGCCTTTTGTGCACCTACCCGCTGCTTTATAAAGGTTTCTAAAGGGAGTGATGACATTAAGTGGTGGCCACCAAAGGTGACATCCCTTCTCCAACTGTTTATCCAATGAGTCATGTCCCTTCTTCCAACAGTTGCTACTTCCTTATTCGTTGGGTAATATAATCACATATTATCACCTTTTAATTCATGCTTGCTAGAGTCACTCATTTGGTAGCATAATATCGTATAATATCATTTATAATATATTATTTGTCATTTATAATATATTATAAATTATAAGGCTTTTTTGATATCATTTAAACATATCATTACTTATAATATAATATCATTTATATTATTATTTATTTGATGTAATATTTGGTCATTATTTATTTAATAAAGCATTTAAAAAATATAATCATATTCAAATATTATTAGTTTAATTAAATTGGGGCCATGATAGAGTTGAGACCCTTTCACTGTGTGATGACAAGTTCAATTTAAGCAAAGTAAAGATAAATAGATGAAAGAATATCAAAAGTAACATGTAAATCCTAACTGTAAAAGCTAAATTGGTAGAAACATAACATTCCATGTGGTCCACTTTGTCCAATAGAAAGTATTACGACACCACAAATTTTTTATAGTTGGAATTGACAAGGAAATGTTTTTGATTAGAGGTAAATAACAGGTTTTGAAGGGGCCCGAAACCCATTACAAAAATGGTAGTTGAAACAAAAGAGAACTACAATAAGTATAAATTAGCCCAAACACAACGTACCCACAACAAAAAGTCAGCCAAAAAGGAGGAACACAACCATAATTGACAAAGAAATGTTAAATGCAGGGAGACAAGTGATTATTTTATTTGATCTTATTTTCTATAAAAGCACAAGTTTTTCTTCATTTACACTTGCAACAAAATTAGAATTGCATTTTAGACCAAAACAGACTACGAAGCCAAAGTAGTTTTTGGGAAAATTATAGAATATGTTTTCTAGTCTTAAGAAGATTCATATCATAGTTGGACAATTGGTGACAACTTTGACCTTAAAAAATAGGTATAAAAATAAATTTATTTAAAGAAAAAAAGAATAAAGACTACATGAATTAAGAAGTCAATGGTTGGTCCTATGATCTGTTAGGATCTATGACAATTGCTTAGTGATTGTTAATTTAATGTAAACGAGAAATTGAATATATTAAGCTTAATTTAAAATTCTTTTAAAAAGACATTAAAATGATTCGAACAATAGAAATATGAGAACATAAAAGAGAAGACGAAGACAACAAATTGATAATGGAGTTCGCCAAATGGCTACGTCTTCGGGTCCCTGTCCAATGAAGTGATTGATCCTTGATTATGCTCCAATTGCTTAATTACAAGGCACCTTCAATCTCCTCCAAAGTCTTTTACAAGTCTCCCGAATGATGATGAAGTGAAGGAAAATCCCCCTCCTAAAAGTACAAATCATCTTGGATTAAAGCCTTGATTGCACATAGTAGAATACACTTCCCATAAAATTCTCAAATTTCTCTAATCTAGGCCACAAAAATCCAATTTAAGGCCTTACAAATCTCGTATCCCCCTTAAAAATCCTTTAAAACCCTTAAATATTCTTTAAAATATTTTAAAGCCCCTTAAAATCTTTATTAAATCAGGCTATTTGAAATTTAAAGGTTTAATAGTTTATATTTAGGGGGGGCTCGGTTTAACCCGAGCCCTCTTTTCCATGCCTACCATCTTTTGTAATGTCCTCGTGCATGGCTGGGTACATCTTGACACCCATGTGTTCGATGGGCTTGTGTAAGACCCCAGATTCTCCGGTGGTGGCTTTGGCGGTGGAATATTCCTTCCTAGTCATCACCCTTAACACCATGGGTAGCCGCCCTCACTACTAGGCCAGTCTTTTGGTGTAGTGGTTGGGCTCTTAGTGGTATCAGAGTAGAAGTTCCTACTATCTTGTTGGGAGAATAGAAAATTAGTTTTGCCATAATGGATTTTAGTGGATATGCTGAACAATTCAAGAGGGAATGTGAACATGAGGCTTCCATACTCCATGAGGAGTATCAGAATATGACATATGAGCTTAAGAACAATGTTTCTTTTGATTGCTACTTGAATTTTGCATTGATTAGGAAACCTGGAAAATTGGGTGGGGTCAACTATATCAAGAAAAAGATTAAACTGGATGAAGGATCAAGGAAAAAAGAAGCAAACGTGTATGTTTGTGGTTTGCAGCCCACAAATAAGCAAGTTGAAGAGAAAAATCAGTTTTCTAGTATTGAATATGGCATAAGCAAGGTGTACGTGTCACCTCAAAATGATCATGAGTTTGATGTAGAAACCTTGACAATAGAAGAGTGTGTGGAAGAACCCCATAATTCTTCCCTAAAATTGCATGTGATGGGAAGTGATGAAGATCAGTTCGGTGAAAAGAACATAACAATCTTGAGTTCTAATGAGGATTCATCCAATGAAGGTTTTAAGACAAATAAATTCATAGAAGTTTCTAGTAGTACCATTGTGTGGGTCAAGTTCGTGAAAGAAGAGAAAGTTAAGGATAATTTGGGTGATGACATTGAATCAACTTATGATCATTTCCATAGTGACGTTGTTGGTGGTGATTCTGAGGTGTTTATACCTCCTCTTGTTAAAGATTTGGTGAAGGATAACTCTTCCCTTGTTTTTGTCCATACTTCTCAAGAGTTTTCACAAGACAAATTTATGACAAGTAGCTAAGAAAACCACTTTGGTGTGCATTGGGTTGCCAATGAAGAAATCAGTAATATAATTACTCATGATGGTTTCATAGAAGATAAAGATGATAAAGTTTTCAAATCAGCTAGCTTTGATGATTCTTATTTCCAATACAATGACAATGACATGGGTGGCAGTGGGTTTGGTTATCAAAATAAGCCTATGGAGAGATCTATAATGGAAGATACCAGTTTAAGTGAAATGGGGAGAGACTTATTCAAAGAGTCAACAATACAAGAGGAGCATGATGAAATATTCCCTGTTGATCATTACAATCAAACCTTTCGAATTTGGGATCTGGGTGTGATGGCACCAAGGTATGATAAAGAACAGGAGTGGGATAAATTTCCCTTTGATCTTGAGGAAGTTCAAAGCCCAGTTTGCATTGCAAGCTATGAAGTGGTCATTGGAGGAGAAGTTGAAGCAAAGGCTAATGAGAGTGAATTCTTTTGTTAAAGAGAAGAATGTTTTAAAATCAAAATGGTTTGGTTACCTTTCCAATTTACACACAAGAAGAGCATGAGAGCTTGAAAGGTCAAGTTAGAGATATTAATTTTCTTGAAGAAGTTGCTGAAAAGCCTTTGATTCAGGAATTATGCAATGAAAATATTAGAAAGGAAGATGATCTTGAAAAAAATGTCATTGAAAGTGACTCAGAAGAATTGATGTTTGATGAGCAAAGCTTCTTTGTAGATTGTGATCAAGGGCCTAAAGAGCTGAAAAATTTGAAGGATAAATTTATGGTTTTAGAAGAGAAAATTGTTGAAGCATTATCAAGAATTGATAGGACACACAATTTTATTCAAGAACTCTACTTGAAGTTTCAGTTCGAAGAGAGATAGAATGGAGTTAGGGATGGAGACACTCTTTGCAAGATGCAAATCATCAAAGAGGCATTGGAATCCATAAAGTCAGATTATTTGCACTTGTTCTTAGATAGAGATAATGCTATTAAGTTTGCAGAGGAGACCTATGGTGCCTACTGAGAGAAGGAGAAAGAGATAGATAGGATTTTCCTTGATTTTACCTTAGCTCATCATTCTTTATGTAGAGTAGAAAATCAATCACCTATTGTAACCACATTTAAGGAACAAGAAGCTAATACAAGGATTATGGAGATCGAGCAAATAATTGAAGGAATAAATGAAATCCATAATGATGAAACATTTCATAATACTAAGGAGACTCAAGATGATGATGGTGATTGGAAGGTATATCAAGAGTGCGAACTCTTGAGTAGGGAAGAATAATTTCCACAAGAAGGAATAGCTTGAAGCCTTGAGGTAGATGTAATGACTGGTAATGTGTGCACGGTATTCGTCACGTTACATTCTATGGATCAACAACTAATGATGGAAATCCTCAAGTTGAAGAAGATGTGCATGAACTCTATGAAGAAACGAATGAAAGGGATGAAGGAAAATATTGTTTCTATGATTGTGTACAATAATCCACTATCTTCACATGATTAGTTAAATCATGAGGTGATTGAAAATTTCTATGTGGATGGCAAGGGTAAGAGGTTTTATGTTTTTGACATGCATGATTTAATAGTCAAGCATGAGATAATTTTGGTGGATCCACTCTATATGTCAGGAAACACTCTCTTGGGATGGTTAGTAAATGAGCATTTAATGGTGTCCAAACTTGAACTTACCGGTCTTCATTCAACATTAACCAATGGAAGAGTACCACCTATCTTAAGATGGTTGATTTGGTCAGGTCTTGGAAATATGCATCAAATTGTGGGAGAATTTTCAGACTTGGCCCTTTGATTTCTATATTGTGCATTGTTGATTAGTGGTTATTCTAAAATGCTGGTCATGAAATGTTCAAACTTTGCATTGATGTTTGTAGCTGATTACATGGATTTGTGTGCACAAGACTTTCCCTATAGCTCTTGGAAATATGTTAGGAATTCTTCCCAAAGTGATGGAGTTTATTTTTGGTTGGGAATTCATGTTTGGAATTCTCAACTTGGCCCGATGGAGATTTTTACAAGTAGAAAGAGGGATCTTTGGAGAGATAAGGATTTAATTTTCAGAGTCTTTGATGCTGTCCCCATCTTTACCAATCATTTGATGGTTCCTTTGGTTCATCTACTAGTGGATTGGAGAGATAATTTGAACAAAAGATGGTTTAATGATGGGTTGGAGTTTCTTGAGGGGTTGTTTCCAGCCTTGGGCATGAACAGTTGTGATATTATGGATGCTGATTTCCAATGTTGCAGCAGTTGTTCCAAATCTTCTTTGTAGATTTCTTTGAACTCTAATGTTGAGTTTTTCATTCTTGACTTTATGGTCAGTTGGTATACTCTTTCTTTATCTTCACAATCTCTTATCAGTAACGGTTTTTGACCTCAACAGTGGGAGATGATGTCTCATAGTGATTTAGATCAATATTGGATAGTGTTCAAGTTCTTTTGCAGTGGCTATTTTTGTGCAATATCTTGCACTAGTGTTTGGGGCAACAAACCTTTGCTTGAATTGGTTCAACCTTTTGAGACTCTTGAGGAGAGATTGGTAAAAATTTTTAGAAGTTTTCTTGAATATGTCAGGATTACTCAGAGAGGGCATTATACATCCTTGAGGAGTTTTGAGGATGTGGTTGCTTTGACTTTGCAAAGAGCTATTTTTTCCTTTGCAAATGGCTGTGATGGCGACACACTTGCTGTTGTGACTCGATTTGATGCTTTGAGAAGTTTTGTTGATAAGAATATTGTTGAGTTATTTAGATCATTTTTCCTTATGCCTAGATTGTTGTTAGTCATTAGTATTGATGATACTAACTCCTCAGAGTTTGTTGGGCATGTAATGCTACAAAATTATGATTTCAGTCATTCCATGTCTTTCAGTTTGAATTTCAGGCATGTCATCTCTTTGAGGTTGCAGGGAAGGTTAGTCCAGTTATGGAGAAATGGCTCCATTTGTATGATCAGAGTGGAGCAACATCAACATGGTGGGTCTTTTTAGAGGACATGGGATCCCAAAATCCTATATGTTTTGGTGGATTCAGTTTGGAGTGTTGTGGCATTGCTTGAGGACAAGCAATTTTGGGAAGGGCGAATTGTAATGTCCCCATTTTATCCATACACTCCTTGTGACTGATAGCCTATTACCGAAAGCCCATAGGCTAGTCAAAAGTGGAATTAGGGTTTCCTAATTTTTAGGAAGTTTAGATGCATTTTTTGAAGGCTTGCATGTGTGTATTTCTGATGCATGTCTGGTGGAGATTTCTGGGTTTTTGGAGAGCTTCAGGATGATGTAACAGGCATATTAAGATAATGAAATTCAATTTTGGTTGATACCTCAAATGCAAGAAAGGTTTCCAAGTTTTTCTATGTTTTCAAAGACCTTTGAGGTGGTGTGACATGCATATAAATTTGACAACCTTTTTGGGAACTTACTATTTATAGTAAGTCATGATGGCTACCTGATTTGTGCTTAGTTGATATTTAGAAACACTTACTATTTATAGTAAGTCATGATACTGCTTAGTTGGTGTTTAGAGGAAGTTTTGCAAACTTACTATTTATAGCAGTTTGCTATTTTTGGTAAGTCTATCTTTTAGCAGTATCATTCTAGTAGCAACTCAATCATTTGCAGTTCAGTATGGTTGATCAGTTCAAGGCTTTCTGATGGATTTGAAGTTAACTTACTATTTTTTGGCATTTGCTATTTTTAGTAAGTCCATTTATGGTAGAGGCATCATCATTAGTTTGGTTTAGCTTGGCAAATGTCAGTTTGCTATTTTTAGCAGTCTATTAGTTGCAGTTTGGACATTGCTCTTGGTTACCTCCTTGGACTAAGTTTTAGATTTAGTTATTTTTCATATTTGTAGTTGTACCCCATGTCTAATCATTGAACTTCAAGTTGTTTTTAAGTTGGGGACATGAAGGGGGGTTGACTTGTGCATTTAATGTTTATTTGATATAATTTAAAGGTGGATGCCTAGAGGATGATAATTAATGTTTTATTAATTAAAATAAAGTAAACGCTTGAGAGGTGGCATCCCTTGGAGGAAATTGAATAGTTTCTTGTGAGGAGTTACAAATTGTTTCATTTTCCATTTGAGCTTATATATTGATGCTTGGAGGAGAGCTAATTATCTTTGGAAAATATTGTAAAGTTATGCTACTGGATTGATTTCAGAACCCGGTTAAGGGGGAGCTTAGCATTTACACCATTCTTTGGGCCTAAAACTATGGTTTCCCAACCACTACACCAAAAGACTAGCCTAGTAGTGAGGGTGGCTACCCAGGGTGTTAAGGGTGACGACTAGGGAGGAATCTTTCACCATCGAAGCCACCACAGGAGAATCTAGGATCTTACGCAAGCTCGCCGGACACGTGGCCACCGGGATGCACCCAACCGTGCATGGGGACATTACAACCCACCACGCTCCATGGGTATTGACCTTGTGACCTTGGATTTGATACCACTAAGGCCCAACCACTACACCAAAAGACCAACCTAGTAGTGAGGGCGGCTACCTAGGGTGTTAAGGGTGTTGAGACACATCCAGCCACACACAGGGACATTACATCCTTTATCCTTTTAGTAAATAAATTTTCCCCAATTTACATTGTGACAACTCCGTGGGTGCAGTGGTAGGGAGTAGAAATAGGAGTGGTGGGGTCAGTGGTTCAAATCACCGCCCCCTCCAAATAGAAATTTGTCTTTGATAAATAAAATAGGCACCTATATATATGTAAAGCGAGATATGTGGTGCATTGGTAGGTAAGTAAAGTAGAGAGAAGGAGAATGGGGATTTGAATACCTTGACCTATATTTTTCACCAATTAAAACCCAAACACATGCAATCCAAAGAGTCTAACTGGGTGCCATGTGGCACATTCCTATTGGTCCATTTCGTTACCTTATGTGACACGTGTTGTTCCTTGATTGGTCCACCTCAACTGTACAATCACCTTGGTTTCCACAATGATCTGCCACATTAGATACCACATCACCAACCACATCAGCATGCTGACGTCATCATTGTACTACCAAGTTAGCATGGTCAACCCTCAACTTTGACTAGCCATATCTTCTATGTACGAGCTCCGTTCAAGGCGATTCAAGCGACATTGGATTCGTGGCAAAAATCTCTTCAATGTGATGCCATTTTTGACCTTTTTTGAAATGATCAATTTTTTGACCTAGAATCTCCATTTGGAACCATTATTTTGACCAAAATTTGATCGAGCATAACTTGGGCATACAAAATCCTTTCAAGACGATTCAAGTTATGTTGGGTTCATATTGGGGAGCTCTTCAATATGGTGCTAACTCTTGGAGCATTTGGAACAATTGAATTTTTGGTGAACATATCCACCTGGATCATCCTATCTAGCCAACTCCTTTTTGCCAAAGAATTTATTATTCTTCATTAATGTTGGTTTAGAAAAACCTTAGAAGAGATAACCTGTATTTTGAAGACTCATTACTATTGATGTTGGTATTAGCACTACCACTGTCAAGTAGAACAATAGATCACTTTGCTTATCTTAAAAATTTGAGAAGACAACTCCAAGGTTCCTTTTCAGCCAAGTCTTGACTATATTGGAAAAGCTAAGTGGCTTATGTGATTTGTTTACAAGGAACCTTTGGTGGTGTTATAAAATTGGATAATGCTGCCAAGTTAAATTATTCAAATCTGCTTATTTAGTAGGTTCAATCTTTAAGGATCAAATATGAAATTATCTACTGAACCTATTCTAACTAACCTAACTTAGGTCTACCCTAAGATCTAAGCCTATCCTATCTATCAAGCTACAAAAAAGATCAAGTGAGGCTAATGGCTTAAAGAAAATAGACTAAAAATGAAATGAAAAATAAATTTAATATAAAATGGTAAGTTCAATTCTATCTCTTAAATTAGAAAAGGTCTAATGAGATCATAAAAAAATCAATATTGCGATGGTTAGTATTCACAGAACCATCCACAAGTTATTTAAGGAAAATTATGATGTAAATATTTTTCAAGTCTAATGCAATTGAATCACCTTATTCCAAACTCAGATTCAATACACAACTTTGTTTATGCATGGGGTTTTATGCTCTTTTACAAATATTCATTCGAGGAAATCATGAAAGACATGGGATAAAGATAGCTTATAGAATTGAAGTGAGGTGGATTGTAAGGATGTGGGAAATGAACAAGTGGAATAGAAAGTGGGGATTTCAATGGATACATTTAAATGAAATGAGGGGGATGAAGGTTTGACATGGTTGGCAAGGAGTACATGAATGGATTCTAGGAGTGCTTCACAAGGATAAGAAAATTATTTTGTATGTTTATAGATGGAAAATTTGATGTGTTTGATGGATTGGAGGAATTTGGTAGTTTTAGGAGATTGTTTATTCATGGGGATTTATGCTCTTTTAGGTATGTGCAGGATCTTGATGGGCCAAAAAGTGGTGATATGTGTAGGGTATGTGGCTGGCGACTTTTTTTACCCAAAATTGATGAAATGAAAAGGGTTTTTAAAGGAGATTCTCAACTTTCCACCAATATAAATTATGCTTTACTTTGAATTTAATAAATAATTATTATTCATTTTCTATTTGAATTATGACTGAAGTCCTTATTGATAGGTCGATTGAAAAACATCTATAGCTTTCAAACGGTATCACATTTTTTGAATCTAAAACATGCGTCACATTCTATGCTTTACATACTATGATATAAGAAAGAAAAAAAATGAATTTTATGAATTTTTGACCAAGTTAAGGTGGTCAGACATACATTTTTATATTTTTAAAATTTGTAACAAAAATTCATAATTAATTATTTACTTGGAAAAAAATTACAAAAAAATATGCATCACATCGGGACATGAGTCCTCTAATTATATTTAAAATCATATAAAAAAATATTATCATTTATTGTTGTTAGAGTGGTTAGACAGACACCTACTTCTTATTTTTCCTTGAAATTTAAGTACTACTGCATTGAAATTTCAAATTTTCACCAAATATATATATTTTTAATAAACCTAGTAGTTTAGAAACTAAATTCAATTTGATACAAATTATATTCTTACATATTTTGGAAATAATATGATAACTTATTCAAATTTTTACGTCAAGTTGCCTAACTTTGATTTTTCTGAATTTTTTGCCACTTAAGGCCCTGTTTTTTCCATGATGATCCTATACATACCCTTTTACAAATATTCATTTGAGGAAATCATGAAAGACATGGGATAAAGATAATTTATAGGATTCAAGTGAGGTGGATTGTAAGGATGTGAGAAATGAGCAAGTGGAATAGGAAGTGTAGTTCAATGGATTTTTTAATTGAGGACGAGGATAAGGATGCAGATCTTGAAAATGAGTTTGAGATGAAGATTTGAGATGTGGATAGGGTTGGTTTCCCTTATCAAAGGAAGGGAAAGTATGAGAAATATGAGATGAATTGGAATTTGAGATAGATAGGAAGGATGGAAGTTTGGTGCCAATACTAAGTAGGTATCTAGCCATGGTATCTTTATTATTGTTGAAGTGAGACACAAGGAAGTGATGGAAGAGGTCATGGGGGTTGGAAGTGTGACTAATGGATGCTTGGATTTGAAGGTTTGTGGATGGGGTGAGTTCCTCTTGATAAAAAAGACTCTCATTATCATTATACCAATTATATTTAGGTTGATCAACAAGACTAACATCATCATTATTAATGATTGGTGGGGAAGTGTGAGATGAATACATGAGGTTGGATGGGATTTTGATGGAAGAAATGGGATTAGAGGATATTAGATGAGGATGAGTTGGATTGGATGGGGGATTGATTTATAAAATCTCAAATTTTGGGTTGGAATAAGCTCAAATTTTAGATAAGATTGTTAGAATGGATGAAGGATAGAGGCGATCTTAGAAGTGGATTATGATATGGTTGATGTAGGATTTAGAAGATGAAGGTTGATTATATTTGGAATGGGATTTGGATTGTGAATTGGATTAGAAGGCTAGGAATTGATGGATAATTGGTTGATATTTAGATGAAATTAGATGTAATGTTAGATTGTGTAATTTCATAAATTTCATCCTAAGAAAATTTTCATTCCATAAACCCCCCCTTTAGATAAATTAAATTTGATAATGCAATATCCCTTTAATCCAACCTTAATTTTTTCCTTAACCCATTCATTCTTGACCATTAAGTTGAATTTATGTTTCAAACAAACGTGTGCTACATAGGTGTCTGCATGCCCTATGAAGATCCTGAATAGATTCCTGATTGTAGTAGCTATTGAGATGCTATATTTTATACCTACCAGTGAATGCAACATCTTTGCTAGCTCACAGGAGAGTTCAACCAACCTTTGCATGAATATACTTTAAAAAAAAACTTCATTTTCATTCATTCCTTCAACTCTTGAACTCATTCAATCAATATTTCATTCTCTCATTCATTCTTTCAATATTTTTATCTTTTCTTTATATAGAAGCTTCATTTTACCATTCTCTTTCTCTCACAAGGTGCTCTACGTTGCTCTTTCAAGCTTGGAGATTGCAGTTTCTTCTTTTCAACAATATCATCTTGCTAAAGGGAGGATAATTATGATTCATTTAAATATGAATTATCATTTAATATAGTTGGCATGTTATTCTAGCACATTTATTTCTTTTATCACATCTATTTAATTTCTTTCTATCTCATTTGGCTAATCATGGAGGTGAAAACATCAAAATAGGGGTTGAATAAGGCAAGCCCCTAAATATCCCCAACATTTTTGCTTAGTCGCATGTGTGTAGGTATTGGACACATTTATTTGTTGGAGGCTTCATTTATTGGTTTGTTATGACTATTTTCTTCCTCTTTTCTAATTTTATCATTTTCATTCCATTTAGTTTATATTTTCTGATTCTATTAAAGTCCGTTATTTTCCCGTGCATTCTTAGAGTTCCTAGTAAATATAATTGTTATTAGGTACTTAGTTTATTTTTGGATAGTCTTGATTTTTGGTTCATACAATCTATGCCAACATGCCACAAGGATGTCCATTCACCACATTATCATCGTTGGTTGAGAGACTGTTAGTTTGTCCAAAAGACCTCTTTGACCTGCTCTTTCAATTTTGTGCCGTAGAAAATTGGACCCTCTTGAGAAAAGAGACAATTTCATACATAATTAGACCCAATTTTGAGTCCCCTCACATCATTTCCCCTTTAAAACAAAATTTATAGGCCCCTTAGACCTATTAATTTTGATCTAGAGGCCTGTTTCACATGTGAAATCATATAAAACCCAATTATAAACAACATTTAATAACATCATACCCTGACAACCTACCTTCAAACAATAGTAGTGGGACCCATTCACCACCTTGGGCGAATGACTCCCCTCTGGTGGGACCCATTCACCAAGGGTGGAAAATGAGTCCCCTTTGAGGGAAAATTCAAAATCAAGTAGGAATTTAATCAATTTAACTTTTATTTTTGGTGAATGTCAGCCTCTTAGGTCTAATTAATGGGAAAATAAGGTGTTGTTGCCTATAAATACACATTTTAAGTGATTTTACACAATCTCTTTCATCTCTTATCATCTCATTATCATTCTTCAAGAGAAATTTCAAAAGCAAAGCATTCTACAACAAGTTTCATCATCAAAAGTTGAAGTTTTAGGACAACAAACTAGGGTTTTTGCAGGTCTTGAAGCTCACTAATCTTTTCAAGATCTAACATTGCAAAGGGTTGATGATGGATGCCTATGGTGAATCATGAAGAAATATAGGGTGAAGAGGTGCAACTAGCCACCAAATCATGCCTTAGGACTTGGTTTCCTATTGATTCCATCTTCCATTTTCACTCTATCTTAAGATTAAGGTTTACATTATGTTTATTTAGCATTTGCATGTCATTTTATATCCATGTTTCATGTGTTGTGAGGTTTCTAGGGTAGAGATCTTGCATCATTTCAATCAATCTTACATGTCTTGTTCTAGAGCAATAGAATAGGACCCTTCTTATGTTTCAACTTTTCCTAATCTTTAACACATCTAAGGCTAGGGTTTATGCAAATTTTTCTCTATTCGAGGTTTAATTACCTATCTAGGGGTTTGGCTAAGGCAAAGCCCCCATTAGATCAAATCTTTTATGCTATTTTACAAGGATTTTCTGAGATCTGGAATTGGGTTTTTATGAGAATTTGTTGTATAGGTGTCAAGGTACAAATTTGAGTTTTGAGTTAGATGGTGTTTTAGATCCCTGGCTATTAGAAAACAGGTTATGTGTAGAAAAGTCTTGATCTGGGACTGATTCTCCCAAGGTGGCGAATGAGTCCCAGTTAGCCCATGTCCATATTTCATCAGTTTTCCAGTTTTTCATTTAGTCCTCTATAGCTTCCCAGGTGCACACATTCTCAGAAATAGCCTTCTGTTTAGTTAAATATTGCATTTTATTCACTATTTCTATGTTTTTGCATATCACACTATGTTTTCAAACTAACCATAAATCTTAGTTTTGCATTCATTTTCAGTCATTTAGATTAATCTATTTCATTTAATTAAGTTCATTTACATCATATAACATTACACACATCCTAATTTGAGTGTTACATAAGCATTTTTGGACCCAATCTCTCTCCTTTTAGGTGAAAAACCCTAAGAGTGCAAGAGTAGCATTCGGGTCCCAAAAATCTATGTTTGATTTTGGTGAACTTGACTTTTGAACATCATAACATTCTGATTTAAATTTTTGATTGCATCTTAGGTCTTCATTATTTCATGCTATTGCATTGTTTTAGGGTTCTTAGAAACATTGCATTAGTGAAAGCATTCTTTACTTTACATCATTGCATTTCATTCCATTATTCCACATCTCTGCATTTGCATTTTGGATTTACATTGTACAGAGTTAAAATTCTATAGAAAAACACAAAAAATTTAGAAAAAACATTAAAAAAGTCATCTCCTAGGAATCATTCGCCACCTAGGGTGAATCAGTCCCTTTACAGTTTTTCATCAAAATTTCTAGATTTTACTTTCCTGCATTTGTATCTTTCTATTTTCTATCATTACATTTCTGTTTCAATTTATTTCTTTCTATTTTCTTAGTGTAAAGTTCATTTCTTTTCATGGAATTTATGGACGGTCTTAGACTTTTACAAGTTCCATTTTCAGTTATATTTCGTAGTCCTTTTAGATCAACATATATTGAGGAAACTTTAGCAAATCTCTAAAAATAATAAAACTAGACACATCAAATGAATTTAGTAGTGATGATGTTGATAAGTGAGATGAAATCCTTAAGGGTGTCCTCTCACTCACTTCATCCTCTAACGCTTATAATGAGAAACATATAAGCCTTATTGATAAGACCTCTCTCAAACCTTTTGATTGTGATGACTTTGATTTGTTAGATGAAGCCCTCCAATACTTCATCTCACATAAGCCATCCAGTAAGGTTTGTGGTAATCAACTTGCGATAACAAAAATTCATACCTCTAATGAACATCCTAAATTAGTTGACGATCAACCTTTTAGTAGTGATGATTTGCATTTTCTAGATGAGTCTCTTCAAGACTTCATCTCACCCAACTCATCCACTATAGTTTGTTGTGACACCTCTACCATCAAGGATGTTAACGTAATTCAACCTAAACTTATCCTCTATCCCCCCTCACATCTGCTTCATCCCTCTAATTGACCATGCCACATTTTATACCCACCCAACACTAATGTATCGCAACAATCTAGCGATGATAATGTTGCTCATACATATAACACATGAAGTAACCCACAACCACCCCAACCAATTCAACCATCATTACCTTTACCCAATCTTCCTAGTGCTCCTCATTATAACCCACCTAAAAAGGAGTATGATCTTGTTGAACAATTAAAGAATACTCCTGCCAAAATCTCTCTTTGGGAATTGCTTCTAACTTCACCAAGTTACAACACCATTCTTCAAATTGCTTTAAAATAAATAACAATCCCTCTTGGAACCACTTCGAATGATGTCACAGCTCTTGTCCAAAGACATAGTCTCGATATTACTTTTCATCAACATGAGCTCCCTCCTTTGGAGTTACGAAAGAAACATGATGCCTTTATGATAATTGCTCAATACCATCACACAAGTATCAAACACACTCTCATAGATAATGGTTATGCCCTTAATGTGTGTAGTGTGAGCTCCTTGACCACTTAGAAGTCGATAGATCACAAATAATACCTGATTCCATTTCTATTCGAGGATTTGATAATACAACAAAGCAACTTCTTGGGATAATCACTTTACCTATTACGGTTGGAGTGGTCACTTTGCAGACTCCTATCCATGTCATGCCTTATGATCTTTCATATAATCTCATTTTAGGCTGACCTTGGATTCATGAGATGAATGCAGTGCCTTCAACACTTCGCCATATCATGAAGTATGTCTATAACGATCATATATATCAAATTGAAATTTACCCTGAGCCAAAAAGTTGCTTGCATCTTGAAAAAGGGGTTGCAAGTCCTTTGAAAAAAATGATTCCAACCTCTAACATTGACCCCCTTGAAATTGAACACAACGCTATTGACAAGGTCTCTAAATTATTTGGTGATGATTGGGGATCCTTAGAATTCACACCCTCGTTTATGGGAAAATACATACTTACACAAAATAAAGATGCAGAACTAGAACAACCAACAATTATGTCCACTCAAAATTTTGAACAATCATCTCAAATATCTGTCTCCTACACTATGGATGAAAATGCAACATACACAACAAATTTTGATGAGATAGATGATCAATCCCTGCCTACCCCACATGAGATGGAAAATTTTTACGAGAAAGGTTATAAATTTGTCAAACAATTGGGATAGACTGGAAAAGGGTGTGGAAAACATGAACAAGGTATTTGTGTCCCTATTGAACCTAATAGACAAGAAATGAAAACGACATTGGGATATTCATTTTCTAAAATAACTAAAGCTACTCAACGACCATCCTTAAACATTAACGTGATCACATGTCAACCACAACATAAAATCACCATTACCCATCTTGATTTGCTTGATCCAACCATACCACCTTCATGGTTGTATGCCGATAGTGATGAGGCTTTCAAACACATATTAGGTGTTTATGATACCCCATCCTCACCTAATTCCATCAAACAAATTACTCGTGCTGTGAACATGACCAAGCAAGAAGCAAGTGATATCACTGAAGACTTTTTAGAATCTGAAAGTCCTACATCCAATGCACTCCCTTTAGGAGACATGATAGATGTGCTTATGGACATTAATGACAAAGATAAAGTTATTAAAATTGGGAAGTGCCTTGATGATGAAGAATAAGAAGATACAACTGGTTTACTTCATGATTTTCCTAAAATTTTTGCTTGGAAATATTCTTATATGCTAGAAATTGACCTAAAAATTATGATGCATAATATTGTCCTTAATAACAATGCTAAGCCTGTTCGTCAAAAGATTTGAAAAATTCATCCTAATGTGGTATTGCGTGTTAAAGAAGAACTTGAGAAACTTCTTGATGCAGGCTTCATTCAACCTATTGATTATTCTCCTTGGATCTCAAACATTGTTGCAGTTGCAAAACCTGATAATCAAATTAGGATGTGCACCAATTTTCGAGACTTGAATAAAGCCTCTTTAAAAGATGTTTTTTTGCTTCCTAATATCGACATGATCATGGATTCAACTGCTGAACATGCTTTGTTGTCATTTATGGATGGATTTTCTGGTTATAATCAAATCCTTATTAATCCTCAATATCAATATAAAACTGCCTTTACAACTGTTTGGGGAACATTTTGTTGGGTTGTGATGCCCTTCGGTTTAAAGAACACTGGCGCAACTTATCAATGTGCGATGACATTAATATTTCATGATTACATTCACAAAATCTTGGAAGACTATTTCGATGATATCCTCACTAAATCTTTAACTCAACAAGACAATGTAAATGTCCACAAAATCTTACATAATCAAACAATATAACATGCAATTGAATCCAAAAAAGTGTGTCTTTGGCATAGATAGTGGTAAAATCCTAGGGTTTTTCATCTCTCATAGAGGCATTGAGGTGGACACAAAGAAAATCGATGCCATTGTTAACATGCCACCTTCGAAGAATATTTCTCAGTTACACACATTACAAAGTTGTATTCAAGCTATTCGTCACTTTGTCGCATCTTTAACTGATCACACATTACCTTTCACGCATCTCCTTAAAAAGGGTGTTCCTTTGGATTGGGATGAGGATTGTAAACAATATTTTGAGTCTAAAGGAATATTTAGCCACTCCACCTATTTTACAACCGATTGTGCCACATAGATTGTTTCTCTTGTACATCACCACATCTACCTATGCTCTTGCAACATTGTTGGATCAACATGATGATATTGGTAGAGTACCCTATTGATTACATCAACCACTCCTTAATTGATTATGAGACATGCTATTCACCAATTGAAAAACAATGTTTTTCTCTTGTATTCGCTACCAATAAGTTGCAACATTATTTACTAAATACTGAAGTACAAGTTGTCATGAAATTTGATCCTCTTAAATATATTTTCAACAAAACTAATCTCTCTGGATGCTTAGCTAAGTGGATGATGTTGTTAACTGAGTTTGATCTTAAATTTGTTTCACAAAAAGAAATCAAAGGTCAAGCCTTAACTGATCACTTAGTTGCTACTCCTTCTCCCTTTGTTTTACCTACTACTGATTTGTTTCCTGATGATCATGTCTTGACCCCTGATATTAAACCATGGGAGTTATTCTTTGATGGGTTTAAGTGTCAAATAGGTTCTATTATTGGAGTGGTCCTAATTCCACCCGACGGTCAACCTGTTCCCTTATCCTATTGTTTAAATTTCCTATGCACAAATAATATAGCTGAGTATGAGGCATTGATAGCAGGATTGCAAGCTACTTTATCTCTTCATGCTAAACATATTAAGATCTTTGGCTATTCACAATTAGTCATCATACAAATTAATGGTATATATCAAACTAAACATGACAAATTATTAAAATACAAGGATCTTATAATGAAGCTATTAGACATATTTGATTCATTCAACATTGATAACATCCCACATAGACAACCGACATGCAGATGCAATGGCAAGTGCAACTTTGCTCATATCTCCACATGATCCTTCTACTGATTTCACATTCGTTATTCATTCCGTCATGAAACCTTCGATGGATACTCTGTTAGAAGATATTTTGGTGATAACTCAAGCACCTTCGTGTGAATGGTATGATACAATATACAACTACTTAAAGGATGGTACCATTCCCAAACCTACGACAATGAATACTCAAAAGTGCTTATGCAAACTTGTAACTAAATATGTGATTCTTGCAAATGCGTTAAATAGAAGATCTTTAAATGGTCTCCTACTACGTTGTCTTAAAGATTCTAAAATCCCCTTAGCACTCAAATAGGCTCATGTTGATGTCTGTGGAGGTCATTTTGGAAGTTGTTCATTAGTGAAAAAACTTATTCATATGGGTTATTATTGGAGACATATGGAGAAGGATCATTGCTTCACCTATGTTAAACGATGTCACAAATTCCAACAACATAGCAATTTGATTCACGCTTCTACTATTGAGTTATGTGCCAATGTTCCTATTTGCCCATTCTCTATACGGTGGTTAGATCTTATTGGAAAAATTTCAGCTCCTTTTGCTAGACATATTTTTATCATTACTGCAACCCATTATTTCACAAAATGGGTTGAATCTATCCCCCTTCGTTCAACAATTGTTGAAGTAATTTTTTGTTTCATCTTGGAACACATAATTGCTCACTTTGGACTTCCTTCTGTAATTGTTTCAAACAATGGAACACCATCTAAGAATAATGAAGTTCAACAATTTCTCCAACTCTTCAACATTCAACATCACTTTTCCACACTGTACTATTTGCAATCCAATGGACAAGCTAAAAGTACTAATAAACTTCTTGAACAAATCCTTAAGAAAACTATTAGTAATAATAATAAAGACTAGCATACACAACTCTCTTATGCAATTTGGGCTTATAGAACTAATGTTTGATCATCCACTGGAAATACCCCTTATAGCCTTGTTTATGGTACTGATGCGATTATTCCCTTGGAGTTAGAAATTCTTACTTTGCGAGTTGCTCTCTAAGATATTTTTGATGATGACACTTATAAAGCTCAATGGTTACATCAACTTGAGATGCTCAATGAATAGCATATTAACACTCTCAAACATCTGCAAGCTCAAATCAAACAGTTGCAATGAAAGCATAACATTCATGTTATCCCTATATCGTTCTCTAATGGAGATTTTGTTCTTATTGAAAATCAACGAAATGTTAGTGCTGAAAAAGAAAAAAAAGATAAGTTTAGCCCTAATTGGTTGGAACTTATATAGTTGATACTAATTAGGGGTCTGGTGCTTATCTCATAAAGCAGATTGACATAAAACCCCTTAGGGAATCCATTAATGTCACACATTTGCATTAGTATTATCTCTAATCCCCTTTGAATAGTATGATTGGTATAGTAGTGTTGATTAAAGTTGTTCTAAATAACTTTCACATTGCTTTGTTCTTGACAACTAAATTTGTGTTTTTTTGGAACACTAAGGTGATTATTCTCATTTTATAATTACTTTAGGTTTCATACTATTCACCTCTTTCCTGTTGTGTTAAGTTAAATCCTTCTTGGTGTATTTAATTTAACATATCATTTTTCTCATCATCAATGTTGTATCTATGATAAAACTGTAATATGTTTTACATTAGATCACATCAATTCTATTAAATCATGAAGCCATTAATTAAATAATTTTTACCGCAAGTCATTTAATTAATCACATAGCATTTAACATTCACATACAACAAAAGATACATCATCATAATAACAAAGGTGCATGTCTCTATATATATATCAAAAGTTTTTATATACATATCAGAATCATATAAAATATCATAATGGTATGTGAGAGCTAAACCCCTTAGGATTTGGTACTTGCGATCCAGTCCCTAGATGTCATGAGATAGTCATGTGTGACTGTGATCCCGAATTGCTGAGTCTGAGTGCATACTCTAGACCCTGTACCTTCCCAATGACTATAAGCTGCTCATCTGCCATCTGGTCCTGCTTTGCTCGTGCCTGTGCTATCTCTGCATGTAGTCTCTCTACCTCTGTTGAGGTCTGTGATAATTGTAGTGCACTCTCAGCTCGACAGAGTCACATCCTCACACTCTTGTACGTTGCGTGCAGCCTTGTGAATGGTCTAAGTGACTTTAGCTCCTCCTCCATGATTGGTGGGGGAACATAGTCAAAATCTATCTCATCCTCCTCGAAGGATGCTAGAACTATCTCTGTGGTTTCCTGATGATAGAACTCTTGCTAGTATCTCATCACTATTGCAAGATAGATCATGTACACAATTAGTTACACATCATCATGGTATATATATACAAATAAAGCATAAATCACTAAAGGACATGCAGAAAATTAAATGTCATCACCCATGTCTCCAGATGCATGAGGAATGTCAACCTCCTCATCTCCGGGGGGCATGTAGGATGTGCTAGCCTATCTCTAACTCTGAGTGCTAATGTTTGTTGTAGCTACTACCCATGATCTAGTCCTGTAAGTATGTGAGGACTCTCCATGCTCATATTGATTCTTAATAGATACCTCATCACCCTCACTTAGGGGCGACTCCTCCTCGTAATAATAATCCTCCTTATAATCCTCCTCCTCCTCATCATCCTCTCTTCCATTCTAGTCCTCATAGTTAGGATCAGCCTAGGACTGGTACTCCTCATCAATCACATCTATAAAAATATCTGCTGGCCTATACCATACCTCCTCTACTCTCTCCTTTGGCTCATCACCCTCATCTGTTGTTGCCTCTACATCACCTAGAGGGAAATCCATAGGGAACATAGGAGTTGGTTGCGCATATGCCCACCACTCCTCGTACTCATCTATGCTACCGACATCATCAGTGTCAGATGCTGGTGGTTGGTCGCGATCTGAATCATCAGAATCACTCTCACAAATATGATCTATCATGAACCAAACAATATCCCCTAGCCTTTGGGCACTCCACATTGATCATCTAATGAATGGGCATGCCCTTAGTGGTGTTTGAACCTGTCCAAATTGTCACATGACTCACCCATAATAGAATAATCGTATGACATAGTCATGCCTCCTTGCTAGATATCTATCCATTTGCATCCTCTGTAACTGTCCACTGCAATTTGGCCATTGAAGAGTCATTAGATAAGGTCTCCATAAGATCTCATCCTCTTCCAGCCGGTTGAATCTCACCCTCCAAAAGTCTAAATGCCCATACTTCCATAGCTGTCACAAAGGGTAGCCGAATGCTCATGGGTACTCTGCTGCTATAGTACACAAATATCTGACAAGCTTGGTACATGTGATATGCTTAAGGCATCACACCTGTAGTAGTGTACAATGGACCATATTGTCGATCTCTTGGTATACAAATCTCCCTAGATCATAGTAAAAATGTGCCAGAATGTAGCGACCCCATGCATAGACTGTTCTTTGATCGTACATCCCCTGTATCAGGTGTACTAGTCCCCCATCCAAGTGTGTAACTCATCCATTTGGATTGAGTACTAGTGCCACTTTGTGCATCATAATTCGTCTCACCATAGGAGCTCATGAGTACAACAACATAGGTAGCTTGATTTGCACTCTAACCCTCTCATCATGTATCAGTCCTCCTAGGAAATACTACATATCTCTCTTCTTCTCATGGAATGATCGATCCCCTTGGAAATACACTCATGCTCCCCATATAGGAACTCAAAGAATGTGATGTACGTCCTCAAGTGTGATCATCATTTCCCCAGTGGAAAGATGAAAGGTACAGATATTTGTGTCCCAATAGTTACCCACTGATTGCAGATGCTCTGTCTCTGCCATTGATAGCGCTGGTGATTGATCTCTAAAAAATGATAGCTGTCTTCCCCCCTAGCCATTGTCGCAACTAGGCAGGAACCTATCAAAATCATCACAAAATACTCTAAAATTTGTCTAAAATCTTCAATTTTCATATTATTCATCATGCAAGTGTGCTAAAGTTACTCTAGTGTGATTTTCTGAAGGCCCTAGACACTTTAGAACTATTTTTGGACATTTTGCAAAGAAACAGGGACACTTCGCAAAGAAATGGGACACTTTACGAAGAAACGAGATACTTTGCAAACAAAAGGGACACTTTGTGAACAAATGAGACACTTTGCGAAAAAAGGGGACACTTTGCAAATTTTTTTCCAAGAACCCTAAATCAACCTATCCATACATGAAAATCATCATATCACATGGCAAAACTTACAAAATTGACTCACCTCATGATATCGCTCGCCGTGTGCCACCTGCTCACGAAGATCATCCAACCGCGAAGGTGTGTAATCCTATCTGCTAAACATCTTCTTCTTCTAATCATCAATATCAAGCTACAATGAAAGTAAAATGAATAATAAGTGAAAAATTACTTTCATCCATTCCTTTTAATTACTTTTCACCTCTTTTTACTTTTACATATTAACCTAATGTTATAATTTTTTTCAAAGAACTTATAATATAACCATTCTTCAACTTAACATAATGGGAGCTAGGGTAATCCATTTTTGATGCCGTTTGATGTGTTGGAATCATGATTTTTCTCCCGACATCATCATTTTCCTATTGTTATATGGCATGGTACTTGGAAATTTCCTATGGTATGGTGTTTCTTCTTCGACGTGGCTAGATTGCTACCTTGACTCCACCTCTGTAAAGCAAGTGGAATCAAGGGGGGCATACATCTACCCTTGAATTGGATTCCTAAGAGTTAGATAAAAGGATTTTGGACAATTAATGAATGTGTGTTGTAGGATGCGGTTCCTAATGTTGTGGTTTCATATAAATACACTGGGGGCTTCACTCTCCCATCTTCTGAATGTGTATACTTTTATATAGTAAGGTGCATCGTTTAGAGTCCTTTAGCTTACATATGCACATAGAGTCATATGGGCGCTAAAGTGGGGGCTAAATGTGCCATAGAAAATTAGAACCTCTTGAGAAAAGAGACAATTTCATGCATAATTAGAACCACTTTTGAGTCCCTTCACACTATTTCCCCTTTCAAACAACATTTATAATCCCCTTAGACCTATTAATTTTGATCTAGAGGCCTGTTTCACATGTGAAATCATATAAAACCTGACAAACAACATTTAATAACATCATACCCTAACAACCCACCTTCAAACAATAGTAGTAGGACCCATTCGCCACCTTGGGTGAATGAGTCCCCTTTGGTGGGACCCATTCACCAAGGGTGGCAAATGAGTCCCCTTTGAGGGAAAATTCAAAATCAAGTGGGAATTTAATCAATTTAACTTTTATTTTTGGTGAATGTCAGCCTCTTAGGTCTAATTAATGGGAAAATAAGGTGTTGTTTCCTATAAATACACATTTTAAGTCATTTTACACAATCTCTTTCATCTCTTATCATCTCATTAACATTCTTCAAGAGAAATTTCAAAAGAAAAGCATTCTACAACAAGTTTCATCATCAAAAGTTGAAGTTTTAGGACAAAAAACTAGGGTTTTTGTAGGTCTTGAAGCTCACTAATCTTGTCAAGATCTAACATTGCAAAGGCATGATGATGGATGCCTATGGTGAATCATGAAGAAATATAGGGTGAAGAGGTGCAACTAGTCGCCAAATCATGCCTAATTACTTGGTTTCCTATTGATTCCATCTTCCATTTTCACTCTATCTTAAGATTAAGGTTTGCATTATGTTTATTTAGCATTTGCATGTCATTTTATATCCATGTTTCATGTGTTGTGAGGTTTATAGGGTAGAGATCTTGCATCATTTCAATCAATCTTACATGTCTTGTTCTAGAGCAATAGAATAGGACCCTTCTTATGTTTCAACTTTTCCTAGTTTTTAACACATCTAAGGCTAGGGTTTATGCAAAATTTTCTCTATTCAAGGTTTAATTACCTATCTAGGGGTTTGACTAAGGAAAACCCCCCATTAGATCAAATATTTTAAGTTGTTTTGTAGGGATTTTCTAAGACCTAGAATCAAGTTTTTGTCAGAATTTGTTGTACAGGTGTCAAGGTACAAATCTAAGTTTTGAGTTTGCAGAAATCAGAAGTGGATTGATTCACCATGCTTGGCGAATGAGTCCCACCTAAAGGTGTAGATTTGAGTTAGATGCTGTTTTAGATCCCCGACTGTCAAAAAATAGGTTATGTGCAGAAAAGGGCCAATCTAGGACTAATTCACCCAAGGTGGCGAATGAGTCTTAGTCAGCCTAAGTCCAGATTTCATCAATTTTCTAGTTTGTCATTCAGTCTGAGCTACAACTTCCTAGGTGCACACATTCTCAGAAACAACCTTCTATTTAGTTAAATATTGCATTTTATTCACTATTTCTATCTTTATGCATATCACACTGTCTTTTCAAACAAAGCATAAATCTTAGTTTTGCATTCATTTTCAGTCATTTAGATTAATCTATTGCATTTAATTAAGTTCATTTACATCATATAACATCACACACATCCTAATTTGAGTGTTACATAAGCATTTTTGGACCCAATCTCTCTCCTTTTAGGTGAAAAACCCTAAGAGTGCAAGAGTAGCATTTAGGTCCCAAAACTCTATGTTTCAAGTTTCTAGAACTCTCTCAATTTATTTATGCATAAAATATAAACAACCACATGTTGACAGTGTTTTCTGTACAACAACAACTCAGACAGAATGTGATATTCTATCTCTCTTGAAAGGTAAATCTCTATTAGCAAGCCTCAAGAGACAACCCCAAGGTCTCTAATGTCAGGTCTTGACAATGCATAAACAACTCAGATAATATGTGAAAATGTTGGTAATCTCAAGGGGCCTTACAAATGAACAATCCTGGAAGTGTAATTTCATCAGATGTAACAATATGATGATGATTTCAATCCTAAAACTAACCCAGATATAAAGAAAGAACGAAAGAGAAGGGTTGAGAGAGATTCTAAACTAACTCCTAAGATCAACCATAACAATGATGAATGATGCAAATGGACAGATCCCCAATAAAACCAATCTCTGCTTGATTAGGGACAAGCCCACAACTACACGGAAACACTGCAATCTTTTGAGGAAATTGGAAGATTTTCATACTATGAATATTCATCCACATACCCAATGACTGGTGTAATGTAAACAAGCATTCGCGGTTGAACTTAGCATAAAACAAGGCCCAAACTAACTTTACATGGCAACCTACAATCAAAGAATTTCTAAAAGTATAGACTGGAGATCGATCAACATCATTAACATTTCACCATCATTGCAAAATAATTGAAAACTAACATCTAACATCTAAGAATCAAGAATAAGAAACCATAAACTATCAAAGTGTAACACAAAGCTTTCCAATTCAACAATCTAATTGCATTAACTTCTCCCGAATTTACATAATAGTCCTCTTGCTCTCTCCTCTCCTACAACTACTGACTTCTCCTAACTTAGCCAATTCTAGCTTTCTACAGCTTCTAACCAACTATTCTAACCTTTTACAAATGAGAAGGCACTGGCCTTTTATAGAAAATTACATTTTGAACCAATGGCCAGGATTTAATTCATCTTATGGTGGCAATTGCACTTCTAGAAGCATCAAGCTATTACATTTAATTTGGGAGCTCATGGTACATCATCATCCAATCAATTGCATTCAGTTACATTATGGCCCAATGACATTAATTTTGAGAAAATCCTCATTGGAGAATAAATATAGCTTCACATGTCTTTCCTTGTTAAAGGAACCTCTCCAATTGGTATACAACTAGTGGCATGGATTCATAGGCAGGTGCATATTTAATATTCATTTGTAATCTATTCAAGATTTTCCTCCTAGCACAAATCTATATGCAAGTCCCCTCTTAATTTATTTAATCCTGAAAAATATATATCATCATTAGTAGCTCACATGTTAAAATTCCAATCCATAAAATATCCAAATTAAACTTGAAAATTTTGGCCTTATAAGAAAACTTTCCATTTTTGGAAATTTTTTATTTTCGAATTTTTTTCCATTTCAAGAGTTTTTCATTTTAAGGAACATTTAAAATTTCAAGGAAAAAAATTCCATTACGAGAAAAATTTCCATTTTGGAAAAAAATTGAGATTTTTTAGGGGTCTTGGATTTTCTGATGCTTAATCCTCATAGAAATTCTGAGGTATCTCGGATTACTCAAAATTTCAAAATTTGCCATTTTTGGAAATTTTTTATTTTTGAAAAAAAAGTTACATTTCGGGAAAAAATTCCATTTTGGAAAAAAAAAATTCATTTTTGGAAAATTTTGGGATTTTTGAGGGAGCTTAGATTTTTGAAAATGGAAATTTCAAAAAATCCGAGGTAGCTCGGATCACCCAAAATCCAAGCCAGGTCAAAATCCCTTAAACTTCATAACTTTTTTTCTAGAAGGAATTTTTGAAAAGTTCATAAAGCAACCCAACCTAATTTTTTGTTCTCTATCCACAGGTGCAAAAAATATTTACGAATAACATTGATAATTAGCTCCAAAATCCCCATTTCCAAAATCCAAGGTAGGTGAATTTCCCCCAAAGCCTCAAAATATTACCTTCATCAAACCAAGTTTGGAGTTAATCCCAAAATAACCTTGGGAAAGAAGAGCAAAACTAAAAATTCAAGACCAAGTCAAGATGCGCGGATGCAAAAGAAAAAAGAGGGTCCTTGCCTCCATTGGGGTGTGTGTGCAAAAATTGCACAACACCACCCTTTATCATTTTATCCTGTCACCTAATCTTTGATATTTGAGGTAGTTGAGGGCTATTCGCTTCTTAAGACCTCATCATCTTGAGGGTGTCAAATTCCCTCCTCTACATTTTGGTGAACCTAATGTGAATGCATTTTTGCTCCAGTCTTTATCAAAAAATTATTTTCTCTTGTTTGGACATTTGTTAGACCAAGTGTTGTGATAATTTTATGAGTTTCACAATGCATTCTATAACTTCTAGGCATGTAGTTGTTGAACACCTAGAATACTAAGAGGTGGGTGAATTAGTATTCCACTAAACCATTTAATCCTAATCCATCATTGGTACATTTTGACCCATTTTTCGACGGCTGTTTGTTGGTATTATTTCGTCAAAATTTTGATGACATTTGAAACATCAAAATTTTGACCTGGCATTTTGATGTCGGGTCAGAATTTTGATGTTTCAAATGTCGTCAAAATTTTGATGAAATAATATCGACGAACGACCGTCAAAATTTTGACGACCGATCGTCGAAAAATGGGTCAAAATGTACTAGTGCATCCAATTATCAAAACATATTTTTAACTACAACAAGGAATGAAAACATGAAACAATTGCAAGATCACATGACACATAGACACTAGGATTTTTATGTGGAAAACCCAAAAAGGGAAAAACCATGATGAGGATTAGCTCACAATATATTATATCTAGTTATAAGATATTACAGAGGCTCACTGCTAGGACACACTGTCCAATAAGGCTCACAACCAAAGATAGATACAAAACATAAATGGCTACACAACGAGGATGTGAAGTTATACAAAATGCACCTTCCTGGTGTTGGCTTCAATTCTTTTGAAGCTTTGAATACAAAACATTGCTCTACTTTACAGTTGCTTAACATTCACAATAATTATGTTATAGATCTAATCATATACATACAAAATTCGCATATTCACATCATATCACCTATCTCTCACATATCCTACAACATTAAAAATATCTTACATATATACCCAATACATCCACATACATCAATTAGGTCAGCCTAATTATATGTAGCCCTAAATTAAATCAAAATTACCTTGTCGGCTTCACACTTGAATTAAAAACATCTTCACACTCAAACAAAATGTGCAACACTTAATTTAGGTCGGCATGGACCTAAAATAGATATTATTAACATCTACAATACATATTTAATCTCCACAACATATATCAAGCATTAGGTCGACAAAAAATTAGACCTAATCACAAAATAAGCCAACTAATCAATCACATCAATCCATCTGATCATATAATCATGTGCCATCTATAATATATGATGTACTAACCCTGTAAGAAATCTCCCAAAATTATAAAGTCTGATTCCAAACATCGCAGGAATGCAGACTAGATTACTCATACCCATTTACACTATATAAAGCCAAAATTAAATACTAAACTACTGTCACTTGTAACTTTCAAAATATACATAAAAAATAGTTGAAATATTGATCATAGATGTACATAATAGTAAGGAATAACATATTATAACCTCATAAGTAAATCTTACTATATGAGAAATTGTGGACCAAAATATTGGATTAGGATATCTTCATTCTATTCATCAGACTAGAGAAACTATCAACAATTAATGTTGGTATCAATGAAAACTCATTAAAGGGTTCCTTCTTCATTCTTTCAACAATCTCTCCCTTTGTCATTGATGGAAACATGCGAAAAAAATGAAATATTCAAAACTCAAAACATACACCATCTCCAACTATCTTCAAAAACTTCAAACATACATCATCTCCCCCTTTCATCTGACTTCTCTAGTCATCTCAGCCATCAAACTTCTCCAAAATAATCTTTCATCACTTAACTTATCCTAACATCAAAATTCTCCCCCTTTGACACCAAGAACAAAGGGTGTACTGATAACATACATGTAAGCTCCAAAATTTATGCATATGTACAAGTGAATAATCTGAATGAAATGTACTAATTGTTGGGTATTGCTGATATGTGGTTGTCATTGATGTTAACACTATTGCATTGATGTCAACACTATTGCTATTAGTGTCTTTAAGGCTATATATGTCGAGGATATTGAGAAAATTGTAATAAAATAAGTTACAGGTTGTTGGTGATGCAGTGAAGTTCAGTATGGTGGCTAGCTCAATATATTGATGATAAGAGGTTGTGGATTAAAGGGTTTGTTAAAAAGTATATCTAGTTTATCCACATGAAGTTTCAAAAGTGTGCATGAAGATTTGATTGAGTTATGAGTATCTGTGTTCTGACAGTTGTTTTGTTACTTCAGCTGGTGTTCCTGAAAGAAGATGATGTGATTCTAGTAATTTGAAGTGTTGTTGATGCTTTTGTAGTGATTCATGATTCTTGTGGATATTTCTAGATCATGCTCTATCTGTGTTGTTGATCCACATTGATTGTTGTGCTCGTGATTGGTGATTTTCTTCTATGAGTTCATAGTTTTAATGATCATGGTTGACAGGGTGATTGTAGTGTGTTGTGGATCTTCGAGGAATGATTTTTGAAGGTGTTCCATATTTGAGGATGTTGTTTTGGGTCCTTACTATGTTTTGGCCGACATTGGTTGGTTCACATTGATAAATTTTTTATTGTTTTGGGTTGATAGTTTGTACACATTTCATATTTTGTTGGGCTGACATGTAGTTGATGTTATCCTTGGTTGCAGATATATATGATCGATTGTTTGTATCATTTGATGAGAAGGTGTGCGATGTATGCTCTATGCTAAGTGTGAATAATGTTCTAATCTTTCAAAAGAAGAAGTAAAGTGTAAAGAAGAGTGAGCAAATAAAAGTGTGCTTAACCATAACTATAATCAGGCATTAGAAGATGCTATTCTCTCAGTTCAAAATCTTCCGGATGTAATCCAAATGTAACTATAAGATAGTGAGTCTTCCTTTGGGTAGTAAGCCTTTTTTATTTGAGCAGTTTTCTCTGGGCAGTGTGCTTGAATGCATGTGCATTCCCCATTTATAATTCTTTTATACTTTTAACAAGGTTTAATATTGTGGAGTAATCTCCACCATGGTTTTTCCCCTAGCAGGGTTTCCATGTAAAAATATTGGTGTTATGTGTGTTTTTGATGTGGTGATGGTTTATGCTTTCATGTTTATTTATCGGATCTAAGAATAAGTTTAATAAGTATAATTTTTGTGACAACTGATTCCCCCCCTCTCAGTTTTCTGCCCTTGTGTTTCCAACAATTGGTTTTAGAGCAGGTTCCTCAGAAGAAGTTTAATAGCTTGAGGTGATCTGGGATGGAGACATATAAGAAGGATAGTTCGATATTTGATGGAACAAATTATTCTTTGTGGAAGGCTTGAATGGAGTCTCATCTGAGATGCATTGGTGAATCTTACTGGACAATTACAAAGAATAGGTATATCATCCCACATAATGGTCCTTCTACTGCAAGTGAGATTAAGGAAGTTGAGTACAATATCAAGGCTCAGGAAGCATTGTTGAGTGCTTTGATTGATTCTGAGATGACAAATGTAATGGAGTTGAAGATTGCTTATGAGATCTAGAAAAATTTGGAAACCTTGTATGAAGGCGATACCCATGTGAAGGTTGCTAAGCTACAAAGCCTGAAAGGGAAATATGAAAGTTGAGAATGGGTAAAGATGACAACATCACTTCTTTTATGTAGAGAGTGAATGAAGTTGTGTGTAGTATCAGATGTGCTGGTGGAACATTGGAAGAGTTAGAAGTTGTTGCTAAAGTTCTTAAATCCTTGCTTGCTGCATACAAACACAAAGCTGCTTCTATTCAGGAGATCCAGACTGTGACAAATGTAACCAGAGACATGTTCATTGGTAAGCTTGCTGCTTTTGAGTTAAGTGAGTTTGGTGAATCTCTTCCTAAGACAAAATCTGCATTCAAAGCTACTATCTCTAGAAAAGACAAGTAGAGATATGATCCGGGAGAAAGATCTTCTAGAAAAATATCCAAGTATGAGCAGGAAATGAGAGAGATTGAAGAAGAAGAGAGAAAACTAGATGAGCTTGAAGGACCTATTGTCAAGAGAGTAGCAAGAGGAGAAGGTAAGTATAAAGGGAAATTTCCTCTTAAATGTTTTTCTTGCAATAAGATAGGTTAGTTTTCCTCAAGGAGTCCGGAAAGAGTTCCTAAGACAAGACCTAACAAGCCTAGATTCCAAAGAAAGTGTTATTATGTTACTGATGAAGGTGTGACAAATGATGAATTTGATAAAGGGAATTTAAGCAAGGATGAATGGGTATTTATTGCTATCAAAGAAAATGATCCAGTACCTACTGAATTTGCTAGTTGCATGAATGTGGAGAAAGCTCTGCCAAAGTTGAAGAAAAAGATGAATGGGTGATTGACAGTGGATGCTCTCATCACATGATAGGTGATAAAAGTAAATTTGTGAGATTTGAAAAGTATGATGGTGGTGTTGTAAGTTTTGGTGATGATAAAGCTGGTATAATCCGTGGTAGATGATTCATTTCTCTTGATGATAAGAATGATACTGATGATGTTCTATATGTGGAAAGTTTGAAGCATAATCTCTTAAGTGTTGGATAGATGGTTGACAAGGGATACAATCCTCAATTCAAGGATAGAAAGTGTAGAATATTGGGGACTTCTAGAAATGTGATTGCATCCAGTACAAAAATAAAAGGTAACATCTTTCACCTAAGTGCACTAGTAAAATTTGTTTGATTGCTCAAGTTGATGAAAGTTGGTTGTGGCATAGGAGATTGTGTCATGTAAACCTTGACAATATGATCAATATAAGTTCTACTTAGGCAGTGGGGGATCTTCCCAAGTTGATAAAACCTACTAATACCATATGCAAGGAATGCCAATTAGGGAAGCAAACTAGAGTTTCATTCCAGAGCAAAAAACATTGTTCGAATGAAGTGTTGGAGCTTGTGCATACTAACTTGTGTGGTCCTTCTAGAGTCAAAAGTTTACAAGGAGATGGGTATTTCATGTTACTTATTAATGATTATTCTAGATTGATGTGGGTTACTTTCTCAAGGGAAAAATCTGAAGCTCTAGAGAAATTCAAGATCTTTAAGGCTATGGTTGAGACAAAGACTGGTTTGAAGATTAAATGTCTAAGATCAGATAGAGGTGGTGAATTCACCTCTCGTGATTTTAATTCTTTTTTTGAATAGCATGGGATAAAAAGACAATTATCTACCCCACATACCCCTCAGCAAAATGGAGTTGTGGAAAGGAAGAACAAGACAATTCAAGAAGCTACTAGGACCATGAAGTTGGAAGGAAATGTTCCTCATATCTACTAGAGAGAAGCTGTGAGTACTACCATTTACACTCTCAACCGGGTACATATCAAAGGTGATACCGATAAGATTCCTCATGAGCTATGGTTTGGTCATAATCCTATGGTTAGATATTTCAAAATCTTTGGGAGTAAATGCTATATCGAAAGAGATGAAGATATAGAAAAGTTTGATGCTAGAAGTGATGAAGGAATATTTCTTGGTTATTCTACTAAAAGTAAAGCCTACCGGTGCTGCAATAAGAGATTGAGGAAAGTAATTGAAAGTGATAATGTCAAGGTTGATGAAGACATAGTTAGACCTTCCAGAACCTGCAGATATGATTCAAATGATTAGAATGACAATTCAGATAAAGGAAAGTAAGTTCAGACTCTAAATCAAGTGCAAATCATTCCAGAGGAAGAAACTAGTGAAAGTGTAGAAGTAAGATCACAAGAGCCTGAAGTTCAAGAACACCCTAAGACTCCAAGTTATGTAAGACTTAAATCATTCAGAAGATCAAATTATAGGTGATAAGAACAAAGGTGTTCAAACTAGGAGAGGACTTGCAGAAGAATACTATTTGATTTCAAAGACTGAGGCTAGTAGTGTCAATGAATCATGCAAAGATGAACATTGGGTGGAAGCAATGAAAGAAGAACTATTACAAATTGAGAAGCATGATACATGGATTATTTTTCCTAGACCTAAGGACAAAAATGTAATTGGAACTAAATGGGTCTTTTAGAATGAACCGAATGAGCAAGGTGAAGTTGCTAGAAACAAAGAAAGACTAGTGTGTAAAGGATATTCTCAGATGGAAGGAATTGACTTTGAAGAAAATTTTTCTCCTGGTGCTAGGATTGAAGTTGTGAGACTATTTATTGCTTATGTTACTTACAAAAAATTCAAGGTTTATCAGATGGATGTCAAGTCAATATTTCTAAATGGTGAACTAGAAGAAGAAGTGTATATTGAACAACCTGATGGATTTCAATTGAATGATCAGGGAGATATGGTTTGTCAGTTGAAGAAAGAATTGTATGGAATTAAGCAAGCCCCAAGAGCATGGTATGCTAGATGTTGAAGCTTAGATTTAATAAAGGTACTACTGATAGTAATTTGTATTTAAAGATTGATCATGGTAAAGATTTGATTGTTGAAGTCTTTGTTGATGACATCATTTTTGGAGGAGATGTAGTTTGTGCATGAAGCTTGCTGATGAGATGCAGAGTGAGTTTGAGATGTCTATGATTGGAGAAATGAAATTATTTTTGGGATTGAAAATTACTTATCTAGATAGAGGGATCTTTATATATCTCAGTCCAAGTATGTGAAAGAATTGCTAAATAATTTTGGTATGGAAGATTCAAAGCTAGTTGGTACACCTATGGTGACTGGATGTAAGTTGACACAATATGATGATTCTCCTAAAGAAAATTAGACTAGACACATATCCATGATTGGTGGATTTCTCTATTTGACTCAAACTAGACTTGATATCATGAGTGTTGTATGCATTGTTGTAATATTTCAAGCTGATCATAAGGAATCTCATGCGACAATTGTGAAGAGGATTTTTAGATACTTGAAGGGGATAGTTGATTTTTGCCTATGGCATCCTAAAGAAGATGACCTTACTTTGAGTGCCTTTACTGATGCTAATTGGGCATGAGATGTGAATGACATAAAGAGTACTAGTGGTGGTGCATTTTTCTTGGGAAAGAAGCTAATTTCATGGTTAAGTAAGAAGCAGAATGCCATTTCTTTATCTACTATAGAGGCAAAATACATTGCTACTGCTAACAATTGTACTCAAGTATAGTAGATGAAGCAAATGTTGAAATATATCAAAGTTGTATATGATGAACCTATTGCTATATTCTATGATAATTCAAGTTCAATTAAAATTTCTAAGAATCTGGTGCTACATTCAAAAACGAAGCATATATCTATCAAGTTTCAATTTTTGAGAGAGAAGGTGAGTGAAAAGGAAGTTAGATTGGAGTATGTGCCCACTAAGGAACAAATTGTAGATATCTTTACCAAGCCCTTTCCTAAGGATACTTTTGAGTATCTCAGAGGGAAGCTAGGGGTGATTACCCCTCCTAATTAGAATTAAGATGCATTGACTTGCATTAGTCTGTGCATTTCATAGTCATATCATGTGATCCAGATTGATGTTGTGGTGGCTGCTACTCAGGGGGAGTAGTCATATTTTCAGAAATGTGGTTCAGAGCTTGTGTGGAGAAAGATAATGTGTATCTTTTTCATTTATGTCAAAGGGGGAGAAGAGCCATGTGAAAAAAATGTGAGAGTTAAGGAGAAAAAGAGTCAAATCTAAGGGGGAGAAAGTGCTAAGAGAAAGTGTTGTTGATGGTGTTTTTCACATCATGTGTTGCCATCAATGCCAAAGGGGGAGATTGTTGGATATTGCTGATATGTGGTTGTCATTGATGTTAAAACTATTTCCATTGATGTCAACACTATTGCTATTAGTGTCTTTAAGGCTGTATATGTTGAGGATATTGAGAAAATTGTAATAAAATAAGTTACAGGTTGTTGGTGATGCAGTGAAGTTTAGTATGGTTCCTAGCTTAGTATATTGATGATAAGAGGTTGTAGATTAAAGTGTTTGTTAACAAGTATATCTAGTTTATCCACATGAAGTTTTAGAAGTTCGCATGAAGATTTGATTGAGTTATGAGTATCTGTGTTCTAACAGTTGTTCTGTTGCTTCAGCTAGTGTTCCTAAAAGAAGATGATGTGATTCTAGTAATTTGAAGTGTTGTGGATGCTTCTATAGTGATTCATGATGCTTTTGGATGTTTCTAGATCATGCTATATTTGTGTTGTTGATCCGCATTGATCGTTGTGCTCTCAATTTGTGATTTTCTTCCGTGAGTTCATATTTTTCATGATCATGGCCGACAGGGTGATTTAGTGTGTTGTGGATCTTCGAGGAATAATTTTTGAAGGTGTTATATATTTGAGGAGGTTGTTTTGGGTCCTTACTATGTTTTGGCTGACATTGGTTGGTTCACATTGATAAATTGTTTATTGTTTTGGGCTGACAGTTTGTACACATTTCATATTTTGTTGGGCTGACATGTAGTTGATGTTATCCTTGGTTACGGATATATATGATCAATTGTTTATATCATTTGATGAGAAGGTGTGCAATGTATGCTTTGTACTAAGTGTGAATAATTTTCTAATATTTCAAAAGAAAAAGTAAAGTTTGAAGAAGAGTGACTAGATGAAAGTGTGCTTAATCGGAACTATAATTAGGCATTAGGAGATGCTATTCTCTTAGTTCAAAATATTTTAGATGTAATTCGAATGTAACTGTAAGATAGTGAGTATTCCTTTGGGAAGTAAGCCTTTTGTATTTGAGTAGTGTGCTCTGGGTAGTGTGCCTGAATGCATGTGCATTCCTCATTTATAATTCTTTTATACTTTTAACAGGGTATAATCTTGTGGACTAATCTCCACCATGGTTTTTCTCCTAATAGGGTTTACATGTAAAAATCTTGATGTTATGTGTGTTTTTGATGTGGTGATGGTTTATGCTTTCATGTTTATTTATTAGATATGAGAATAAGTTTAATAAGTATAATTCCTGTGACATTTGATCCCCCCCCCCCTCTTAGTTGTCTTCCCTTGTGTTTCCAACACTAACTCCCCCTTAGGGAGTTATCCAAAAAAAGTTGATCCAATTGTATTCACAGTGAAAAAATGAAAGTAACTAAAACAATGAAAGAATATACATGTGAGAAATTTTCAACTGAAGAAGGAGGCACCTTCTAGCTCCTTAAGAATCACTTTCTAAGTAGGCTTCCCTTCATTCCAAGTCCATTTGGTTGCAACAAGTGATTTATACAGTGATTCCATTTAAACTATATTCTCCTCTCCCTCTTTCAGAGTATTTGGGTTTGGATTTATCTTTGTAAACTTCTCAACTTCAGCAAGATCACTTGACACTAGTATGTGCTTGGTGTTCAACAAGTCCCCAATCTATCCAAACTACCTTATAATAGCTTCTTTCTTCCTATCCAAAGTGAAAAACTTGTTATGCAAATCTGAAATGGAAGCCCAAGAGGTATGGTCTTTGTCTTGCGCTAGGTCGTAGGCTTTGAAGGAATTAGTTATTTGTGACTCTATTGAGTCCATTAAGTCCTTGATGCCATTAGTGGCATCTAGCCACCTCATGCAATACAAGAACAATTTTTTGGTCTCATTGTCACATCCTTGCACTTCCTTAAAAAAATTTTCCACTTTCCTATGTGTGGATGTACATCTATCTTGAAGCTCAAGTAGCCTCTTCTCAAAAAATCTTGATTCAACTTCTTTTTCATTCTACTCCTTTAGACTAGAGGCATACTCCTTAAGTGAATCTACTAAAAACTTTAGATTTTCTACAGGAGTAAGAGAGTCATCAATGGTTGTATCGGGAGTAGCATCCTACAGAGTCTTTATAGCTTCATCTATCAATTATATCCCCTTTTGATGTGTCTTAATAATATCTTTTCTTCTAGAGGCATGACAGACATATCTAAGCACCAAATTATGAATGGGTGAGATCTTTTCAAGATCCACAATTCCCTGATACATTGGGAGCTATAGCAATTGAGGAGGAACTGCAGGTTATAACCTTATTTTTTTGTCAAGAGTCCCTCAAGAGGATTACTGAAAGATTCTTTGGATGGATTATGTAGCTCCATGGCCTTTTGAACATCTTCTTTATTCTTCTCAAACTCATATTCTTCTTTATTCTCTTCTTTCTCTTCTACCTCGGAGGGATTTTCATTTTGTTTATCTTTTTCTTCATCCCCTTTCTTCTCCTCGTCATCTTTCTTATTGTCATCCCTTTCTTTTTCTCCTTCTTCCTCATCCTTATTTTTATTATCTTCATTTCCATTCCCTTTATCTTCATTTTTTTTTTCAGAGTGATCCCTAGCACCATCATTAGTATTCTTTTCTTTTTCTTTTTCTTGTTTTGCACTCTAGTTTTTATTAGCACTAGTGGTGTTGTCAGTGTCTTTCAAAGGAGCTAAAGTCTCTACAAAAGCATTTTTTTCATCAACTGATGGTGGTGAGGACACCACATTCTCTGTATCATTAATTGATGGAGTTTCTTCTATAATGTGAACCTCTACTTCTTCCAAAACTGGTAAATTTGTGTTTGGAGGAATAATTTCATCTACATTAGTGACCTTTTCTTTAACATGCTCCTTTTCTTGAGTAGCACCGGAGGATGAAGAAACTATCATCCAAAAATTTTCCACTATATCTCTAACAATTTTTACTATTTCTTGTTTCAACTTGTCTACTTGCTCTTTTTCTCTTCCCATAAGGATGGTGACTCTCTATTCTACTCTGAATTCTTTTGTATACACTTCAATCAATGTATCCTTATCATTTTCAGATAGAGAGGATCCAATTTCCTCTAAGGCATTAGATTTTACCTTATCTTCAACTTTAACTGCTTCATGCCTTCTTTCCACCAATGCATCCCACACTACTCTAGTGACATTCTTAATGTTACTCATATCTGCTTCTAAAATAATAATATATTGAATGATTGCTTCAATGATTGCTTTATTATATTCTTCATCCAGTTCTTCATATAACTTTGTAGTACCTTACAAATCATCATGTTCTAACATGTTACTAACCAAAAAGTCCAACTTCATTGGACTACGAGCTCTTATAGGAGGAATTTTTTTCTTCTTTTTCTTTTTCTTCAAAGAGCCTTCTTCTGACTTCTTCTCCTTCTTCTTTTTAGGCTTCTTGTGAATGTGTATAGTGAAAGAATCCTTTTCTCTCTATTTCTTCTTCTTCGGAAGTGTCCATGGTGTCAACTTTTTGCTTCTTTGCTCTGGTGCTTGCTTCTTGTGAAGCACCTTCACCACTTATGATGGAACTACTTCTTTTCCTTGTAAGCTATTCTTCATGCTCCAATCTGAGCTTAATTTCTTCTTCTACAACAACACTTAGATTCTTTTCCCTGAATGCTTTTTTCTTCTTTCTTCTTCTAGAGGTAGCAGGGGTTGCTACCAGAGGTACATTATTCCTCTTACCTATTCTTGTGCTTGGTCCAGAGGGAAAATTGACTTCTTTAACTACTAGAGCATTAGGCTCCACCTTCTTTCCTTTAGCAGTAGTTGTACTAGAGGACTTAGGCAATGCTGAGGTAGGGGTGGAAGTTGTTCTTCTTGATCTCCTTGGTTCGAAGGATTCACCATCCATGCATGATTCTCTTGCTCTGGCCTCCTTGATTTGTTCCTTTGTATAACCTTCTCTTCTAGCCTAATCTTCTATAGCTTTCCTTGCATTCCTTTTGATTTTTAATTTCTTCAATTCCAAGTTCACTTCATATTTTTCCTCAAATGTTCCATGCCTTGGTTGAGAAGGGTCCTTAGGACTCTTCAACAACAATCCAACATATCCCTCAACATCATTCTCAGAAACTTCATATCTAAGAGGATCAATCCACACTGTTCTAGGTTCAATTTCCTCAATTATACACTCATCTATTGAGACAAGGAAGGTAATTTCCTTAACATATTTCTCTACCAATTTTTGGGGAATTCTTTCCCTTTCATGCATGTTATTTTGAAACACTACAAAGAATGCAGTTAAAGAACCATCTTGAGCTTTCATATCACCTAAGCTATACATATAATCAAAGATTTGATGTGCTACAAGTTTGCTCCTATCCCATTCAATATCCTTTCTTCCAAGAAGCTCTCTCAAAACGTAAAATAATACACACAACCAAAGTTCCAAATTTAAAGGAATATTTCTTTTCCCTAGTTTGCTTCATATTCTTAAGAAGTTGTTGCTAGAGAAATTCACACAAGTAAAAAGTATTTTCCATACACTACCATTTCATGTGCAACATAGACATTAGTTGCTGAGACTAAATTCTCCCTGTTTGTGAAATAAATCTTGTGTCCTATCACCATAGAGGCATATCTCACAACAAGATTTGTGATAGGTTTTTTTGTCAAATCCCTCTTGTCAAAGGTAGAACCATTTAAATCCATAAAAACTTCATTCTTTATAGATTTGAGAATCGATACAGGTCCAGTATCACATAACCCTATAACTGCCTTGATCATCTCATTAGTTATCAATCTGGGCATGTTGGTCCACATGAATTTTTCATGCACTCTTCTCAATGCCATCCTTACATACTTAGCATCCACATCACTATTGTAGTTAGGAAACCAGTTCTAGATATCAAGATTCTTTCACACTAGGTTAGTGTATTTAGGTTTTATAAGGAAATCATTTCTAGTCAACTCATTAGACCATAGGTCTTTAATTATTTGGTGATTATATTCTTTCAACTTCCCATGTATGTAAGCCCTAGTATCCTCTATGGGTAAAACCCTATATGGAATTCTTGAAAATGCATCGACAAGGTTGTTATCAAAGATTTGAACATTAGATACTTTCTGAATTTTGGTCTAGGTCTCTCAATGATGTTGACAACAGTTGGGGTAGCCATTTTAAACTTCAATTCAATCTCAAATGCTTATAAAATCACTTCTATTTCAAACCCACTGTAGACACTTGAATTTGGCCATGTCCATATGGTCAAATTTACCTTCATATTCTTCTATCACGTATCCATGATCATGTTAATTAAATAAATCAATATTTAATTAATATTTTCCTTATCCCTAATATCCCATTAGGTAATTAATTAATTAATTAATTGAATACCTTATTCCCTTCTTCCCTAAATCAAATAAATAGACCAATTATTTAATTTAGTCATTTATCCATTATGAATTAAAATAATTTTTAATTCACCCCCTTTTCTCTCTCCTTGTCCCATCCTCCATAATTTCCCTTAATCCAGATTAGTCCACTTAATCCCTAATTGGGGTGTGCACATTCCTAATTAAGATTGGGGTCACATCCTCCATAAAATGCAAGTGGATGCCTAATTAGGATTAACTCACCTAATCCCTCATTTACACAATCTAAATCAATAATTTAACCTAACCTAATCTTATGTCATTTATCACTATTACAAAAATAGCAATAAACTACTAAAAAACTTCTAAAAACTGCTTATAAATGACTACAGTTGGTCACATGACTATTAGTAGCTTATTGCCATTCATATATATAACGCAACCAGATTGATGACTAAACCATTTATAGTCATTTATTGGTTGTTTTGATTGATCGATTTGGTAGTATATTTAGTCATTTATTTAGTCATTCATTGTTGTGATATGGTCACTTATTTGGTCACTTTTTTTCCATTGATATATTTAGTCATTGATTGTTGTAATCTGGTTACTTATTTTGTCATTTTTTATTCACTGATATATTTAGCTGGTCACTTATTTAGTTGTTGATTTAGTCATTGATTGCTATAATCTGGTCACTTATTTAGTCATTTTTTTATTCACTGATATATTTAGTCATTGATTGTTGATAACTAGTCACTTATTTAGTCATTTTTATTCACTGATTTCTGTTCATTGGTAGTGTATTTAGTCATAAATTTTAATCATCATTTTGATCAATTTGGTAGTGTATTTTATCATTTTTATTCATTGATTTCACTAGTCATATATCTAGTCATATTTATTCACTTTTCACTGACTTCTATCAATTGGTAGTATATTTAGTCAATTTAATTATTAATTGATGTCAATTGGTAGTATATTTAGTCATTTTAATTGACTTATATTTGAGGATTTAAGCATAAAACACAAAAATACACATCAATCATCAATTGCACACAATAAGATAGTCATTGAGAAGGAAAAATTGGTGAAATTTATTAATAAAAGAAAGGTGTTCTAGTTACAACTTACAAATAGAGTATTACAATTGTTATTTTAGTCACAAGACTAAAAATATGAGTTACAATATTGTAGAAAAATGACTGCAAGAAAGAAACTTCTCAAAAAGACTTTTGCAATGATGGAAACACATGCTTGAAGCCGTTCAATGCGAGCACATTCCCCTTTCATCTCTTAAAACTTCTACAACATGGGAAATCTTCTTGGAGCAATCTGTAACATGTAGAATCCAAGGAGAGTGTTGATCATGTCCCATAAATGAAGCTCTCTCCTTCAATGCAGTCAACAATAACCCAACTAGAATATTTCCTCCTTTATATGCAACATGCCATCTGATATGAGCAACAGGGTGCTGCCTTTTCCACCATGAATGAAGTTGTGCCTCAATACAACCAAACAAAATAATATTAGTCTCAATTCAAAAAGAATAAAAGTGCATTATATATTGCAAGTTTACAAAAAAAAATCCAAACACAATAGAGAGATAAATCAATTAAAAAACTATAGCCTTGTCAAAAAATTCCTTAAACAAAGTGTTCAACATAGGCCTGAAATATGCATAATGAACCCTTGATTTCAGAACCTTGTTCAAAATTTAAGAAAGGTGATATGCTCATATAATAAAATGAGGTTGACATATTTTAGAATGAAGGCCATCAAACTAACCAGACTGGAACAACATTATCAGCATAAATTTCCTAGAAACCAAGCCCAAGAATGCCATCAAACTTGGACAACAAAAATTTCAACCTTGGTTCATGTGTTGTCTCAGTAAAGACTTGCACCATCAAAGAATCCATTTATACATAAATTCCAAATTAATTTGATAAGAAAAGATCTTTGATATCCAACTGGGAAGCCTTAACATCCAAAAATTAATAACCTGATGTTTCACAACAAGTTTTCCAATGGTGACATCATCTTCCCCATTCACTTTACAAGCAACATCCAATTCAACTTTTGATGGCACAAACACATAAGGTAGTTTCTGCAACAATAATTTTCAAACTAATGATTAATAAAAAAAATTAAGGCATCCATTAAACTTGCAAGAAAATAACTACTTGAACAAATACACAGAAGCATCACCAAATGGTTCAAAACTTATTGTTAGTATAAGTCCAAAAATTTGATGTTCTTGTGCAAGTTATTTAGGTTTATTCTCTTACAATTCATCAAAATTAGAAAAAAGGGTAGCAAGTCAGGGAATTTGATCATGGGAAAAATTTGCAGTTAAAAGGGTTTTGTACTATGTCAAACACCATTTCATTAGTTTCAATCCCACCATTTTACCCATGTGATTACTTCCCTATACAACAATAATTAATATGTGTTCCTTTTATTGGTTTCGATCCCTTCAATTTTTTGGACTCTAGGAACACTGTGAGGGGGGGGTGAATCAGTGTTCCACAATATTTGAATTTCAATCCAAACCTTAAACTATCAACAACAATATTTAAACTTCAATATCATTCACTATATATAAACTGAAGCAAACATACAAGCACATTAAAGAGACAATGTCAAACACCATACCACCAAGATTTTTATGTGGAAACCCTATTAAGGGAAAAACCACGGTGGAGATTAATCCACAATTTATACTCTGTTAAAAAGATGAACAAAAGGGAATGCACATGCATTCAGGAACACTGCCTAGAGCTCACTACTAAAAATAAGGAAGGCTCACTTACAAAAATGTTTGTGATTACAAAAAAAATTTGAACTGAGAAGATAGCATCTCCAAATGCTTGGATTCAGTTCCAATGAAGCTCAGTTAAAACAATCTTCAGCCCTTCTAACTAACTCTGTATTTCTACTTTGCTTTGCTATGCTCTTCTCTATTTTTCTGCCCTTATGAAATTGTGCATTGATCACTTCAATCATCCTTCTAATACACTCACACACATTAGCTATGCTTTAGACAAATTCACACACTTTCATAATTCTTCTCATCACCAAAATGAATTACTGATCTCATATATATATCCATTAACAAGGATTTCATTACTTCAAGTCAGCTTTAACAAAACATGAAATATCCTTCAATGGTCAGCTCAAATCACCAATTAAAATTATTGCATACCTACATAAGTCGGCTAGACTATAGCTAGGACCCAAAATAAAATTCCCAACACAAGAAATATTTATACAACTTTTCCTTACACATCCGCGACACGCTACATACACCAAGTCAACCACAATGAGGAAGTAAACAAAAAATCATTCTATCAGATTTCCAAGTGCATACACTGATTAATGCAACATCAAAAAAATTATGAATAAAGTAACATGTGTGCTTAAAAAAATATCATGGGGATTCACAACTCAAAATGATGATCCGATGAAGTATACAGATTGACTAACTGACTGGATACCCTGTTCTTCATGCTTTTTTCTAGTAATACTCTATTTTCTACTTTGATTGCCGATATGAGCAACTTATGATTTGTGGACCGAGATAATGACTCTAGTTTCCATCAATGACAACACTAGAAGCCATAAAAAATATCCCAAGCCATACGCGAACAATCTCCCCCTTTGGCATTGATGGCAACACTTAGTGAAAAATGACTAAGTGTTAGAACCAAAACTCAAAAATTCAAAACACAACAAAGCACTGATCCATTTTGGATGTCAAGAAAAATTTCACCGCATTCTCTCCCCCTTTGACATAAATGACAAAAAATTACTACTCTCTCTCTCCTACTACACTCTCTCCCCCTTTGTTGATGTAAAAATTGATCAAAATTGAAAAATTGCAACTGTTGCTCAAATCAAAAAATTATTTTATACTTATATTTCATCTCTGGAAGAAATTTCTTCCAAGCATCCACTGCAATCCCAATAATTGTTATCAAACTGTTGTTTTCTGATGTCCTATTGATGACCTAGACAAGGGATTCAGGAATTGTAATGGCTTCTTCCAACTTCTCTCCTTTCTTCAAGACTTCAATTAGCTACTCCAATCTACATTTATTTTGATCCTTCACTTCCCAGAAGGTGCCATAAGAGTGTTTCTAGAAAAGTGAACCTTTACATGCTCAATTTGCAACTCATGAATTATTTTCTTTACTGCACCATCCTGGTCTTGAAGCATATTGTAATCTTGACTAATTTTATTCAGTTCTCCTTCAATTTTCTCCAGCTTGTCTTTGTATTTACCAACCACATGAGGCCAATGAGGGCAGTAATTGTAGATGTTATTTGTTAAGTTTATACATTGCCTCAACCCATTCATTTTCTTTTCCAGTTTTGTAAGAAAAGTCCTAAACTGCTCCTTCAAATGAAGAATTATTTCTTCCTCTTTCTTATCTTGAGAGTTAGAGGCCATAGCTTCCTTAATACACTCAATTAGCTCTTCAGGGAATACATTCTTCAAACTTTCCAATTCAATGTTGTTATGCAAAAATTATTTTCCTAGAGTACTCTCAATCAGATCTTGCTCATATGAGGGTCGATCTAACCATATGTCAACAATCTTTTGCATACCATCTTTCTCTTGAACTATTTGCAGTGTCTTTTCTTTGAGAAAGGTGCCTTCTTCTTCATTTCCTTCAGCCATTATTTCATCTAGTTCAACTGATTTCAGTTCATCTCTTGGAGTGTATTCATCAGAATCTTCATCAATTATATCCACAATTATCTGTCCTTTACCTTTTCCCTCAACTTTTGTTGACTTGGGTGCTAGAGGGGTGTCATCAACAAACTATATTGCTCTTTTATGCTTCCTTTCCACCTTACAGGAGGATGATCCAACTTCAACCATTTTTACCGGAAGAGAGATACCACCTACTCCAAACTTTCCTAGCAACTCTCTAAATAAATTTTCACAAACTTGCTCATAATTTTCCAGAGTGTTGAAATGCTCAAAGATTTTCTTACAAACTGGTAGATTTTCCTTCCATACTACATTATCATTCTGAGGAAAGAAATTCAAAAAATACATCATGATACATATGATCAAAGTGCCAAACCTAAAAGAAGCACGTTTTCCATCAGTTGATCTTTCAACAAACTGCATAGGTCAAAGTCTTGGTCCTCCATTATCTTCTTATGTGAAATGTAAACTGCGCCTGTAGAGGTTGATCCTTCCCTATTTCTGAAGAAGATTTTGTATGAAATTCCATATGAAATGTACCTTGTCAATGGATCTTTAATCGTTGAAATTACTAAAGCCCTCTGATCTCCTTTTACTCCGGTTAGGGATTCAACTTCAATGTTCCAAATTGACTTCTTTTTTAGAATATCTCCAACATTACATAATCCTGTCAAATTTCTAATTACATCCTTCAAAATAAGATAGGATTTATCCAGAGTGAGAGTATCCTCATTCAATCTATTTAGGATAAACCTAACCACATTTGTGTTGTCAAAATAAGGAAATTTGTTCCAAATTTCCAAACTCCTATGTTTTGCATCTTCGAGCCACTTCAATTTATCAGTCGACAACAAATTTCTCATGTTTTTGATCTTCCTACTACTATATTCAGCAAAATTCACAATTTCCTTGATTTTCTTCATTTTCCATACCGAACAAGGTTTTTCTATGGAGCAAAAAATTATAAATTTTACAAGAAAATGCAGTACTTGATGAATTTTCTGCTAAATTTACTTGATTTCTTTGAGATTTTATTACAAAATATCTCCTTCTATTCTTCTTTGATGCAAGGTGATAAATGAGTGTTCCAAATACCCTTTTATAACTTTGCACACGTAACCTCTTTGTCGTATTAAATGCTTTTTCCTAGTAGTTCTAGTTATTCTGCATTCTCAAACAATAAGAGAAGAATCCATCTATGGACCTTCTAGATCTCAGCTTACTAAACAAGTGATCACAAATACATTTGAAGATGAATAACACAATGATTGACAACTTCCTACATTTCAGAACCAACTACAGACAAAGGGACAAAGGATTTTCTTGAAAAACTCCCCCTAGGCTGATGACCTTAAATCAGTTTCTGGAGGAATTACCGGAGGGTGGTTCTGGTACAACCTTATCAGATTCACTCTTCTTTACCTATGTTTTCTTCATTTGATCTCTTATCTCTTCCATAGATATTTTCCTTTGTCATCTTTCTATGAATTTCTTCCTTGATATATCCGACCTCTTCTATCCATGTTTATGTTTCTGTAGAATCTTGCAATGTGACCAAATCTGTTATAGTTGTAGCACACCAGATTTCTTTGTCTAAACCATTCATTCCATTGGTTTCCCTTTGATATCCATTGATTAGAAATATGTCAAAATCTTCCATAGGTGTAGCATTTAACATTCCTTATACTGACAAACATACTTCTACATTCTAATGACTGATGACCAAAGTTTTTGCAATTAAAACACTGACTGGAAAATGATGGACTGCTTGAATTTTTCTTACTTCTACACTGAGAAGCCATATGACCAAATTTATTACAAACAAATTAGTATCCATTAAACTTCTGAGCATTGGGTTGCCTTACCAGATATCTTCTGCCTTTGTTCTTCTAAATTTTTTGTTTAGAGTCCTTTTGTTCAGATCCGGAGCTTCCACCTTTCTCATAGCCAAGACCTCGCTTGTCATTAGCATCCTTTTGTCCTTTAGTCATCTCATCAAGCTTAGCAAAACTCATCCTAAACTTCTCCTTGAACTCATTTGCAATAGAAAGTTCATCTTTTAGAATAACTATTTGTCTTTCAAGCTCCTGTTCATTGCTTCTGGATTGTTGTAGTTCAATTTCTAGCTGAATGAATCCACTACCAACTCTGTTGCATTCTTCAGATTTTTCTTTCAAGGACTGGGCCAAATTCTCCTCATTCTTCTTTCTTTCTTCAATATCTTTAGTTAGCTTCATCACCATAGATTCCATCTCAAGCTTTAGAGTAGCACTATCCTTAGCAAGCTTTTCACACCCTTCAATTATTTCTTTTAGGGTTTGATTCAGATGAACATCTTCTGGGCCCTTGTTTTCTTTTTGCTTCAGCTGACCACATAGTTCCTTCCTCTTTTCCCTTGACTCATTGATTTTATCCTTCAATGATTGAATAAATTTTTTGGCAACAACAAGATTTTCTTTTAATTCCATGACTTCTGATTTAAACTGATCAAGATCATCAAGTGCCACCATAAGCTATTGTTGAAAACCACTAGAGTCCATTGTAATCCAAGATCCACCTCAAGCTATTAAACTTCTTCAGAGGAACCGGGGTTTGATACCAATTTTTGGACTCTAGGAACACTAAGAGGGGGGGTGAATCAGTGTTCCACAATATTTGAATTTCAATCCAAACCTTAAACTATCAACACCAATATTTAAACTTCAATATCATTCACTGCATATAAATTGAAGCAAACATACAAGCACATTAAAGAGACAATGTGAACACCATAACACCAAGATTATTACATGGAAAACCTATGAAAGGAAAAACCACAGTGGAGATTAATCCACAATTTATACTCTGTTAAAAGTATGAACAAAAGGGAATGCACATGCATTCAGGCACACTACCTAGAGCTCACTACTCAAAATAAGGAAGGCTCATTGCCTTACAAAAATGTTTGTGATTAAAAAAAAATGAATTGAGGAGATAACATCTCCAAATGCTTGGATTTAGTTCCAATGAAGCTCAGTTAAAACAATCTTTATCCCTTCTGTCTGACTCTGTATTTCTACTCTACTTTGCTCTATTCTTCTCTATTTTTCTGCCCTTGTGAAACTATGCATAGATCACTTCAATCATCCTTCTAATACTCACACACACATCTGATTTTATTTACACACATTCACACACTTTCATACTTCTTCTCATCACCAAAATGAATTACGGATCTCATATATATATTTGCTAAGGATTTCATTACTTCAAGTCAGCTTTAACAAAACATGAAATATCCTTCAATGGTCAGCTCAAATCACCAATTAAAATTAATGCGTACCCACATAAGTCAGCTAGACTATAGATGGGACCCAAAATAAAATTCCCAACACAAGAAATATTTATACAACTTTTCCTTACACATCTGCGACACGCTACATACACCAAGTCAGCCACAACAAGGAAGTAAATAGAAAATCATTCTACCAGATTTCCAAGCATGTACAATGATTAATGCATCATCACAAAACTTACCAGTAAAGTAACATATGTGCTTAAAAAACTATCCTAGGGATCCACAACTCAAAATGATGATCAGGTGAAGTATATAGATTGACTAACTAACCAGATACCCTATTCTTCATGCTTTCTGCTGGTAATACTCTGTTTTCTACTTTGACTGCTGGTATGAGCAACTTCTAATCTGCAGACTGAGATAATGACTCTAGTTGCCATCAATGACAACACTTGAAGCCATAAAAAATATCCCAAGCCATATGCCAACACAATCCACCTTTGGAACATCTACATGATGTAAATATTGCTAGTGAATGGTTGAAACATATATTAGAGGCAATTGAAGGAAAACCTCTCACAAATTAAGGAATAATTCAAGTATTGCATGGCACATGGAGTTAACCTAAAAATGTTGCAATTCCCATCTAACATGTTAAAAGGTTGCAATAAGTCAAAATTCAAAATGGTACAAGGAGAGAGAAAAAATCAATACCTAATCTTTGGCCAATGAAATCAAAGGATCAAGAATGGCAAGAGGATTTGTATCAGCCGCCATAACTATAAACTTTGATGTTCTAAAGTATAACTTCTAGGTTGTTGTAACACCCTAAACTCATTTAGTATTAGCAAAAAAGAAACCAAATATTGATCCACTGCCATATTGGATCTCACAAGATTCTCCTTCACAAACAACAAATGATATATATTAATTGTTTAGCAACTTCCTTAATATTCCCATGTAAGTAGACTAAACTAAGTGAGGTTGAGGGTTTGAAGTAGAGTACCATCGTCTTGGTATGCGCTTGAATTTGATCATGACTTGTATCTTGAATGAAAATAGCAAGCTAGTTGCACTATAAAATCATTGTTAGAAAAATAACCACAAAATCCTCTTTATTTGAAATAATCCTTCTAGATATTGTATATGATTTCCCAATATTTAGAATTTGAATAAGATGAAACTAACCATAATTACCAAATATTTGACACCAAAATGTAGTACAAAATGAATTGTTTGACAAAAAGTGTGTTTTGATAAACTAGATATATCCTTGATATATTGATTTAAATAACAAGGAAGATCAAACTGGAGAAAGCAAGATAACATTCATTAATTCACTTCGACAAACAATTGAAACCAAAATTTAGCCACCAATTATAACTTCATTCTATTGATCTTCAAAAATATTTTACAATATGTTTCAAAATTTTGTCCTGACTAACATGTCAAAAAGTTTCTTGTTAGTTACCCACTTTTAAAATAAATAAAAAAATCTTAATTATCATTGTTTACATAGGATTACATAAAACTTTAAAAGCAATGAAAGATGAGAAGTGAAGAGAATTTATCAGATGTTGAAGTCCACAACACTCAAAAGATATGAAAGTCCATTACTCATCATAAGGTACCCATCATTATTTAGATCTAGCAAGGTCCTCTCTCCATGATAGTATTTGCAAGGGTTGGTACTTCACTGCAAGGCCTATTATTCTAGGGGAGCTAGATATGTCTGCTCCCATTGGTACACCATGTAATCATGAGGCCATTTGTACTCCTATATTTTGTGTGTGTTGGACAAGTGACTCTTCCATCTTCTATCTAATAACCCTTTGGTATCTGTGATGAATTTTGAGTACCCATCATCCGGTGCAATTATTCCATCCAAGGTTAAATTGAGGCAGTGAATATTTATGTCACCATCCTATATATTAGTGAGGCAGTTGGGAACAATTTTACTAAACTCATCTGTCCAATCCTTGGAGCCTTTTAGTTGATCATCATTCGTTAGTATCTTAGGCATGAACCACTGCTTTAGTGTGTGAAATGAATCCATTATTGCATTGATATTTTTCTCTTCTACAAACATGTATTGAAATTCATCTGTGACCATTCAAACCATTTGCTCAGTAGGCTTTAAAGTTGTGGGGTCTCAACACTTCTTTGTAAAATTCTGCACAAAATCATTAATGTGTGATGTACAGGTTGCCATTTCTTGAATAAGGGGTCCAATATAGGTACATGAGCCTTTATCTGATCAACTTCTTGTGACAAGGAGACATGAAATTCATACACATTTCCCAATTTTCCATAATTAGTTTAACCCTATGCTCCAAGATCTGTTCCAATACCCTGAGGGTTTCTCTCTTTGCTCTTTCCTTTGTTTCTTCATTACTCTTTTTCAACTTCTCAATTTCTTGTTTTAGCACATTATCTTGCTCAACAATGATTGCACCTATATCAGTCTGGATGGTAGGGGGTTGGTATACTATTAATTATGTGCTTTGGGAAGGATCTAATCCCTTCAACTACTGTTTCAATTTCACATTTTCTATGAATAACCTATTCACTTCATCATTCAAATCAATATGTGCTTTCTCATATTCTGCTAATATAAGCTCCATATCTTTAACCACATCCCTAGTAAACATTGCTGAGTACATTGTCATAGTATCTTCCTCTAATGCTGATGTTTCTTGAAGTGTCTTTACCATAGAAATCCCTCTCATTTCTTTTACACCATCAAACAATCTTGGTGTTTCTATTCTTTTTTGCTTTGTCCAAAAGGCTAGGGTTTCAAGTCTTGGATTGTAACATGTGCCACTCATTCCCTCATCTGAATTGAATTTAGAAACCAACATGGGATCTTCTTAGCTTCTTTTTTTTTTTTTTAGACTGCAGGAATTGGGTAGCACGACCCCCTATAAACTGCAGTGCGCCTGGTAAACTTTTTAACGTGACCGGCGGTGCTGGCGCGACACGCCCTCCGGTACCATGGGACGGGGGAGATTAGAACTCGTGACCAGCAGAGCTGCAATGGAATTACTTAGCCAACCGAGCTAGGGCCCCCGCCCTGGATCTTCTTAGCTTCTTACTTGATCCAATAAGAATATATTTTTTAACTCCATCCCAGGAATAATTAGTATATTGCTTTCTAAGACCAATTTTCTTGCTTCTTGGGGGCTAATAGTAATTTCATTAATCCTGGGTTCTTTAAGAGTCTGGGAAACAATCTGGTCATGTTGTGACTCCTTATTTCCCATCTTATTAATTTGGAGTATCTCCTCAAATTCTTTCATTTTCATCTTAAACCAAAAATCCTTAAACTTGGGAGTTTGAATAAATTCATCATCTTCAATAAATCTAAGGGCAACAATCACCATTTCATCATCATGCACTTCTTGATTAATTACCATGTACATCCACTCTTTCTTCTGGTTTGTGAGCATTAGTTGCAAGCTTAGGAAGTGGTTGATCAACTTCATCATCTTTAAAATTCAAAAGTATATCGACTACCTCTTCAGTATCCCCTACTCCACTTATTTCATATGGCACTAAGGGGGCCACTCCATGTGTCTTCTACCTTTTAGGACTTGGTTGCTCAGGGGATGCTTCTGATTATATTGTGGTAGTGTTTGATAGGGGCTTTGTGATTACAATACCACTTTGTTTAATGGGAAACTTGGAGGGTTTCAAAGACTAACCCTTAGGTTTCTTTTCTGGTTCGACATATAATCTTTCAAAGTTGTTAATTATTATGTTCATCCTTTTGATAGGATCCTTTTCTTCAACATAGAATCCTTGGAATCCAATGTCCCTTTTCTTCTTCTCCTCCTCAAGCCTCTTTATGATTTCCCACTTCCTCTTCCTCTTAAAAACTTCATAAGGTGTAAAGAAATTTCTTATTACATCTTCTTCATAATCCATTACATGGGTAATCCCAACTTTAGTGAGAAATGTCTGCTTTATAAAATTAATATGCCCTTCAGGATCAAAGACCCTTTCTCCTCGTGACTTCAATGAATACTGCATCTTCAAATATTTCTATAGTTCTTCAAGACTGTTAGACCCTACAGATAGCTCCTCACATTTAGTCTGGTCAAGGAGGAATTTCCCCTTTTTCTATCTTTTCATAACATCTTGCTCCATCCATAAAATTTTCCACATAAATTCTAAAAATTCATTTTGAATAGAAACAAATTTAGGTAAAACATGTGGGGCTTGAGGACACCCATAGACCCTTATTACTATTTGGTCTATTGAGAAGAACCAGTCACTGAAATTGTGAGTGTCCCTACTTTGGCTTCAATGCTAAAGGTCTTAATACTTGCATGATTTTATTAGGAAATTATGGTGAAATATGATCAAGAGCGGCCATGACCTTTACTATGAAATCATCATGAAATATTACATAATCACTTTTTTTACATCTACTATCCCAGATGTAACACCAGTTTTGTACATGCAACCTATTCCATTCATCATCAATCATTCCCAAACATATTATTTTAGTCCATTTGTTTATATTTTGGTACAATATTAAATGAAACAATAGAGAGTATTTCCTGAAAGTGATGGGAGCTAAGCTCTCTCTTGCAAAAATCCCTCATGTAGCCCTTTCTCAATTTCAACAACAAAGTCATACTCAATGTTGACTTCAGGATTTTGTATCCTCATTGCCATCATCATGAGATAGGTTGGAATCCTCTCTTTAGCATCTATTCCAATCACTTGGTGCAAAGCAAGATAAGTTCTTTTGAAATATACTTGGAATTATTCTATGGAAAATGACTCATTTTGGGAGGGGGAGATAGCTATCCTCCTATTGTTTACACCCTTTTTCATGTGTAAAGGAAGTTCATGACTCTTGTAGGTTTTTATCAATCTCCTATAATCCTCCTCACTTCTGTCCAAGTCGATCTTAGTGATAGCTTGCTTATTTTACATAAAAAACTCTATAATTGTTTCTTTTCTCAGTACCACTAATGGGGAGCCATCTGGCATTTTATTGTCTTGGTAGCTGAGTGATAATATTGTGCCAATACTTTAATAAAATAAACATCTACAAAGAAATTTGGGACTATCAATTTGGCCAAATATAAGGTCCAAGGATTTGAAACTAGAATCTTCTCAATCCTTTTTTTGATAGAAGTACCAAAATAGATTACACCCTGAGATAGGGATAATTGGGTCTCTACATCCATGGGATGTATCTTTAAACATATTTTTGGATCCTTTGTCTATAAAATTAAGTAACAAATCTAAAATGGATTGTTGCATGGACCTCTTCTTTGATTTAGAAACTATGGATTCTTCCTTTTTACTCACAAGTTGACTTCTTTTGGGTGGCATGATGAAGAATTTACTCCTACTTGATTTTTTAAGTGTTTACTTGTAGAAGAAAATTCAGTTCTTATACACTTGCTACAAAGGGTTTCTGTGAACTTACCCGACAAAATAATAGCTACATTTTCCCGCTTGAACTCCCTTGCCTTCAAAACACTAAAATTTGTGAATGATTTCCAAAATCTCATCAAGTCCTAAGTAATATTTGCTGTTGAGGTCAATCACCTCACTATTAATGTGAATTTGTGCAAAATATTTTAGAATCTTCCCACAATTTGAGTTTGAATGCATGTAGTTGATCTGCATGGGAAATCGAATGGTGTAATCATTAATTGCTTTGATAACTTCTACCATAGTACCGCTTTATCATTTCAAGACCGCTGCTAGTTAGCGCTAGCAGTTTTGCCATGCCATGCACACCCCTTTGGAATCATGCATGATGGTGGGTTAATTATAGCAGTTGAGTGATTGTTCAATGTCATACCACTCTTTCATATTAAGACCACTGTAGGGTAGCAATAATAGTACCTCCACCTCATGCACACCCCTTTGGACTCTCGCAGGATAATGAGTTAATTTTAGCGGTTGAGTGATTGTTCACCACCATACTGTAGTGTCACTATTTACCCCTTGCGGGGCTGTGGTTTACTTTAGTTGTTAAGATGTCCTCATTACCACCCCACAGTATTCATATTTGGTTTCTGCACTATTGCGGTAAGAATTTGTACATTAACCTATATGTCTCGCCATCCCGTGCATACCTTTATTGACTACTGTGGTGGTGCGGTATTGGATTTTATTATGAATTTAGTATTTTAGATATCATTTTATTGAAAAGATTGAACAATTTTCTAATTTTGCAATCTCTCAGTTTTAGTTTTCAGTGTCAATAAGACCTAAGAGATCATTTCTTTTTTTGTAATGTGGAGGCTTAGTTCACCTAATGTTAAGATATCTATATGTATTATTAAATCATAGATGATCATTATATGTTTGCATATAGAAAACATATAGGACATACAAGAAATTATATTCTAACGAAACAAAATTAATTTCAAATTTTCAACCAAAGTAAGAAAACTAAGAAGAATGATTGAACCTAACTTTAAATGCACTTCAAATGAGTAGTGAACATCTTAGGTTTTGTATACAATGTACCAGTAGAATAATGATGATTACATTTAGAAATGTATTTATAAAACAATAGTGAATAAACATACCTATACTCAGATCTTTATTAATTTAATAATAAATTACACCATACATATAAACAAAGTTTAGCTGTCAAGCTAACCTCTTAAGGTGAAAAAAATCATCATAATCATCTGCATTACCAGCAAGATTAGAATCTTGATCATTCGTGTCTACATCTGCTTGATTTTCTTCCTCATCCTTGTCTATGAAATGCAATGTATTCTCTCTCCAAATATCTTAATTGGTAATATAAATGTCTTCTTTAAACACTCCATCATCGTCTTCATCCACTTCTTCGAATGTTTCTTGTAAGTTAACATATTGCCCATTAGGCATTATATCAACAACTTCCATGATTTTTTGTTTTGAACGAGACTCTGTTTGAATGACATACGACTATCCTAGGCTTCTTACATCATCAATTAGAAATGATTGGTTAATATGAAGAGGGGAAACATGTACAACTCATTCATCTCTGATAAAAAATGTCTTCTATTTGTACATACAAATCCATACTCATCAAATTGTACTATAGATGGTCGGATCCACTTACATTTTAATAATATAGGACTATTTTCACCATAGTCCACTAGAATAATTTGTTGGATGAATTCAACATAAAATTTCTTCTCATTTTTGTGAAGAAATTCTTTTTTTTTTTTGTAACCAAGAGGTGTCCCCGCGATTAACCCGGCCCAGCGACATTCCGGCGAGCAGGGGCGAGACTAATCCTCTGGGGGGTACGCAACAGCCGGCCAGCCCATACCCATGGAAAACCCGAGAGCGAGTCAAACCCGAGACCATGAGGAGCCATCCCACAGCCTCAAGCCAACCGCGCTACCCGTGCCGGCCATTTTTGTGAAGAAATTCAACACTAACAACACAATCACAATTTATCTTTCCTTTGTCTTTTTCTTCCACTCTTAAATGACTACCATAGGCCCACATTCCACTAAAATGCATAGCCCATAAATGTGGAGATTGGGAAAGCTCACTTTCCTTCGATGTTATATCTTTACCTTCTTCTTTTGCATCCCTAACTACATTAGCAATCCATTCTTCAAATTTTGGAAAATAATGACCTCCAATCAAATCAGCATGACATTTGCACCTTTGAGGTTGATGTTGCATCCAAGTTTGATTGTCTTCTTCATATTTTCTACATAGAATATTAATGTACAAATAGTACAATTGATAATATAAATGTGTAAATGCAATTGAGTAAATAAATTATTATGTTAATTTTTTTTTTACCTGCGCCACTTATTGAACAAAGATGTGTTTTGAAGAATATATGCATGTATTGCACTTATTTATTGATGTGATAGCTTCAAGTGACATCCATTTCCTTCCAATACTTCACCTGTAACTATGTCTTCTTTGTCATCATCCCATACATGCCAATTGGCATTTTTAAAATCCTTCATATATTCTGTGCAAAATCCCTTGGCCTCTTGCATTGAATATCCCTCAGACATGCTACCTTCTAGTTTTTCCCTAGTACAAACAATTTTTTTCAAAACCTTCATATATCGTTCTATAGGATACGTCTATCTTGTTCTTATCAGACCACAATGCTTTAGTTCATATTGTAGATGTATCAAAAGATGCATAGAAATGTTAAAGATTGTTGGTGGAAATTCCTGTTCCAACAGAAAAAGGACTTCAACAACCTCCTCCCTCAAACTATCAAATTTTGAAGGATCTAATACATATAAACTCATTCTCTTTAATATTAGGCCCAACCTTATAATTTCCAATCTCGGCCCCTTTGGAAAACTTAATATATTTACCACAATAGGTAAAATATTCTCCATTATGACATGATAGTCATGGGTCTTGAGGCCTCTTAAGCCATTAATGTCAGTTTGGCTTCTAATACTACTACTTACATATCCAATGGGAAAACGAGTCTGAGACATCAACTATAAGAATTATGCACATTGTTCCTTTGTCCAAACATAAGACGCACTAGGTTTTCTATATTTTTCATCATCATATTTTTCAACCCAAATATTTCAACGAATCTTTAGTTGTCAAAAGTCTTCACTTGATGAAATAACATCAAAAGAACCAAAAAGAGTTTTTATAATAGCATAGACTATATTTTTCTCAGTATGCATAAAGTCAACAGTATGCCTAATGGCTATATCCTTAAAGTATGACAACTTATAGAATATAGACAACCTTTTTACACCGCTTTCATTACATGGATCATATCTACTACCAACAATCCCATCATTTTCAATAAATGACATTCTTTTTTATCTATTCTCAACAATGTAATCACCTATTATTAGCAATGGTTCTTCACAATTCTCTTCTTCACCATTGAACCATGTTTTTTGTTGACAATAAGGATGGTCCATTTTAAGGTAAGCATGATGTCCATAATAAATACACTTACGCAAAATTCTTGAGTGCCTCACAAAATCCTTAAATTTGCGAGAAGGAAATCCATGGTATCCATGAACACTAAGACCAGATAATGTGTCGTATGCAGAAAGATCATGAATTGTAAATAATAAGGAAGCTCTTAAAGTGAATTTTATTGAATGACCATCCCTTAAAGATTGAATTTCTTCAATTCTTTCCACAATTCCATTAGCTCATCATATAATGACTCTAGATAAGCATCAATTGTATTTGATGTCACACTTTTCTTTCCTAGTATAATCAATGATAGCATTAAGAAAAATGGTTTAGTTGCTAACCATGGAGGCAAGTTATAATTTATTAAAAACACTAGCCAAGTTGACCATTTAGTACTTTGATCTGAGAATGGGTTCACCCCATCTATAGCCAAACCCAACCTTATATTATGAGGATCTTGAGAAAAATTAGGCCATCTATTATCAAATTCCATCTACTTCTTAGAATCAAGTACATATTCTTGTTTTCCATCAGTTCTCTTATTTTAGGCATGCCATTACAAAAGTTGAGCAATGTCTCAGCACCTATACATTTAGAGTAATCATGGGATTACCAAAAAGTGGCGAAGAACCTTTCTAGGAACCACAACTAATTTCAACCCTTCTCTATACCTCACTTCATGAAATTTTGAACATTCACTCTCACTTGCAATATTCTTGTGAAATAATACACAACCATTCACACATGTGGATGTTTTCATACCCTAATCCTACCTTAGTGATTTCCTTTCTACATTGACTTCGTTTTGTTGGCAATGGGGAGTTAGGTGGTAACAACGAGCTTAATAATGCCAATAATTGATCTACACTCTCATTTGTCCAACCAAACACCACTTGCAAGTTTGAATGATTGTTGTCAAATGACTTAACTTGCAATTAGCATACAAAGGATTTAAGCATCCTCCATCAACTTGGCCCAATCATCATTTAGACCCTCATTCAACATTTATCAACTTTAAACCCTTCGTCTAACATTTTCGCCTCTTCATTTATGTTTGGTGCCACTTCAACTATGTTTGTTGCCTCTTCATCTCCCACACTCTACCATTCTATCATATCTTCATAATAATTTACATTCCAAGGGTTTATACCACTATGCCCATATCTTATCATATGTCGATAAATTTGACTTCTTTTTTTCACCTTTCCACCAAGACAGTCATTACATGGACATGGATATTTGTCCTTGTCACTCTAATTGGATATTCTCTCATCAAATGCATGGTATTTCAACCTTTGACATTGATCCATTTGTAATGTTCTACACATAGCAACAAAAAATTGTAGACTAAGAGACAAAAACTAATTTTTGTAATTGAAAGGCATTTCCATAATAATAGTTATAAAGAGAAAATAAAATAGAGAGTTTAACTAATGAATTGTAAGAAATAGATTTTTGTAGTTTATATTCAAATTGCTGATTACATTTCATTGCACATCTTTCAAACTCAAAGCATTACTTCACATTGCATAACTAATAACTAGATGCTGATAGATGACAAAATTTCAATTACAATGTAGTATTTACAAAGTCAACCTAATAAGTTATGCAATTGCTTCACATTGAATAACTAATAACTAGGAGTATCTTCCAATTTCATTTGCTTGTCATGGCATTCCACGAGACCACATTTGTTTGAGGCATTTTTTCAAAAAGTTCACTACCTTGTCTATGCTACCACTTTTTTCATACATGTCTACCAAAATTTTTTATCAAACAGTTCATTTCCTTGCTGCGATGGATAAATGCCTAAAACAAGTGCTTATGAACAAGCTAAGGATGCTCAGAAAAAATCTATCAAAGCATAATAGTAAGCAATAGCATAGACAAGGCAGTGAACTGGTTGAAAAAGTGCCTCAAAGAAATGTGGTCTCATGGTGATGGAATGCCATGACAATCCATAACAATTTTCTTTTCATGGCATTCGTCATGGCATTCCATCACCATGAGACAACATTTCTTTGAGGCATTTTTTCCAAAGTTCATTGCCTTTTCTATTCTACCACATTTTTCATACATTTCTACCAAAGCATTTTATCAAATAGTTCACTACTTTGCTGCTATGGCTAAAATCCTAAAACATGTGATTTCAAAAAAGCTATGGATGCTTGGAAAAAATATATTAAAGCATAATAGTAAGAAACAAGCTATGGTTTCATCATTTTTTTGGCATGGAAATCAATGTGATTTTATTTGCATTTTTTTGTAGGTTTTAAATGCATTTCTTTTTGGCAATTTTGCTGTTTGAAATGGGGAAAAATCTTTGTGGTCAGTTTTTTGCACTTTTTAATTGTAGGATTCTCATAGTTAGTGAAAAATGTAGTATTCGTGAAGGAATGGAAAAGATGCGTAGAGCCTTTCAATTATACTTGTACTGTGCAACGACATCGAATCATTTAGCAAACCATTTTTCTTCACAGGGTAGCATTTTCTTGTGGAACAATTGACTAAGATCTAGATCTTGTTTCAACTAACCATCCTCTCATGACATATCATTCATATTATAATCTTGCACAATCTTATCATAGTAAAGGTGATTATGACACTACTTTTCAAGGAAAGCCAGAGGCCATAAGATTTTGTGGATAGGTTCAATTGAAGCTGGAAGATCTTAAGAGTTCTCTCTCAAATTTTGAAAATGTTTTGGAGGTCCACCTTGAGAACTGTGAGAGCTTAAAAGTTGTAGGCCATATATATGCTCAACAAGGGTAGGCAGAGAAGGCATTGAAAATTTTAAGAAAGGAAGCTCACATAAATCCACATGATGCCCATGCATTTATCAAGATGGGTGAGTTATTAATATTGTTAGACCCTAGTGCAGCCTTAGATTCTCTTAAGATGCCAAAGTATCTTCTGAAGAAGAGCAAATAAGAATTACCCATTCAATTGTTAAACAACATTTGGGTTCTTCATTTTGAGCATGATGAACTAGAGTTGGCTGAACAAACTTTTATGGAGGCATTAGGAAATGATGTTTTGCCTCTACATAAATCTCTGTGGTTAGTTTTGTGCATTTTTTTACTTGTAGGATTCTCATAGTTAGTGAAAAAGGCAGTGTTCATGAAGGAATGGAAAAGATGCATAAAGCCTTTGAATTATACCCATACTCTACAATGGAATTGAATCATTTAGAAAACCATTTTTTTTTCACTGCAGGGCAACATTTTCTTGTGGAACAGTTGACTAAGACAACTCTCATTTCAATTGACCACACTCTCATGAAATCTCATTCATATTATAATCTTGCACGATCTTATCATAGTAAAGGTGATTATGACACCACTTTTCAAGGAAAGCTAGAAACCGTAGGATTTTATGGATAGGTTCAATTGAAGCTAGGAGATCTTAAGAGTTCTCTCTCAAATTTTGAAAAGGTTTTGGAGGTCCACCTTGAAAATTGTGAGAGCTTAAAATTTGTAGGCCATATATATGCTCAACAAGGACTGGTAGAGAAGGCTTTGAAAACTTCAAGAAAGGCAACTTGCATAGATCCACCTGATGCCCATGCATTTATCAAGATGGGTGAGTTATTAATATCGTCAAGCCCTAGTGTAGCCTTAGATTCTCTTAGGACGCAGAAGTCTCTTCTAAAGAAGAGAAAAGAAGAAGTACCCATTCAATTCTTAAAAAACATTTGGGTTATTCATTTTGAGTGTGATGAACTAGAGTTGGCTCAACAAAATCTTATGGGGGCATTAGGAAATGATGTTCTGCTTCTACATAAATCTATGTGGTCAGTTTTGTGCATTTTTTACTTGTAGGATTCTCACAGTTAGTGAAATAGGTAGTGTTCATGAAGGAATGGAAAAGATGTGTAGAGCCTTTGAATTATGCCTGTACTCTACAATGACATTGAATCATTTAGAAAACCATTTTTTCTTCACTATAGGGCAGCATTTTCTTGTGGAATAGTTGATTGAGACTATAACTCTTGTTTCAACTAACCACCCTCTCATGAAATATCATTCATATTATAATCTTACATGATCTTATCATAGTAAAGGTGATTATGACACCACTTGTCAAGGAAAGGCAAAGGCCACAGGATTTTGTGGGTAGGTTCAATTGAAGCTGAGAGATCTTAAGAGTTCTCTCTCAAAATTTGAAAAGGTTTTAGAGGTCCACCATGAGAGTTGTGAGAGATTAAAAGTTGTAGGAAATATATATGCTCAGCAAGGGATGGAACAAAAGGTATTGGAAATTTTAAGAAAGTTAATTCGCATAGATCCACCTAATGCCCATGCATTTATCAAGATGGGTGAGTTATTAATATCATTAGAACCCAGTGCAGCCTTAGATTCCCTTAAGACACTAAAGTATCTTCTAAAGAAGAGCATAAAAGAAGTTCCCATTCAATTGTTAAACAACATTGGGGTTCTTCATTTTGAGCGTGATGAACTAAAGTTGGCTCCACAAACTTTTATGGAGGCATTAGGAAATGGCATTTGGGTTGAATTCATAAATAAAAGCCCTAGTGCTAATTCTGTAGTTTTTCTTGTGCTCTTTAAGGATATGAAATTATTCCATTGACTAGAAGAAGGTGGTGTTTCACTTGAGTTACCATGGGATAAAGTCACAACACTATTTAATCTTTCTAGTTTGTTTGAACAACTACATGATACTAAAAAGTAAATCTTATATATAGGCTAATATTGTTCAAGTTTCCTGATTATGTGTATGCATATCTACGTCTTGCAACCATATCTTAGGCTCATAATGAGATCCAACTAGGCCTAGAATTGATTGGGGATGCACTTAAGGTGGATAAAAACTCATCAAATGATTTATCTATGCCTGGAAAAATGTAACTGAAAAATAGATGACTGGCATAAAGAAAAGAAACAATTGAAGATGCACAAAGTGAATTAGATGCAAATAATTTTTATGTTGAAATTTCACTTGGAAATTGAAATCATTTTGCAGCTTTCCACAACGAGAGGAGGGATCCAAAGGTGGAGGTAGATCTGTTGAAAATGAAAGTGAAATTATGTAGATTAAAACTTGTAAACCTATGTGACTAGATTTTTTTTTTAACGAGGGGAATCGGGTGCAGCACGGCCCCCCATATAACCCCCCACCGCCGGTAAAATTTTTACCGTGACCGGCAGTGCTGGCGGGACACACCAACCGGTACCACGGGAGCGCCGGAGAGTCGAACCCATGGTGAGTGCCCTGCTACAGGGAACACCTTAACCAACTGAGCTAGGACCGACGCCCCTATGTGACTAGATTTAATTAAGTGTTCTTTGTCACAATTATTTGTGTATGATTAATCTTTTTAGATTAATTTTACCAATTATAGAAAGAGTCAAAATATTGTAGAAGAATGAGACAAGAAGATAGAAGTGACACAACATATACATGGAGAAAACCTTTCGGGAAAAAAATCCACCACCAAAATCAATAGTGCTTGTATTATTTAACCTTAGAACAAGATTACAATAATACTATATCAATCCTTGATTGCTATGCTTCCTTGCCTTCAACAATCCTTCTTCACAACCTACACAAAACTCTCATACACTTTCTGCAGCACAATATATCCATGCATTCCATGTGACCAAGCATGAATCCACACATCCCATGCCATGTTTCAAACCCTCACACATGCACAAGCTATACTTGCTAACCTACAACCAACTTTGATGCAATTGCTACAATAAATAGACAATTAATGTGCATGTAAACTCATACGAGCTATCAAATACAAGAGCATAAATCTCCTCACAAAAATCTATGCTTAGATTGTGCAAGTAGAGTTCCACACTGTAACATGAAGTCAAAACCAAAGTCTCCTCAATTTAGGTGCTCCAAACTGAACACTTAATTGATCGTTGGTGAATAAAATATCTTGCAACCATCACCTCAAAGTTAGCGCCAAAGAATGGGCCCACTTAACTAATCCTTGTAAATATCTTCTCACACAAAGGTGTTAACTCAAAGATGCCAACTTGGGTTCCCAAAGTGGGTCCATGTCAATTTTAGTTAACTGAAACATATCTCTCCACCAATTCATGGAAACATTATGCATGATTGATCATCCCCACTTAATTTAATGTAGCCACCTATTATCTTTCATGCAATGAAGTCATTATTCATGCAACTCAAGTCAACTAAAGTCAACTAGCATTCAACTCAAAATAACTACATGCAACTGAAGATAACTGAACCATAACTAAACTGAACTGATATTGAACTGAACTAAACTGAACTGAACTGAACTAAACTAAACTCCACTCATGTAATTATCAATCCCTAACTTTTCAGATCTAAACATGCATTATTGAAGTGTTATCAATCCTCCAAACAATTAACTTAAGCAAGGTGGGTTCCACCTTCCATGTGGGCGCTCTATGTGCTCCTATTTTGTAGGAGCTGTTCTTGGGGATCCCCAAATGTTCCTATCATTTAGGAATAATTAAAAATGTTAATTTACATGTTAATTTCATTACAATTTAATCTATTTCTAATCCTAGTGTTTGGGTATAGTTTCAAAGGACTTAGGAGATACATGAAATATGTTTAGGATTGCAATTAAATTGCACCCTATTCCCAAAATTCTCCCACTTGACATTATACATTGCAATTATTCTAAACAAGGAATCATTATTATAAATCAAGTAGAGGACTCAAGGCCAATGGCCTTCTTGCACCAAGAGAACTCATCTGTAACATTGATCAAAGTGTCAACTTTTTCAATCAATACCTTTCCCAAGTCTCTGTAACCAAACTATCATAAGTAGAACTTCATGCTATCAACATAACAATCCAAATCTGTAAACAAGTCCCTGTATATCCACCATCCTGCAAAATAATACTTCAAGGTAATAACACACATAGACATGTGATAAAAAAACATATGAAGTAACTCACTGTAGTAAAGTGTAACCAGTCCAAGAGAGGTGCCCCTCTCATACAGAACACATATACCTTCTAGAAATCCCACTACATAGGTAATGTCAAATTTGAAAACAAGATCACAACATTAAAAAGTCCTCCTATAGTACTTCACATAGAGGATGTGGCTAACTCCTTGTTGTGACCTTAGCACACACGCCCCATTCGGAACAGGGACCCTCTCTTTCCTTCACCTCATCAGGTTGCTTTTGTTTCTGCCTCATTTTGCGTGCCCCCCTGTTTGGTGTTCAAAATGGTCAATGAGCCTTAGGGAGGTCATCTTAAGTCGACCATGTTTTCATACCCTTAAATTTTCAAAGTCCTAAGTCCTTGCAGAATCCCATAGGCTATTTGCCTTAGCTCTTTAAAGTTGGCATCTATGGAGCTCATTGGGCCCACCTGTTGGTGTAATTAATATTTAATTACACTTGCATAAATTTACTTAGGTAATATTTTAATTCCTAGGTTTATAGTTGTCATCCTTATCTTGTTGAGATATCTTGTTGCTCAAGATAATATTAGGGTTATGCATACTTGCTTTTATAAAGAAAATCATCTCATGTAATTAGAAATTCCCGAATAATATTATTTTGCACATCTTTTTGCAATAGCTTTGCTTTTTATGATTTTCTCTTTTGTGGAAGGTTTTTTGGTTTGCATGTTTTATCTTGGTTTCTAACATGGTATCTAATTTTTTGGAGCATTTTGGGCACAAACGAAGGTCACCATTGCATTCACAACAACCAAAAACATGAATACTCAAAGAAACCCTGCATGCAAAGAGATCCAAACAACACTCATAAACCCATATTAGTTGATCCAATTACTTAGTTATCATAATTATTAGTCATTTTAATAATTAAAACCCAATATTCAAAAGTTATTAATATATTATTGAATATTGGGTTTTAATTAATGCATCAATGGGTATTTTTCCTAAGGGTTAGCAGATCAGATCAACAATATTAAAACCCAAAGAAGCTATGAAATACAATGAAAGCTTAAAAACAAGAAAGATTATACCAGATACTCGTGGCTTCCATGATTCACCTCCATAGCACCTTCTAGCTTGCAGTGTATGATTGTTTCCCTCAAATTCATATGTGCAAGCAAATGATTATGACTATGCCCTATGCAAGTTTTGAAGGATTTGAATGACAAAAGACTATGCCTATGACTATGACAAATGACTATAATGCCTATGACAAGTAATTAAATTCAATAAACTAAGTGCAAATTATGCAAGTAAAATCTAAGCATAAATGTCTTACAATAATGAAGTCATCTCCAAAATGTGAGAAAAAATGACATTTTATAGAAAATGTAATTTTGGGTGGACGGACGAGATTGAAAGCTGACGAAAGCCTAAAATTAGTGGTCGAAATTGCATGTGACAATCCCTAATCAGGGTTAGGGAAAAATCATTAAATGAATGGCCAAGATGTCATTTGAGAAAATTGAATCAGCGGTTGAGAATAAATGTGATAATTAGCCAAAAAGATAAAGATTTTCGAAAATCAAGAAGATAAAGACTGCTTGATTTGTAAGATTCAAAAATTCAATAAGATAAAGGTTAAACTGAAAAATCAGATTTGTGAAATCAAGAATTTTCTCAATTACTTGATTTTTGGAAGAAGATTACCTTGTTGAATTAAATTAATTCAAAATATGGATTTTGTGTGATAGTAAATAATCGATTTTTAGATTATTTACCAAAACAAGTGATAGTTAATAATGTGAGATCATTTTTAATAATTAATTTATTTAAAATGAGGGAAATGTTAAATTAGGCAATTAAATAATTAAACATAATTATTTAATTTAGAGGATTATGACCAATAATTAAATAAATTAATAAATTCATTTAATTATGAGAATTAGTGATATCTTAAATAAATAAATAAAATTCATTTATTTAATAATCAGGAAGAATAAATGAACAAAGGTAATTAAATAAATTAACAAATTTATTTAATTGTGGGAAGATTTAGACGATTAAAGACGTATTGAATAAATAAATAAAATTTATTTATTTAATAATCATGAAGAATAAAAGAGACATGAATTAATTAAAGAATTATAAATTATTTAATTAATAGTAGGAAGTGGACTAAGGACATAATTAAAATGACATAATTATGCTAGGACGAAAGTGGTAAAATAGAGCTTGTAGGCCTAGGTCATTTTTATGTGACTACATTTTTCCCAGGCTCTTTGTCATAATGTAGCATGTCGCATTGTGAAAAAGAAAATAAGTCAGAAATATGCCCCATTGCAAAATAGGATGAGGAAGAATGACGAGGGAGGTAGCAGTATGCCCCCTCCAGAGGACGAACGGGTTCCAAGATCACGGGTGTGCTCTCGAAATTGATGAGAAGACTAGAATATAAAGAGACAAAGAAATGTTAGTGCAAAAGATATGGATTGAAGATATGGATGCAATGCCTATATGAGATGGGTGAGAGAAGATGACAAGACATAAGGAGATGCATGTTAGTTCCTAGACCAAATCCTTCAACATATTACCATAGGACTTTAATATTTATTGCTCTTAATCATCATTGGGCAGATTATTGTAATGGCCAACAAACACCATGATATGATATAGATCAAGATGTGCAATGTCATACCATCACATGTGACTAACAGTCACAGACAAGGATGATCATGACTCATACTAAAAGTGCAATTGCCCTAGTCTTTTTGTTACAATCAACCATGAGAATAAAAAGACAAACAAGACAAGTCATGAAACGTCGTTGCTCCTCTAAATGCTGTCATCAGGACATCCTCGAGGAACTAGCAACATGACTGCCAAAAAGACAAGATGAGACAATCATCATGATACATCGCTGCTTCTCTCAATCTTATTGTCAGGACATCGCTGAGAAACTAGTAACATGACAGTCCAAAAAGACAAGACAAGACAATCATCATGATACATCGTTGCTTTTCTAAATCCTGTTGCCAAGACATCACGGAGAAGCTAATAGCAGGATGAAAGATCAAAGAACAAAATGCCAAGACAATATTCTCCAAGTGTTTTCCAAGTGTGTCTAAATGTTTAGATGCTAGGTGTCAAGGTTTGATGATGCAAAGATGATGAATGCCAAAGATTGCCAAATTCAAGGACACATCCTGAATGATGTTGTTGTTGAGAGGAACAATCTTTCAATGTCAATAGGATCCCTCAATATTCTAGATGATAGTGACAATGCCTAGGAAGGACACATCCTAAGGCATAAATGACAAAGGCTGTTCTTCAGAAGGACTCATCTGAGAGATAACCAAGAGTTGACGATTTGACTGGTTATGATAATTTGATTTGTTTTGACTAAGTTTGATTGAAGTTGACTAAATTGACTTGTGTTGACTACATGTTGATGTTAACATGCTGATGTGATTGTCATGCCGAATAAATGATTGCCATAATTTATTTTAGAAGTTTTCCCATTTGGAAAATGATTCATTTTGACTTGAAGACTTTTGACGTGTGTGCCAATGTAGTGCCATGAACTCTAATGGAATGACCTAGTGCGGCCTTAGGGGCTCATCGACAGATGCCCTTGCCTACATCATGCACTCAGAGACCTCATAGTTCGAAAAATGACATGGATTGACTAATATGAATGACTTTGACTTTGTTTTTGGGATTTCGACAATTATTTGGATGTCCTGTGTTTTTTAAGTGTTTTGGTTTTTTTGGATTTTTGACATGTTATGATTTTTTTTGGACTTTTGTTGTTTTATGATTTTTTTGTCTTTTGTCGTTTTATGATTTTTTTGTATTTTGTCGTTTTAAGATTTTTTTTCTTTTGCCAATTTATAATTTTTATGGCTTTTTGAAAATATTCGAGAGGATCGTGACAAATGCATGTGAATGATGCCAATGCCAAACATGATTGTGCCCCTAGTCAAGTTGAATACCAATTGATAGGTGATGACAAAGTTGTTTGACATGGGAAGGACACATCCCAAAACAACATGAGGATGACGATAATGTGATGAAAGTATCTAGGTTTGCCGTCAGGCCAGGAACAAAGTCAAGTAATGTTTTGGATAATGTGTTTTTAATGGATTAGACTCGTTGCATTTGGAATGACTTGGTTAGGACTAGATGGGATGATGGAGTATCCTTAGACTATTTGACAAGGGAAAGCCAAGATAAGTAACGGACATGAAAGCATGAGAGGTGGCCTTGGTAAAGGACGAGAGACATGAGACTAAGGGAATTGTCATATGATTTTCAAGGACTATGTCACATGAGGTTATGCAAATAATGAAATGACATTTCATGAATAGTGTATAACTGAAGGATAGTCATGTCACAAGTTTTCCAAAGCATGATGTATGTTTTCATGTTTTTATGTCAAGACCAAGGTAGGTGAAAAAAATGGGTGGGAATGATAGGGCTTAGATGGACAGATGTAAATATCATTAGGAAGGAATGGGAAATGAGATGAATTGCCCCCAAGTGTAAAGTTTCACATAGACAATTTTACACATGACGGCTATTGCCAGGTTTTCATCATGGTACTTATCCAGGGCGCCTGTTTGCCAGGTTTTCACTATTGGATGAAATTTTTCTGTTTACTATTTTCTTGAATTTTTGATTTTTTTTTTGGTGTCACCAAGACGCCTATTTGCTAGGTTTTCCTCAAGGTGACAATTTTTTGATCTTTCAATTTTTTTTGTATTTTTGATATTTCTGGATAGCCTTGATACTTTAGATGACCACTAACTATTTTGAAGCTGTTGACGGTGTCGATGTAGAGACTGGTGCCATGATATGAAAATAATGTCCTTTCTGAAGTAATTGCCTTGTTAGGATTGTAACACTTGCATACAACTGATTGATGTCATTGTGGTCCTTTCTGATACTAGAGTTGTCCTTATCAGAATACACACATCGTGATAGAGTGCCATGAGAGTCCTTGTGATAAAGAGTTGCTGCCATGATGTGATGTATTTGTGACATGGTATCTTTGGACTTTAGACGAGATGTAGGATTATGACAGATGATGGAAGACATGGAAAGGTTGTTTGGACATTTGGATGAATCACTTTTTATTTTAAAAACTTGGTATGGTGGATGACGGATTTTGAAGGGATGGCATTTGGAACCAACACATTCCAAATGCCTTTAGATGCCTTGCTTGATGACCATTTTGAAGGAGGTGGATATGTGTTATATGTGGGAGTTATCTTGTCTTATGGCTCCACATTGTGATTGACTTTTTCTTTTGACATATTTTCTTTGCTTGATCCACGTCTTTGGGAACCATTTTAATTTCATTTTTCCACTTATCTTTTTGTTTGATTCAATGGATTTTGACATTTGATTTTGATCTTTTGATTTGTATGACTTTTTTTTTTGTTGGTTCCAAAGGGAAGGTTTAAGATGTTGAGAATGATGGTTTATGGTGTGGGTGGACGGGGTGTTGGCAACAATCTTATGATAAGGATTTCTCATGGACTCTATTTTGATGTTTGTATCTGACAAGGTTGCCCCTAGTATCAAGAAGGTTCCACTGACATCGTTTTATTTTTTGACTGAAGAATAGCCAAGACCTTGATTTCTATAATTTTCTTGGATCTGTATTGATTCTTGAATGCCTTGCTCGTGTATGCCACGTCCTTTGCCTTGATATTGCATGCTTTGACATATTCTGTTTGCGATGGGGTATTTATTGTTTTGAAATAAATATGCTAACCCCTCATGATATATGTGGACACTGTTACCTGGAATGTTTTCATCTGCAAGGAAGCCTACTCTGACAAATGTAGATGACCCTAGTTGATAAAGTGTTTTAGTTTCACTGTCATGTTGGACATATTTCTAACTAATATCTTTGGTCCGATCTCGTGACATGTCAGGTTTAGTTGATTCTATTGGTGCTTCCAAGTGGATGTCGAAGCCATCATTATGGTCAGTGTCATAAATTCTAGTAAATTTAGCTATACCTTGATCATTTGCAAATATGTCCATAATGGAAGACTCTTGTTCTTGAGGAATATCGTCTATGTGTGTCATGGAGGCAAGTGTCTCATTTTGGAAAGTGTCTATAGTCGAGGCCTGTATAGGGTTGGAAAGTATTTGATCATAAATGGCATAAAAGTCAAGGAGTGGATCGTTTTGGACTTCTTGGTCAATGGTAGGGTGTTGGCCAAAGATGGGGTTGTCGTGGATGATATAATTGGGATTGGAGTCTTTTACAAGGGTAGGTGTATTTTGGATGTCATGATTGTCTTGAAGGACTTCTTGAATGGAATGAAAGAGATGGTTATGGAATGGAATACCTTGTTCTTGACATGAGGGTGACATTATAAGGTCATGCTTTGGGCTTTCATTTTTACATATATCCTCAAGTTTAGACAATGGAATGCGCCTTTGAGTAATGACAAAATTTTCATGACTAGATGTGGCTTGTGAGGGGGTGACTTGAAAAGGATTAATGAATGAAGGACTAGGATAGGACGTGGGGACTTGGACTAGACTAGTATGTGAAGGACTAGGATATGACATGGGGACTTGGACTGGACTAGTATGTGAAGGACAAAGATATGACATGGGGACTTGGACTCTACTAGTTTGTGATGGCATATAATATGACATGGAGGGTTGGACTGGATTGGTTGGTGACAGTATGTGATATGACATGGAGGCTTGGAATGGATTAGTTGGTGATGACATAGGATATGACATGGAGACTTGGACTGGATTAGTTGGTGACGACATAAGATATGACATGGAGACTTGGACTAGATTGGTGTAAGGTTGACTAAAATGGGATGTGGAGACTTGGACCAGATTAATATGGTATGATGTGGGGACTTGACATGAGTTGGTAGATGGTTGATAGGGCATGTAGATGTGGACAGGATTGATAGGTGAAGGACTAGCATATGATGTGGAGACCTAGAATGGACTAGTGGACAGTTGGTTTCCCTTGTCAAGGTTAGGATAAGGGTAACAACTGGACGTGTGTTGGAGATTAATGGTAAGATTTTTGGTAAGTGATTCTTGATAGTGAGGGTTTACAGATGGCAGACTTGGACTGATGGATTTTTGGTATGAAAGACATTGATTTTTGGTTTGGAGGAATTGTCTCTTAAAGTCTAAGGCTTGTTGGTATTGACCTCTATGGTGTAACTAGTATTCAACTTTACTAGCAAGCCTATCAATAGTTTTTTGAAGGGAAGACAAGGAGGTGGATGTCATGATGTTGTTTAAAAAGGATGTTAAATGCAAAGTGATAATGAGGACCAAAATGAATGATGAACGACTAAAGTGCAAAATGCTAGGTCTAAGGGAATTCTAAGGTGCAATCAATTTTGGCAAAATTATGGAAAGGTATACTCAACCATTCAAAGTTTGATCAGTGTCTCAATTTTGGGTTGTCATAGGACTTGTTTGAAGGAATAAATGACAAGATGACAAGATGACAAAGTGAGGTTTCCACACTAGACTTCTGAGTTGGAATTGGCTCACAGAAGGACCAAGACTAAAAGAGGTGATTTTGTTTAAGTTCAATGAAAATTTACTTTTGAAGGAAAATATTTGACAAAGAATGGAAAGGATTCCTATCCAAAAATCTGTAAAATGAAGACCTAAAATGATGGTAAATCCCAAGGACACAATTAAGGAAGTGCAATGATAGACCTATGGAAAACTAAAAATGCAACATAAAATGCAAGGATGGAGGAATTTGAGCAATTTTTCTTCTGGTTTCTGATAGAGACTTTTGAAAAAAGATGTTTTGACAATAGGCTAAGATGTCTGGACTTGAATTCCAATCTAAAACAAGGTTTATTTTGCTGCCAGGAAAATGCATTGTTTGAGGTAACAAATGCGTTGCAGTGATCAAATGCGACATTCCAGGTGGCAAATGCGATGTAGTTTCACAAATGCAGCTTTTCAAATTTCAATTGCAACTTAGTTTAGTAGATGCAACTTTTTAAACTGCAAATGTGGTGGAAGACAGAGAAATGCAGTGCAGGACAGACGAATGTGGTGTTTGAAGCAACAAATGCATTTTAACAGAGCAGATGTGTTGTAAAGATTGTCAAATGTGGTGTGATAGAGCTATTGCAGTTTAACAGATGCAGTGTAGAATGTAAAAATTCATTTTTTTTTATGTTTTGGTCAAAAACTTGAATTGTTTGAAGTTTGACTATTTGTTTTCAAATGTTTGAGTGTTGTTTGTTTCGTTTCAGTAACTAGCAAACACTTGGAAAGCATGATATTTTGAAAGTAATCAAACACAAAAGAGAACAAGTACAATCCTATGGTTAAACTAGGACAATATTCGCTAGATTCCACATGGGTTTCCACAGCCGCATATCAATAGTGTGTGAATTTAGAAGCTTGGATGCACAGGCTCCCCCTTACAATGCACTCTCTTCTCAAGCCAACCAAGCTTCCAACCCCCATGAAATTCCCATGGTAGATTGATCACCTCTACTATAGACTGTGAAGATGTGGATGTCTTCACACTGATCGGTGTTGCATTAGCAAATAGAAGGTTTTTGGATACTAAACAATGGTGTTTAATTCGGGTAAAAGGTTTATTTCACTTAATTAGTTTAATTAAGTCACCTTTTATTCCTTTCTTAAGATTCACTTAGTTATGCATTATAGATATTTAATAATTATTTTAATTATTAAATACATTTTCCCTTTAGGGTTTCTTTAGGGTTACACAATCTCCTTTTATAAGGATTAATCATTGTATTTTATTAAATTCCCTCTCTGAATAATAATCTCTCAATTTTCAGAGCTATTCTTACTTTGCCTCCATTCTTCTCTTGTGACAGGTTTTTTGCATGCAGGTGTTCTTGGGTTATGTGAAGTTGGATTTATCAACTTCTACGTGGTATCAGAGCGTGGACCTGCCGCAACCTATTCTTGTTTTCAAGAATTTGGAGCTACGAGCGTTTAACCTAGTTTTCATAGGTTTTCAGTTTGATTTTTTGTGGATCCGGAATACTTCATTATTTGGGTTCATTTTGGGCCCAAATAGACCTCGCCGTTGGATTCGCAGTGCCTGAAAACCCCTATTTTCATATAAAGCTTATCCAATTTGGCTACAGTTGCTTAGGGAAGCAAATTTTTTTTAGCCCCAAGGTCGTATGACCTCAAGGCATGATTTTTGAGGTCAAAAATAATTTAAAAAAAAAACTATTGTGCTCCCCATTATGAAGAGGTCCGCCCCCACCCTACAGCCAAGCAGCCACCAGTCCGAGCTGCAGCCGACGCATGGCCAGCCTGCCACCGACAGCCAACCACTAGCCGACCACCAACCCGCCATCAAAGAGCTACCGATCTGCCACCCTCCAGCCATTACTCATATAAACTAAAATACAAAGAATAGGTATTAGAGCATGGACCTTAAATTACTTAGTTATCATAAGATTGCTACCAACACCCCATCCACCAACACATAAACCATCATTCTCAACATCTTAAACCTTCCCTTTGGAACCAATAAAAACAAAAGTCATACAAATCAAAAGATCAAAATAAAATGTCAAAGGCCATTGAATCAAACAAAAAGATAAGTGGAAAAATGAAATTAAAATGGTTCCCAAAGACAAGTGGATGAAGCAAATAAAATATGTCAAAAGAAAAAGTCAATCACCCTTAAATGAAGATATATTATAATTAACTGAAGGGGCTAGGAACAAAGTCAAGTAATGCTTTAGATAATGTGCTTGTATGGATTAGACTCATTGCATCTAGAATGACTTGGTTAGGACTAGATGGGTTGATGGAGTATCCTTAGACCATTTGACAAGGGAAAGCCAACATGGGTATTGGACCTGCTGCAGCCTATTCTTGTTTTGAAGAATTTGGAGTTACAAGGGTTTGATCTAGCTTTCATAGGTTTTCAGTTTTATTTTTTGTGGATCTGGCATACTTCATTCTTTGGGTTCATTTTGGGCCCAAACGGACCTCGCCGTTGGATTCACAGTGCTTGAAAACCCTTATTTTCATATAAAGCTTGTCCAATTTGGCCACAATTGATCAGGAAAGCAAAATTTTTTTGGCCCCAAGGCCGTACAACCTTAGGGCACAATTTTTGAGGTCAAAAATAAAAATAAAAATAAAAATAAAAAAATTTAAAAAATAATGTTTTTTAGAAATAATTTTCACTCCCCATTGTGAAGAGGTTCATCGCCACCCTGCAGCCAAGTGGCCATTAGTCTGAGCAGTGGCCACCACTCTATAGTCGATGCACCGCTAGCCTGCCACTGGCAGCCAACCATCGGTTGGCCACCAACCCGCCACCAGAGAGCCGCCAGTCTGCCACGCTCCAGCCATGGGTGGAGCACTACCCAAATGTCACCCAATCACCACCAGAGTGCCGCCATGCCAAGCGGAGCAACCATGGCCCCTTTTTAAAGCTTTTTTGACCTCCTTTGGAAAATTGAGCGTAAAATGGTCATTTGGGATCCATTTTTTGAAAACAAGATATCGTTGGAAAGATGATTCAAAGCCAGATCCAGTGATGTAGGTCCTTTTTTTCTTACTTTTCCATTTTGATTCGTTTTTCTGCAGTCAAAGTCAGATCATGGTTTTTTCACTCCATGGGCATAACTTTTACGTCTGAACTCTATTTTTTGCAAACGAATAGGTGTCAGAAAGCTAGTTCAATGCTTTGCACAATGATCAGAATTATTTTCCTATATTTTTTCCCAGGTATATTTTATCCAGCCTTTTGTGTTTTCACAATTTTCTTAATTACTTGGATGTTTTGGCACTTGGGAACTTCCTGTTTGCATCATTTGGCTCTATTTCATTTGATCTACAGGTAGTAAGGCTAGTTTTCTCAGATTTTTTAATTTGAAGAGTTATCATGGGTTTTTCTATTCACCCTTCTATGATCAACTTGGATAAGGATAATTATGAGCCATGGGAAATAGACATACTTACACATTGTAGGTAGCTCAATATTTTTCCTTATTTGTATGGAGTCATACCTATAGTGGACACATCAAGGTTTTTATCAACATGGGTTATTATTCGAGATCATATTGTAGGGGTTATTGGTTATAGTGTTGATTTTGACACTTTGTGTGCTTTATCTAACATTCGTTTTCCTCACACACTTTGACAACATCTTTGGGAGATTTTTTGAGACTCTAATCTCTCTCCATTCCTAGAGGATCCTGCTGTAGATTGTCTCATCCCTCTTGCAGATATAGATTTCATACCCTATGATAACCGTACTCTAGAGGAGCTTGAGTATATCACAAGTCTTGCATGTGTCAATGGTTTAGAGACTTGTATTCATGTTCCCACTCTTCAGATTGACACTTCATCAACATCTCCTGTTGTTCCTGATTCAGTGTAGGAGGGCATCATTCATCTTCCAGACATAGCTACTTTGGACTCTTATGTTGCAGACATATCTTTCTTGTTTGTGGAGTCCTATATTATAGATCTGGAGGATTATTTTTAGGACATTCATCTCCTCTACCTTGACAGTCAGGTTATCACTGTATGCCCACCATCATCTGTGCATTCAAAGGTTGTATTTCAAGATTCTCCACATCAGTTTGGATTTGGCATCATATGTTTTAGTTTAGAAAGTGTCGAGATTCTTTGGCATCCTATCATGGCACACATCTTGAGAAAAATTGGTTCATCACTCTTCATAGGGTTTCTTTGACATCATCCTTTAGATCCATTTCTTCCCAAGGTGAGGAATATCATTTTCCACTTCAGGATCTCTTTTTGGATTCTACATTAGGCATCTACCATTGCAATAGGAGTTTCTTCATTGTGGGGGGGCCTTCTTGTCTCTTTTTCTCTCTCCTATGGGGGGAACATATTTTGTACTTGTGGGATAGAAGCAATTATTGGGGGGTCATGTTGAGTCCTTCTATCTCTCTTCTTCTTTCACTCTTGTTTTTCATCTCTTTTTAGAGAGGAGTTTTTCCCACTGGGTTTTCTCCTTTACTCCACTTTATAGAGATTTGGTTGTATTCGGGTACCTAATCAGACCTAGTTGTCGAGACCCTTGTTTTATTTATATCTTGTAGTTGCATTACTTTCATGCATTTAGTTTGTAGCTAATCCCTAAGTTCATCTTAAGGGGGGTTGTTAGAGTAAAAGGTTTATTTCACTTAATTAGCTTAGTTAAGTCACCTTTTATTCCTTTCTTAAGATTCACTTAGTTATGCATTGTAGGTATTTAAATTATTAAATATATTTTCCCTTTAGGGTTACACAATCTCCTTTTATAAGGATCGATCATTGTATTTTATTAAATTCCTTCTCTACATAATAATCTCTCAATTTTCAGAGCCATTCTTGCTTTGCCTCCATTCTTCTCTTGTGACAAGTATTTTTGCATGTACGTGTTCTTGGGTTATGTGAAGTTGGATTTATCAACTTCTACATGGTAGTAGAGCCTTGATATGCAGTCCCTTCTCATATTTTTGGAGAAAATCGATTGTAGAGTTTGTTTGGGGTTCCTTGAGAATTTCATGCCTTGAGCCTATTTTTGGCTATGGCTGCAAGATCTTGAGTTTGTCTCTCTATTGGGTTCTCTTGCATGGTCACTTTCGGTGCATGTTGGAGGAAATATAAGCTCATTTTTGAGTCTAGGGCTGTCAAAAAATTCAAGATCAACTTTTGTTTTGCCTAAATCTGAGATTTTATGCCAAAGTTATGAGGGTTTGAAGATTTGCTAGATCTAGGAGTTGCGAAGCTTCTGGTGCATTTTCAGGTAGATTGGACCTCGCCATCAGATCCAGAGCATCTGAAAGATGAAAATCGACATATAACTCGACCTATTTTGGCATCAAGAGCTTTTGAGGATTTTTTTTGTTTCGGAAGCCATACGGCCTGTGCACACATTTCAAAAAAAATTGAGGTTTTTTAATTTTTTCTTGCATGCAAAAAAAAATCTATTGTTTTTGAAAATCAAATTTTTCTATTAAAAAAAAAAGGAAAGCAAATTTTTGTTTAAAAAAAATTATTAGAAAGAGGGGGCAGAGTTTTTTAAATCCTACAGGTGCAATTATGGGGGTGGTACCTACACCCGCAGGCCTGCGGGCCCCACCCCAAGACTCGCCCACCACACATTCTCACCGGCGGCTTCTTCCTCCTCCTGGCGGCCCCATCTCACTATCTGACATGCTCACTGATGCCGGCCATCCTAACACAACCAGCAGCCTTTCCTTTTACAAGCAACACCCAACACATGCGAACTGACGACCAAACATTTTCTAGTGGCGACAAAATCTAGGCAGTAGGGAATATTCCCTTGGAGATTCTGCCAAAATTTGTTTCTCCTCCGACGACTGTCAATTTTTTTCTCGTAGGGAGGGCCGATATTTTCTTGTAATGGCCAGATGGCCATCAATTTTAAGCTCATGAAGTACTGATGTCAGCATGACGTTAGCAGCAATATGGCCCTCTTTGCCCCCTCCTAGCCCTGATTTGCCTTCAAGGAGCAATTTTTTTCTTTTTGACATAACTTGGGCATATGGTATCGAAATCGGTAAAATGAGATATCCACGGAAAGCTAGTTCTGAGCACTATCCTGTGGTGTATTTTATTTTTTATTATTTTTCTATTTAGCTACATTTATTTCTTTTTGAAGTTAGATGTTCATTTATGGCCTCCGAGCTCATAACTTTTTTCCATGATCTCCAATTTTTGCCATCTTTGCGGCATTGGAAAGTTATTGAGGAGATTTATGTTGTTGTCCATGCACTTTATTCTGTATTTTTCCCAAGTTTATTGCTATTCCATATTTTTCCCGATGGGTGTTTTAGAGATTACTTGGATGTTTTGGCAGTTAGAAGGGTGAAACTTGAATATTTGTACTTCATTTCAGTACCACATCATCTTATTTTCTATTTATGCACATTTAGCATTCTCTCCTTTTACAGTCATTGGGTTATTGTAATAAATGAACTGATATAAAATTCCATCAGGGGGGTTTCTTCCATAATAATCTAATTAGAGTGTGGATGCACTTTGATCTCCATTTTGATTATTGATGACAAATTGCATGGGTTGTATCTAGTTTCTTTGTTTATTTTGGCCACATCTTGCTCTAGATTGACACATATCAAATTCATATCGGTTCACACTTATAAATTGAGAGCCTATGGTTAATGATGCACATTGGATCCATCTCAGTTTGAGGGCCACTAAATTTGTGGTTAATGTTCCAGAATCTTCATGGTACTTGTTCCCATGGAAGATTTTTAGTCACAGTTTGGCATTGGCATCGAGATACACAACTTCCAGATTCTTTCATCACATCATTCCCTCTTATGGGGGCATCATTTTATCTACTGTTTCTTCACAGATTCTAGGGTTGTTCCAATTTGTGAGTTTTCCAGTGTTCCGTGGCATCAGGTCTGCTATTGCTTTATCATGATTCCTTGAGTCAATCAGTGATTCTCATTTGGTTTTAGTAGTAGAAAGAAGTATCTTTCCTTGCTTTTCAGATTCAAGTTCCAGTGTTACTCCACAATGTTCTTCTAGTGCTTCTTGCAGCAGGTCATCTCATTGTAGGGGGGTTTTGTCCCACTGGGTTTTCCTTCTCTACCTCATTATTGTATTTGTAAATGGGTACCTAATCAGGCCTATGTTGTCGGGACCCATTCATGCTTTCTTCCATTCATCCTAGCATTTAGGTGCATGCTTTTTTAGTCTATCTGAACCTGACTTTGTTATTTTTTGTTTCTGTATGGTTTTCTATTTTCTACCATTTTTACAGATATAGGTATGGAGCGACGCATTTGAGTTTTATCAAGCCGCATCTACTATGTTATGACGCATTCGATAGCTGAAATGCCACAATACCTCTGTTGTTCCCCAATCACGGTTGGGAATGCCGCATCTGACAAACTGAGCTGCATTTGCACAATCAATCAACGCATCTTCCTGTCACTAACCAACACGCAAGATCAAGCTGCATTTGCTACATAGAGAATGCATTTGCTCTGTTGTGAGACATTTTCCTGGTAAATTTTCTTTTCAATTTCTACATTCGGGTTTCTATTTTTCCCTTTGCATTCTGGTTTCCTCTTTTCCATTCTGGTTTTCTTTTCTGCATTCTTCCTAGCTTAGGTGTTTTTCGTGTTACTAATCATCATTCATAGTGTGTGTTGGTTACATTTCAAGGGCCCAAGACCATTTTGTAAAAACTCTTGACAAGTGTTTTTGCAGATTTGAGTGTCCAAGAATTATTTCAAAACATTGTGTTTGTTATTTTTTAGAATAGTAAACATTTCTTTTTGGTGCACATAAAATGAACATTCTTTCAATTTTGTTTGATTGTGTTTGAACGTGGTAGGCGAATATGCTCTCACCCTCTGCAAACTAGGTGATTTGAAATCCAAACCCACTTTGTTTCTGTGTAACCCTGATGCAATAATCGTAGTATCCTCTCCCCTTGTGCAATCATGTGATCCTAGGTGTAAGAGAAATGGTTATTGCCTCTAGAAATTGGGCCTACCAGGGGATTTCATCACCTCTAGGTGACTCAAACTGGAAACGGAGCTAAAGCCAAGCTACCCTTGATTGGTATATAAATGTGAATCTTAAGGGAAAACCTAAGATTATGAGTGCGGATGTGTCATAGGGACCAAGTAGTACTCCCAAAAACCCTGTTGAGCTTAACCTCTTCAGGTTGGAGTGCCTCCTAATCAGAGATTAATCTTGCATCCCATGCATGACCACTCGAATGGTAGTCCCGAATTAAACACCATTGTTTAGTAGCCCAAAACCTTCTATTTGCTAGCGCAACACTGGTCGGTGTGAAGGCATCCACATCTTCGTAGTCTGTAGTAGAGGTGATAAATCTACCATGGGAGTTTCATGGGGGTTGAAAGCTTGGTTGGCCTGAGAAGAGAGTGCACTGTAAGGGGGAGCCTGTGCATCCAATCTTCTGAATTCACATGCTATTGATATGTGGCTGGGGAAACCCTCGTGGAATCTAGTGAATACTGTCCTAGCTTAACCATATGATTGTACTTGTTCTCTTTTGTGTTTGATCACTTTCAAAATATCTTGCTTGCAAAGTGTTTGTTGGTTACTGAAATGAAACAAACAACACTCAAACATTTGAAAACAAATATTCAAACTTCAAACAATTCGGGTTTTTCACCAAAACATCAGAAAAATTGACTTTTTACATTTTGCACCACATCTATTAAACCACAATCACTCTGTCACACTGCATTTGACAATATTTGCAACGCATCTTCTCTGTTAAAACACATTTTCTTCTTCAAACACTGCATTCATCTGTCGCGCACCACATTTGTAGTTTAAAAAGTTGCATCTGCTAAACTAACCTGCAATTGAAATTTGAAAAGTTGCATTTGTGAAACTGCATTGCATTTTGCACCTGGAACACCGCATTTGATCACTGCAACACATTTGGTACCTCAACCAACACATTTCCTTGGTAGCAAAATAAACCCTGTTTCAGACTGAAATTCAAGTCCATACATCTTAGCCTATTGCCAAAACATCTTTTTTCAAAAGTATTTGTCAGAAACCAAAACAAAAATTGCTCAAATTCCTCCATCCTTGCATTTTAGGTTGCAGTTTTAGTTTTCTAGAGGTCTATCATTGCACTTCCTTAATTGTGTCCTTGGGATTTACCATCATTTTAGGTCCTCATTTTACAAATTTTCAGATAGGAATCCTTTCCATTCTTTGTCAAATCTTTTCCTTCAAAATTAAATTGTCATTGGACTTAAACAAAATCACTCTTTTAGTCTTGGTCCTTTTGTGAGCCACTTCCAACTCAAAAGTCTAGTGTGGAAACCTCACTTTGTCATCTTGTCATCTTGTCATTTAGTCCTTCAAACAAGTCCCTTGACAATCCAAAATTTAGACATTGACCAAACTTTGAATGGTTGAGTATACCTTTCCATAATTCTACCAAAATTTATTGCACCTTAGAGTTCCCTTAGAACTAGCATTCTGCACTTTAGTCATCCATCATTCATTTTGGTCCTCATTATCACTTTGCATTTAACATCCTTTTTAAACAACATCATGACATCCACCACCTTGTGTTCCCTTCAACAAACTATTGATAGGCTTGCTAGTAAAGTTGAATACCAGTTACACCATAGAGGTCAATACCAACAAGCCTTAGACTTTAAGAGACAATTCCTCCAAACCAAAAATCAATGTCCTTTGTACCAACAATCCATCAGTCCAAGTTTTCCATCTTTCAACCCTCACTATCAAGAATCACTTAATGAAAATATTACCATTAATGTCCAACACACGTCTAGTTATTACCCTTATCCTAACCTTGACAAGGGAAACCAACTGTCCACTAGTCCATTCTAGGTCTCCATGTCATATGCTAGTCCTTCACCTATCAATCCTGTCCACGTCTACATGCCCTATCAACCATCTACCAACTCATGTCAAGTCCCCACATCATACCATATCGATCCGGTCCAAGTCTCCACATCCCATTTTAGTCAACCTTACAACAATACAGTCCAAGTCTCCATGTCATATCTTATGTTGTCACCAACTAATCTAGTCCAAGTCTCCATGTCATATCCTATGTCATCACCAACTAATCCATTCCAAGCCTCCATGTCATATCCCATACTGTCACCAACCAATCTAGTCCAACCCTCCATGTCATATTATATGCCATCACAAACTAGTCGAGTCCAAGTCCCCATGTCATATCTTTGTCCTTCACATACTAGTCCAGTCCAAGTCCCCATGTCATATCCTTGTCCTTCACATACTAGTCTAGTGCAAGTCCCCATGTCATATCCTAGTCCTTCACATACTAGTCCAGTCCAAGTCCCCACGTCCTATCCTAGTCCTTCATTCATTAATCCTTTTCAAGTCACCCCCTCACAAGCCACATATAGTCATGAAAAATTTGTGATTACTCAAAGGCACATCCCATTGTCTAAACTCAAGGATACATGCCAAAATGAAAGCCCAGAGCATGACCTTATAATGTCACCCTCATGTCAAGAACAAGGTAGTCCATCCCATAACCATCTCTTTCAGTCCATTCAAGAAGTCCATCAAGACAATCATGACATCCAAAATACACCTACCCTTGAAAAAGACTCCAATCCCAATTATATCATCCACGACAACCCCATCTTTGACCAACACCCTACCATTGACCAAGAAGTCCAAAACAATCCACTCCTTGACTTTTATGCCATTCATGATCAAAGACTTGCTGACCCTATACAGGGATCGACTATAGACACTTTCCAAAATGAGACACTTGACTCCATGACACACATAGTTGTTATTCCTCAAGAACAAGAGTCTTCCATTATGGACATGTTTGTAAATGATCAAGCTATAGCTGAATTTACTGGACTCTATGACATTGACCATAACAATCGCTTTGACATCAAATTGGAAGTACTAATAGAATCAACTAAACCTAACATGTCACGAGATTGGACCAAAGATATCAGTCATAAATATTTCCAACATGACAATGAAGCTAAGACACTTTATCAACTAGGGTCATCTATCTTTGTCAGATTAGGCTTCCTTGCAGAGGAAAACATTCCAGGTAACATAAAACAGAAAATAAAAAGTGATTCATCCAAATGTCCAAACAACCTTTCCATGTCTACCATCATCTGTCATAATCCTACATCTCATCTAAAGTCCAAAGATACCATGTCACAAATACATCACATCATGGCATTAACTTCTTAAACCTATTACAGATAAAGATATTACACAAAACATTATAATATTCTCTCCTTTGGTTCTTTACTTGTTTTTGTTTTCATGCACTGGGTTTGAATTTTCTCTTTTGTTTATGCATGTTTGGTATTCTCTCCTTTTACAATTGTTGGGTTATTGTAATAAATGAACTGTTTGGATAGAAATAGTGTGCACATATTCTTCTGAGCAATAAGCATAAGGTAGGGATTCTTTATCCCCTCTCCTTCGGGCAAGGGATGTATGAGCTCCATACTTCCCAATGTGCAGATCAATTTGACAAGGAGTTGGTAGAATACCACTTGAAGTTCCACACTACCTTGAGACAATGGATGGACCCATACGACAATTTGAAAAGATCAATTGGGCCTGAACACACCCATGTACACCATGTAGAAGACTTTTGGGAAAATTGTAAAGATGAAAATATGTGGATGATTGCATACTTCGTGAAAAGGGTCAAGTTGTTCCCAGTGTCAGACCAAGTGGAGGAGGAAGAGGATACAATGATTGATCCTCGATACAATGTAGTTGTTGACCTGCCATTGCCTCTAATTGATTGTGTCAAGCTGGAGGTCGATGACCTCAAAATCTTGATAAAGCCAATCAAGGCTAGAAAAAAAGAGTGGATTGACAGGAAAGCTATTCGATTGACACAACAAGGAGTAGCTCTGACCTACGTGCAACTTAAGGAAGAACACATAAATGAAACTAACAATGGGAAAGTTGCTGCCCCAAATAAAGAAGTTTCCCAATATCCTCTAGCCACTAGATTGAGGAAAAGGAAATAAACAGTAGAGAAGCAGGCCAAGCCCCAAGTCTATTCAAGGAAAGCTTCAGAGGGTGAATCCTCCAAGAGATTGAAGACTTGATACTATTTAGGAAGATCCACTTCATGAGGGAGAAGACATGGAGGCTGAGCAGCCAAAATCTCCACCCGCTGCCTCCACTGTTCTTGATAGTACTGTTATTGCTGCTACCCCATTGCCTACCTCTTAGGAAATGGTTGCTACATCTCCTCCCATGGTGGATATCTCTATCCACCTTGCTTCCACTCTACCCACAATGCAAATAATGGTAATTGATTCTTCTTCTGGCACCACATCTCCACTCTCTTTCGTCTCCATGTCTTCGATAACATTACTCCTACCAGCAACAACAATAATTCCAATACCTTCTCCCTCACTCACAGAGAATTTTTCTCATGATATGCAAAATGCTCCATTTGAGCTGACTGATGTATTAACCAACCCAGCTATACAAGCTGCCTTGGCATAGATTCTTGCCAATATTCTTGCCTCTGCTCTGCCAACTGAGCCACTAGAGATGAAAGCCACAATGGCCATATCCAAGGAGTTGGAAAGAAAAGAAAAGGAAAAAACAAAGGAATTAGAAGAGGAAGCAAATGAATAACATGAGAATCCTAAGTTCCAACGCCTTCCAATTGATGAGGTAGTGCGTGAAGGTGAAGAAACATAATCCTCTGAGGGAGATGAAGAGGATGTTGGTACCAAGTATATAGTGGAGACCTTTGATGTAAACCTTGAGGAGGAGCTGGCCAAACAATTGAAGGATGTCAGAGAGGAAGAAGAAAAGCTACCTTCTAAAGAAGAAAAATAATTAAGTGACAAAATGGAGGAAGACACTGAACCTACAATTGGGGAACATGATCAAATCCCCAAGCATGATGAAGAAATTCCTCTTTCGGGAGAGCAAGAACTGTGAGAGGGGAAAGAAGAGAAAGAAGATAAAAAATAGGAAGAAGTACCTCCTTAGTGTAAGGAAAGATCAGGTGCGGAACAAAATCTCCTAACGTCAAAAAATCAGGGAAGAATGCAAAGGTGTCTTTAAATTTTACAATTACAGTATAATTAGATACACATGAAAAGATTTAACAGAAACAGAGAATTGACCATACACAATAGAACACCAGTTTTATGTGGGAAAACCCTTATGGGAGAAAAACCCACCACACCAAGAAAATCCTCTTTGTATTATAGTAATGGAAATTACATACAGAGATCAGACTATCTTTCTGATGTCAATTTACAACAACAAAATTCACTGATCAGTCTTCTACAGAACAATAATTAAAATTCTCTTAGACAACAATGAATTCACTCAGAACAATTAGTGTTCAGAATCAAACAACTCTTCACAGTCATCTCCTTCACACTGTCCTCGCCAAACTCTATCTAACTATTCACAATTCAATCATTTTCCAATCATAGTCATTTTCTCACAACCTATTCATCTTCCACACAGGAACAGTCACAACTGTTCAACTACCAATGGTTTGAATTCCACTTCTCTCATTGGCTCATAACACAACACATCGGATAGTCATTTGGTCAAAGAAGCATCGACAAGAGTTTCTCTATCGCTAAGAGTCTTTTAGATCTTTTATATCATACTCATATTCATACTCGTCAGTGAGAGGAAAACCATCAGCAAGAGATCTCACCAAAATTCCACCTCATCGAACTGTTGATCCTTCCTTGTAGTCTCCACCATACATGTGTCCACCTCTGGTGCATTTCTGGATCATCAAACTAGAATCTACAATATTCCCCACAAGCCTCCCAGAACTCCAAAGTGGTCCCCACATCCATTAGCTCATTTAATCTCAACCATTCCCCACTATCCCGCAATGAACCCATCACAAAGCTATGGCTAATCACGATATTGTGGGCTGTAGCTACGTGTCCCATCAGATGAAGCCAAAGGGATGAGTTTGCTTGACCGCTGATTAATCGTCACTTGATCTCAACAGTTGTCCACTATCCCGCGTTCATAACTTGCAAGATCTTTAACGATCATGAAATGATAGGAAACTACCACGTGTCCCATCAGATGAATTCAAAGGGATGTGTTCAATTGACTGTTGATCAATCATTGCTTGATCTCAATGGTTGTCTGCTATTGTGTGATCAGAAGCTGCAAGGTCTTTAATGATCATGAAATCATGGGTGACTGCCACGTGTATCACACGGTAAAGTCGACAAAATAAATTGAGTTCCTTGGTAAAGTAAGTCAGGTGATAATAAAGAAAGTCGGTCAGTCAAGAAGTTAGAGAACTTTCAAACTCCGCGACAAAGAAGAAAGTTGGATAGTCAGGGAATTACAAAACTCCCAAACTCTGCAACAAGGCTCCAAACTTAAGAACTTCAACGATCGGCCGACTATGAAGATATGAACAATGATACAAGCCAACAAGTTGAGGCACAACTCCAACAATCTCCCACTTGATGAAGGCTTACTAGCTTCCTTCAAACTCCAAGTTAATGAAGGTCATGGGCTCCAAGGCCCATCGAACTAGCACACCACCTTAACTTGTCTGTGCTCACTGGTTTCATCAATGCATCTGCAACATTTTCCAAAGTATCCACTTTTACTAAAGAGACCTTTCCATCCTCCACCATATCTTGTACAAAATGATATTGCACATCAATATGTTTTGTCCTGGCATGGAAAGTAGGATTTTTTGCCAAACAAATAGCACTCTAACTGTCACAACAAATTGTAATTTTCCCTACATCAAACCCAATGTTAGAATACAAACGTTTTAACCAGATTGCTTCTTTACAGGCATGTGTAGCTGCCATGTATTCTGCCTCTATAGTGGAAAAAGAAACTACAGCCTATCGCTTACTCATCCAACTAATTGCACCACCATTCATCATGAAAATATATCCACTGGTGGATCTTCTGCTGTCAATGTCCCTTGCCCAATCAGAATCCACATAGCCTCAAATGCTAAGAGTCCTCTGTGATTCAACCAAATTTCCATGGTAACACAAAGCATATTCTAAAGTTCCCTTCAGATATCTAAACACTCTTTTCATAGCATCCCAATGTGTCCTTCTAGGATTTTCCATAAACCGACTAAGAACTCCCACTGCTTGGGAAATGTATGGCCTTGTACATACCATTGCATACATTAAACTACCAATTGCACTAGCATAAGGTACTCTGATAATGTCCTCCATCTCAGTAGGAGATTTTGGACAGTATTCAACAAATAGCTTCGTTCCTTGCAATACTGGAACAACTAGCTACTTGCATTTAGTCATACAAAATCTCTCTAGAATAGTTTTTATATATTTACTCTGACTAAGCGAAAGTTTTCTATCCTTCCTATCCCTAGTTATTTCTATTCCTAGAATATACCTAGCTGCACCAAGATCTTTCATTTCAAACTTTGCAAACAACTGAGATTTTAGATCAGAAATCATTAACTTACTATTTCCTATGAACAACATATCATCAACATAGAGAGCAATAATAAGGACATGATCATTTTCAGCTTTGTAGTACACACAATGATCAGATTTCGATCTTACAAATCCCAATGACAAAACAAAAGTGTCAAACTTTTGGTACCACATCCTAGGAGATTGCTTTATCCATACAAAGATTTTTTTAACTTGCAAACTATATTTTCTTCACCTTTTTCCACAAAGTGCTCAGGCTGGGACATGTAAATTTCTTCTTCAAGGTCACCATGAAGAAATGTTTTCTTCACATCCATCTATTCAACCTTTAAGTCATGCTGCTACAAGTGACAAAAGAAATCTGATAGATGTCAGCTTAGCTACAGGAGAAAATATTTCTCCATAATCAATTCCCTCTACCTAGGAATATCCCTTCGCAACCAACCTCGCCTTATACTTTTCCACACTGCCATCTAGACCAATTTTCTTTTTAAATACCTATTTGCAGCCAACAACTTTTTTGACTTCAGGAAAGGGCACCAAACTCCAAGTATCATTCTTTTCTAATGATGCCATTTCTTCATTCATGGCTTCCAACCAAGAGTTTGAATCAAACATTGTAAATGCCTCTTTCACAGTCCTAGGCTCATCAGTGCTAGAAATTAAAGCATAGGCACAGGTAGAATCTAACAAAGAAAACCCATACCTATCAGGTTGCTTTCTTTCACGTGTTGACCTCCTCATAGGATGAGGCTGAGGTTGTTCTTCTTCTTTAGAACTCTCAAAACTACTTGAGCTCTCCTCAATTTTAGGTACATTTTGAATTTTCAATTCCTCTTTATTTGGTGTTAGAGGAATTTCAAATACATCCTTTTTATCTTCTGATTTTGTCTCTAATTGCAGATCCACAGTAGAAGGCTTCAACTCACAAAAGATAACACTTCTGCTGTACAAAACCTTCTCCGTATTAGGATTCAAAAGCTTGTATCCTTTTATGCCAACACTATCTAGCCAATAAATATACATTTAACAACCTTGTTCTCCAATTTAGATTTTTTTTCATTCGGCACATATGCATATGCCTCACAGCCAAAGACACAAATATGTCTCAGAGAGGGCTTCTTTCTAGACCATGCTTCCAAAGGTGTTTTCTCAACAAGAGAGGAATTTAGAGAACTATTTATCAAGTAACATACTGTTACAACTGCCTCAGCCCAGAACTTCTCCTCCAAGCCAACACTACTTAGCATACTTCATGCTCTTTCCATTACTGTCATGTTGAACCTTTCAACAAATCCATTTTGCTGTGGAGTATAGGGTGTAGTTTTATGTCTTTTAATCCCATGATCTTTACAGTACCTCTCGAACTCATCAGAACAAAACTCACCACCATTGTCAGTCCTTAAACATTTTATTTTTCTTCTAGTCTGATTTTCCACAAGGTTTTTAAATTACTTAAAATGACTAAACACTTCTTCTTTACTTTTCAAAAAATAAACAAATGCTCTTCTTGAATAATCATCAATGAACGATACATAATATCTTGATTTAGACAAAGAAGGAACATTTACTAGACCAAAAACATTAGAATGAATGTAATCAAGTAAACCAAAAGATTTGTGAGGACTCGAGTAAAATGAAACATGGTGTTGTTTCCCATATATACAATGTTCACAAAACTCGAATTCAAGGTTACAATCATCAAGCCCTTCAACCAGGTTTTTATTTTTCAAGGTTTTTAAACCTTTTTCTCCAATGTGACCTAGCCTATGATGCCAGAGCATAGTATTTTCAACTGGAAGTTTAACTTCCATAGAGTTTACACTATTAGGAACTTTTTCCTCCTTTTCTCCATGAGTAGCCTTTTGAGACTTTGCAGAGACACTATTGCACTGCACAACATGTGCATCCAGCTTATACAATGTACCAATTCGAGCCCCCTTGCTAGCACCATTGAACCTCTAGTCATCTTGCAGCCATTTCTAGAGAACATGAATTGCACTCCAACATCATTCAGCTTACTAACAGAAAGAAGATTTCAAGCCAGACTTGGTATATGCATTACATCATTGATTCCCTTCACTCTTCCATCAAGGAACTGAATTCTGACTTTTCGATGGCCAACTATTTCTAGAGATGAATCACTTGCCAAATACACCTTTCCACCATCATACTTTTCATACTTCATGAACCAGTCTCTATGAGATGTCATGCAGAAAGATGCTCCAGAATCAATCAACCAGACATCATCTGATGCCTGTGTCGCCAAGGCTGCAATGAAGGCGTCTGCATCACTCTGAGAAGAATCATTGTCGGAAGAATTCTTCTTCTTCTTGTTTTTCGCCTCTTTACAATCCTTTCAGACATGACTAGGTTGCCCACAATTCCAACACTTCACCTTGGACTTCTTGCGAGGAGACTTTGATCTCCCTTCTAATTTTGATCTGGACTTCTTGTCCTTCTTCTTACCTTTTTCTTTCAATCTACCTCTCACAGCAAGAGCCTCCTTCGCCATCTCAGAAGATTTTCTTCTCATCTCTTCTAATAAAAAAGAAGCAACATCTTCCATCTTAAAAGTGGATGTCATACTCCTAATAGCCATCACCAAGTGATCCCAATAATCTGGCAAATAACATAACAAAAGCATACAACGATCTTCTTCATCAATCTTCACTCCCACAGATGCTAACTAAGAAATCAACATGTTGAAAGCATTCAAATGATTAGCAACAGACCCTCCCTCCTGCATTTTCAAAGTGTACAACTTCTTCCTTAGGAACAACTTATTCACCAAGGACTTTCCCTAATAAATAGCTGCTAGTATTTTCCACAAAGAAGATGTCATCTTTTCTTCATGAACATTCAAAAGAATAGAGTCTGCCAAACAAAGCCTTATCAGCCCCTTTGATTTACGATCTTGAAGGTCCCAATCCTCTTGCTTCATTCTTATAGGTTTTGTTCTAGAAACAACAAGCCAAAGATCTCGGTCGACCAATAGATCTTCCATTTTAAGTTTCCACAACTCAAAATTTTTTCCATTGAATTTCTCTATTTCAATCTTTCCTGATGTGCTTGCCATCTTATTCTATAATTTGAATTACCAAACTTCTACAAGACTCCCACTGAATAGAATTGACACAAAAAACCCAACGTACCCACAAGGATAACACAATTGGCTAGGCTCTAATACCACTTGTAAGGAAAGCTTAGGTGCAAAAAAAACTCTCCTAACATCAAAAACTCAAGGAAGAATGCAAAGGTGTCTTTAAATTTTACAATTACAGTACAATCAAATACACATGAAAATATTTAATAGAAACAAAGAATTGACCATACACAGTAGAACACCAGTTTTACGTGGGAAAACCCTTATGTGAGAAAAACCCAACACACCAAGAAAAGCCTCTTTGTATTACAGTAATGGAAATTACATACAAAGATCAAAATTTATCTTTCTGATGTCAATTTTTGAACAACAACATTCACTTATCAGTCTTCTACAAAACAATAATTACAATTCTCTCAGAAAACAATGAATTCACTTAGAACAATCAATGTTCAAAATTGAACAACTCTTCACAGTCATCTCCTTAACACTATCCTCATCGAACTCTATCTAATTGTTCACAATTCGATCATTTTCCAATCATAGTCATTTTCCTCACAACCTATTTATCTTCCACATAGGAACAGTTGCAACTGTTCAACTACCAATGGTTCAAATTCTACTTCTCTCATTGGCTTATAACACTCCATGTTGGATAGTCATTCGGTCAAAGAAGCATCAACAAGAGTTTCTCTATCACTAAGAGTCTTTTAGATCTTTTATATCATACCGATATTCATACCTGTCGGCATGAGGAAAACCATTGGTAAGAGATCTCACTGAAATTCCACCTCATCGAACTATTGATCCTTCCTTGTAGTCTCCACCATACACGTGTCCACCTCTGGTGCATTTCTATAGCATCAAAATGGAATCTACAATATTCCCCACGAGTCTCCTGGAACTCCAAAGTGGTCCCCACATCCATCAGCTCATTTAATCTCAGCCGTTCCCTACTATCTTGCAATGACCCCATCACAAAGCTATGGCTGATCACGATATCGTGGGGTGCAGCCACGTGTCTATCAGATGAAGCCAAAGGGATGAGTTCGCTTGACTGCTAATCAATTGTCACTTAATCTCAACGGTTGTCCACTATCTCGCGATCAGAACTTGCAAGATCTTTAACGATCACAAAATCACAGGAAACTACCACGTGTCCCATCAGATGAACCCAAAGGGATGTGTTCGCTTGATCATTGATCAATCGTTGCTTGATCTCAAAGAATGTCCACTATCGCGCGATCAGAAGCTACAAGGTCTTTAACGATCATGAAATCACGAGCGACTGCCATGTGTATCACACGGTAAAGCCAAGAGAATAAAGGAAGTGCCTTGGTAAAGTCAGTCAGTCGAGAAGTTAGAGAACTTTCAAACTCTGTGACAAAGAAGAAAGTCAGACAGTCAGGGACTTACAAAACTCCCAAACTCCGTGACAAGGCTCCAAACTTAAGAACTTTAGTGATCAACCGACTATGAAGACATGAATAGTGATACAAGCTAGCAAGTTGAGGCACAACTCCAACACTTAGCACAAGGAAGAAGAAAAGAAAGAAGAAGACAAGCCTGAAGAAGAGGCTAAAATTCACAAAAACCCAGAAGAAGAGCAACCTAAAGAGCATGGGCATGAAGAAGAAGAAGAAAAGGAAACTAATGAAAGGGAGAATAGCCCTAAGGAACATGTAGTTATAGAGTCTCCACAAAGGGAGACCATATTCCTTCATGATTCAGATGAAGGTAAAGGAGAAAGGACTGAACAAGAGACTCTCGATGGTAAGGTAATGGAGATTGAACACTCCCATGAAGAAGAGTAGGATCATGAATCACCAAAGGGAGAATCTCAGATGCTTGAGTGGCTCAAAAAATAACTAGAAAAGAAAAATCCTACCCCAATGGACCTAAAGGCAAGGCTAGAGGCCATCTTGGCTAGAGCGCAAGTCAACATAAGGAAAGAAAAGAAGCCAAAGGTTAGGTCTCTCTTGAAAATGGACACTTTTGGGTATCGAACCATGCAAATAGCCACTCCGGTAGTAGGAGAAGAAGGGGTGAGGTATAATGTTTCAACCCTAGATCTTGGAATGACCACAAGGGAGCAAAAGATCGACCATCTCCAAGGGTCCATTTCCACCATTGTGCACTAGATGCATAAAGATAAGACTTCGAAAGAGGAGTTAAAGGCACATGTGGCTGATTTAACAACATATATCCAATAGTGGTCATATGTTGAAGAGCATCCCACTACGTCCTTAGCACTGCTACTACTACTGTCTAAAGACCACATTGACAATTTAGAGAAGAGGAAAAAGTGGACAAAGGCTACCGCAGAATGGCTCTGATGGGTAATATATAATGGTGATATGGGCATAGGGCATGTCATCAGAGCAACCAATAGGTTCAGGCTCATATAAAATCAATTAGAAGATATGGAAACAGTGTGCCTCTACTTCAAGGAATTTTACAGGATCACCAATGCAAAGGTTGAGGCCATCCTCAAAATGCCAGAAAGAGCCTAGGAAGAGGAATTTGGAATCATCAAAGATGGCTTGTGGCTGGTCAAAATGTGGAAGATGGTACTTGATCATCGAAATGAGGTATTGGAAAAGGTGTTACATGAAGTTGAGCTCGACCTTGAGTGGGATAAAGAACATCAGGCAGACATAGAAGGCTATATCCAATTAATGAATAACAAAGATATGTCTTATGAGGAGCTGATTGTAAAAAAGGTTAAAGAATATTTCCATAAGAAGGTGGAAGAGGGTGCAATAGAGATATTTCTCTACTCTTCATGGATTTTGTTGCTAGGGCATTCACTCGATCAAAGCAAATGGTGGAAGCCGCTCCAAAATGTACCTAGCATGGAGAAGAGATGGTCAAAAGATAAAATAAGTTGTATTTTCAGATCCTTCAATCAAATATTGTGCAAAAGGACATGCTTTGAATTCTAATGAGAAAGTTTGTAGAATATTCCACCATGAAGAAGGATGAAGGACATCCAATTATTGATGACGAATTCCTCATTGTGTAGCTGTAGAAAAAAGGAAATCAGCAAAAAGAAAAAATTTCTACAGTGTTGCCACAAGAGGACAAAATAGGGAAAAGAAAAGGAATGTATTTTAAATTGTAAAATATTTGGGGATAGGTGAAACCCTAGTTTGTAGTGAATCTTGGCCACACAATGAAAATAAATCTTGGCCATTCATTTTGATTTTGGAACACTATAAATAGGGGGTCTCATCTCATTTTTAAGAGAGAGTTGAGTTGTTGTAAAGGCATGTTGCATAAATTTTAATAGAAGTTCATTGGCTTTTGGTGGACTCTTGAGTTTCTTTTGCATGTTGCATGGTTCATCTCCCATAGTTAGCTGATTCAAATAGATTTACATTGTTTTTTTGTATGTTTTAGTTTGTTCTAGTAGATTAGTTGATGCTATCCATTGATCTTGAATTACTTTGTTGTGTTGATGCCTTCTTGGTCCATACTTTTGGTTGTTTGTTGATGACATACAACTATGTAAAGTAAGCCTAGACTTAGATTAAGAGCTACTCCAAATTTCTATTGTTTATTCATGCTTATGGTGAATGAATGATTGAACATTTGTAGTCCTTTGAAGCTTGCACAAATTTCATGATATTGTGATAAAATATGGTTAATTGAAGTTTTGTTTTAAGAAGGTTGTCCATGGTAAAATCCTCCATGATCACTATTCACTGCTGAATTTTAGATCTAGGAACCTCTCGTCTTCCCTGCCTTTTCTTTGTTTTTAACAAGTAACCTATGCTAAGGTTCATTGCACATTGTAAAGCCTAATCTTAAACTAAGATAGGAGTTCAAGGTTACTGTCTAAACTTGCAGAAAATTGCACATTAACTTACCCCTTCAAGGAACTCCATTTAGTGATCCCACCTCCATCCAGCCTAACTTCATAAGTTTTCCTTGTGATTACCATCAAAATCACATCAAACATCAACTAAGGAATTTCATGCATGTCATGACCTAACACCCAAGAGACCTTAGGGTAGCGATTGGTAACTTGCTTGTGAATTTCTACCTTTCAAGAGAGGTAGTGCGCCTATGCACTATCTGCATTGATAAGTGCATAAAACACCCATCAACAGAACTGGTGCTAGAAGGAGGGCCCATCTGAGCAAAGATGGATTGAGGTGATTCACTCTCCCTTGAAAGGTCCCAAAGAATCTTAAGGTCTACCCCAAACAAAGGGGATTTCCAAGAATTATAGCCTCCCACAAGGGCAAGAAGAACTAAAAGAGAGGACACAACCTCTTCTTCCTCTTCCGTTCCTCCCACTTCACCTTTTCCTTCACCTCCTTTCTCCTTCCATTCACCCCAAACTCAATAGACCTCCTTCACCTTCATCCACTCCACTCAACCATACCAAACTACTTTTCCACCTCTTGTCTCCCACAACTGAGGTGCTGCCCCTCTCCCTGCCTTCTAAGTACAAGGTGCAGTTCCAACTACTGCTGCCTCCGTGCAGCCCCAAATCACTATTCAACAACAAACAACATCCCCGCCTCCACTCATGGCTTGGATAGGGAATAACCCTTCTTCGTTGAACTTCAACGTATACCATGACATGTCTAAGAATCCGTAGAGATTTTGCACAAAGTTCAATCCTTGGGATCCGCAAAGGACAGCTGAAGAACACATCAAGCTATTTAAAATAGTACTCAAGGATATGCAAATTGAACATGAGGATGTGGCATGTAGACATTTACCTTATTCTCTGGGAGAAGAAGCCTTCTATTGGTACATCAATATAACAAAGGGGACCATCACCACTTGGGACCTTTTGAAGAATTCCTTCATGAGGAAATACAAGGTCCCGATTAATCCTTCAGAATTATATCAGCAGTTCATATCTATTCATAGAGAAGTCAATGATCCAATAGGTTCCTTCAATGATCAATTCCATCGAGTGTACATGAGGTTACATGATCCATATCCCCTTAATGATGTTGTTGTTTTGTCAATCTACTGCACGACCCTGGATAATCTTACTGTAGTGTTTGTAAAGAGAATGAACCCACCACCTGCCAGATTGGTGGATGATTATGTCGAGGTAGTTAAAGATAGCATAGACTTGGGACAAAACATTTCTAGTCCACTGCCTTCTTTAGGGAAAGTTTCCCATCCAATGTAGATTCAAGGGCTCAATCAAGCACTCCAACACTATACACCTCTTATAAACCAAGTGTCGTAGCTGCCCATAGTTCCTCATCTGGGACAACCCATGAATCAAGGGGCTCTAGTTCTCCATTATCTACAACCCCAAAAATAGAAATCATATCAGCAACAACCTCAAGTTACCCTATACCTACAAGGGCCAAAATTTCTGCCCGCTCAACAAAATCAGCTGGCATCACAACCTATCTTTCTCTAGAACCAAACACCACAGCCAAACAACACAAAGAAATATCAGTTGGATGAACTGATGGAGATGATTTGAAAGATTTCCATAGAGATGATGCACTTGAGAAATCAGAACAACTAGCTACAAGCTTCCCAACATAGCATTCAAGCTAATCTCAATCGAGATAATAGGGACAACCATGAGGCAAGTGCCTCTTCTGGGCAAAATTATGATAGAGGATAGAACTCAAATCAAAATTTGAAAGGAGGCCCTCTTCGAGACAAAATAGAACATGGAATATGAGGCCAAACAATGGAGGTGTTTCCACTCCTCTTGATCATCCTGCTAGCAAAGAAAAGACAACTAGTGGAGTGTACCTCACCAAAATTTCCTTATCTGGATAGTGTTAGATTCACAAAACAATTTGGCATTTTGAGTTGGACTGCCTCAAGTTCTAGATAGCCACTGAGATCTTCCAAGTGGAGGTCCAAAATGTTGTGGATAGTGTGAACTATAGAGACATAATTCCATCGGAGCCCTACGAATCTTTTGTGCTCATGGTCAACCAAGCACCATTCCCAAGAAGTGAAAGCAACAAACCTAAGATTGTGAATGCCTTCCCGAAGGTCAAAAAAGTTAAGAGGTAAGTAATGGCCAAGCCTTATCTCAGTTATTTGCTTCAGTAGATAATGGTCCAATAGATAAAGACGAGCCCTATGTAGATGAAGTGCATATGTTCCACTAGAGAGCCACTCCATAGTACTTAAGGAACATACAAGTAGGGGGACCATTCACTACATCTACTCCACTTAACAATTTCAGTACCCCACCTGACCCCAATGCTAGCAACAACCCTGGTTATCCCCATGTGCCCAAGCAATACTTGAACAACAACCAACAACCTAATCAAACCCCAAACCAATAGGCTAGTTCATCCATAGGAAAATCCATTGAGTCTTAAATCAAGCAAATGGGGGAATATGCTGCTGAAGAGTTCAAGAAAGTTAAAATCAGCTTGTCCACCTTTGAATTACTCAAGGTTCCTACATCTAGGCATGCATTTTTTAGAGTGATTAATGGAACCCCTTCCTCCAAGGAAACATAAGAAATACCCGCCAAAAGGGTCACCTTTGAGGAGCCTCGATAGGAACCTATTATCTAGGATGTCACAGGGAAGAAAAGGGATGTTTGCACCAACCAACAAGCTAGAAAACAACCCTCTAAAGAGAACCTCAATACAAACCAAAGAAAATCCAAATGAAAAGGATAAAGCTCAAGTGGCCCAAGCTGACATTCCTGTCAGATTATTTTGAGGAAAATTGGAAATGCCCCCCTTTCTCACCACAATTAGGATATTTGGAAAGAACTTGCATAATTGCCTAATTCACTTTGGAGCATCAACCAATGTCATTTCTTTGGCCATATGCAAAGCACTTGGGATTGTCCCCACACTTTTTTGACAAAAAGTGACCCAGCTTGATAAGACCGAGGTGAAAATTGCTGGGGAGATTAATCACATTCCAATGTAGATTGCTGCAGATCCAAGGGTACAGTAGGTGATTGAAATCCAAGTTGCTGACATTCCTGACGCATATGGAATTATCTTGGGATAGGACTTCACCTGTGCATTGAATGGATATGTTGCAACAGAATTTTCCCACATGTGGCTGCCAAATCAAATCCAGATAGAGAGGGATCCATGGATGAAATTCATAATCACAGAATACAACAACGCTAATGAGGTGTTGTTTGCTGAGATAGAACTAGGAAATTATTGTCCCTTCACCTATCAAGAAGAATTAGAGCCACAAGAAGAAGAACTAGCTATGAAAGTCCTCTTGGTGTAGTGTAGTCCTCCAACCAACTTGACTCATATGCCTCAAAGCAAGAAGATGTTAGTGGAATCAGATGATGAAGAGCCTTATGAAGATGGAAACTTAGGATTGCTAGATATATTTCAAGATCTCATGAAGTGTGTACAAGATCAACTCAGCCTGGGGGCGAAGATGAAGCTGGTGTAGATTTCACAATGTTGCCCACTCCGAGTTTGAGTGTTGCATGTGCCAAACAACAATAGAACATATCAAGGGATTAGTCAATCCTCGAAAGGTGGTGCCAATATAGCAACTTACTTCCGATCAAGCTAAACCAACACTTCCTCCAGAGGTTGTAGATGCAAACACATAGCCAAAAGGAAATGAACAGATCATTTGTCCTAGAGTTAAAGAGTCTTCCAAGTTTTGTACATTACGATTCAATAGGTCCAAGTCCAAGCAAGGAGCTGGTGTCGAATTCAAGCTCATCAGCCCCATGGGTAAGACCTATCTCACTACCCATAGACTATAGTTTTACTGTACCAACAATGTAGCAGAGTATGAAGCTTTAGTGCATGGTCTCCTAATGGCTTTGAGAAAGAATGTAAAAAATGGTACAAGTTTTTGGTGATTCTGAGTTGCTAGTCAAACAAGTTAGAAAAATGTACTCCTACCATGACAAAAGACTAGCCAACTATAGGCATAGAGTCTGGGACCTTCTAGAGAGTTTAGACACTTTTAACATACAACTAACCCCATGTTCCCAAAACCATATAGCTAATGCTTTAGCTCAAGCAGCTAGTATGTTGTAGCCCTTGTCTCTATCTGGACTCAAATGATTCACAGTTGAGTTGACGTCCACCTCGTCCATTCTTGACAATGTCACTCATTTCCAAGTATTCAATTATGATGAGCACATCTTTGAGTTCATCATAAGTTTTGACATGTTTGCCACACAAATCATTGATGAAGTTGATCCAGAAGAGGCCAAATTAGACATAGAAGGGGTTATCAACCTCAAAACCAACATGATCCCTAGAGGTATGGTTCAACTAGAGCGTATATTTTATCTAGATCATATCAGAGATCAGGACCAATAGGCAAATAAGGAATCCATAAACAAACAATGTGATGTCCACAACCTCAAAACAACTTAGGAAGTGAAAAATGTGTTCATTGGAAAAGTATTCATGACAGAAAAAAAGAAGGGAATCGTCAATGCTCTTCAAAAGTATCATGACATGGTGGCATGGAGCTATGAAGATTTGAATACGTATGACACCTCCATCATCACACATACCATCCCTCTCAAGCCCGATGCACAACCATTCTAACAAAGACAACACCCCATCAATTCCTTGTTGGAGCCTATTATCTACAAAGAGGTGTAGAAGTTACTTTTAGCATGAATTATCTTTCTAGTTAGGCATTCTACATGGGTGGATAACTTGGTTCTAGTTAGGAAAAAGAATGGAGAAATCAAATTATGTGTGGACTTCCGCAATCTGAATAGAGCTTCGGAAAAGGACAACTATCTAGTGCCTTCATTGGACAAGGTGCTACAGGTCGTAAATGGTTCAAAAATGATGTCCTTTCTTAATAGGTATTCTAGGTACAATCAAGTCATGGTGCAGTACAAATACTAGCACAAAAAAACATTCACCACCAAGTGGGAAACCTTCACTTATAGACGGATGCCATTCAAGCTCATCAATGTAAGTGCCACTTTCCAATGTGCCATGGACATTGCCTTTAAAGATCTGATTGGAAAGTGCATAATCATCTATATGGATGATTTAATTGTGTTCTCAAAGAAGCGGAGTGATCATGTCTCCAACTTATGTAAGGTTTTTCAGAGATGTCAAGAATTTGGAGTTTCTCTTAATCCAAAGAAATGCATCTTCAAAGTTTCTAAAGGAAAACTACTTGGGAATGTCATCTCAGAATAGGGTATCTCCATAGACTCCAAATGTATCCAATCTCTACTAAAGATTCAACTGCTAGGCAGCAAGAAGGAATTGAAATCCTTCTTTGGAAAGATTAATTTTGTTAGAAAGTTCATTACATGCTTTGCTGAAATTTTTAAGCTACTCAATGCCATGTTAAAGCAAGATGCTAAGATCAAGTGGGCCCCAAAAGCAAAGCAAGCCTTTGAAGAGATCAAGAAGGCTATTGTTGAGGCACCTGTGCTAGTTAGCTCAGATTATCTGAAGCCCTTCTATATTTACTCTTTTTCCTCAAATCACTCGTGTGCCAACATTCTGACCCAGAAAGACAATGACAAAAATGAGTACCCTATCACCTTCATGAGTTCTCCCTTGAAGGATGCTGAATTGAGATATCACAACATGGAAAAACAAGCATATGCCCTAGTTTGTGGAGTTAAGAAGTTTTAGCATTACATCTTGTAGAATAAAGTGTTTTCCATTGTCCCCAACCCCGTAGTGAAGACATTGCTCATGCAAAATGAGTTGGGAGAATAGAGAGCTAGGTGGGTCACACTGCTATAATAATATGATATGGAAATCCAACCAGTGAAGTTGGTGAGAGGAAAAGAAATCACTTGAACAATAGTCAAGACAATAGTTGAAGCAGGACTTGAACTTACGATAGAGAAATATCAACTTGAAGACGTTTCCCCAGGGGAATGGTACGACATCATCTACTACTTGCTAAACAACAAGTTCCCACCATGCCTCCAAGGAGTTCAGAAACATGTTCTTTTCCTATAAAGAAGTAGCTACATGCTACAAGGATCTATACTTTACAAGAGAAATCATGAATGTGTCTATCTGAGATGCCTTGGAAAAGAAGAAGCCGATCAGGTCTTGAAGGAGTTTCATGACAAGTTTGGCATAGGTCATGGATCTAGTCCTTCCATCATGCATCAAATATCGAGAGAAAGATACTATTGGCTGACAGTCTTGAAGGACACCCATAATCATGTTTGCAGGTGCCATATTTGCTAGATAGCCACAACTAAAGAAAAGAACATTGTTGTCCCATTGCAACCCATTTTGGAGGTGAGACCATTCGCACAATGGGGACTTGAATTCATTGGCCTGGTAAGCCAACCATCATCTGCAGGACATAGGTACATTCTAACTACTTCTGATTATTGCACTAGATGGACATAAGCCATTGCATGTAGGCAATGCACAACAAAGGTAGTTACGAATTTTCTTGAAAGTTTCATTTTAAATCATTTTGGTTGTCCTTATGCATTGGTGTGTGACAATGGCCCTACATTTTCCTCACTTAAGTTTTCTAGTTGGGATTTTGATTATGAAATTTACCTCAAATCCTCATCCAACTATTACCTTCAGGGCAATGGCCTAGTAGAATCCACCAACAAGAACTTGATCACTGTGATTAAAAAACTGCTTGATAGGAATCCCAAGGACTAGCGTACCCAGCTCCATTTTTCCCTTTGGACAGATCACACACACCATAAGGCTACCCTTGGTGATTCCCCATTCCATCTTGTTTATGGCCTAGAGCCTATATTCCTAATCCATCTAAAAATTCCCACCCTCTAGTCCATCAATGACTTTTATGAAGAGGGAGATTGTAGAGAATCTCGCTTAGCTGAGCTGTTACATTTAGAAGAAGTACATGATCATGCAATAGAATTTTTTTCCAAACATCAGGGCATAGTAAAGAGATGGTTCAATCATTGGGCCAAAGTTAAGGCCTTTAGGATTGCAAATTTAGTGTTGGGACAAGGCCCACGAGAAGAAAGGGGTACATGAAAAATTCGACAAGCTCTCACTTGGCCCGTTTTAGATAGCCCAAATCCTTGGAGATAATGCTTTCTGCTTAAATAACTTAATTGGTGAAGACATCCTGTTTCCTATTAACAGGAAGCACTTAAAGCATTATTTTTGAGCATGAGCTCTTTCAGAGCTATTCCTTTAAATACTTGTATATAAGTTAGTGTAGGTTTCTTTTGGTTTGCTTTTGTCTCATTTCTTTGAGTCGATTTCGTTTTGCTCATTTCCTGGTTGTTTTGTTTTGATGAGAGCGTCTCTTCATTTCTACTATAGTGGCCATGCTTGTGCAATGAAAAATTCACTTTTCTGGTTGCTCTTAGTGTTCTTTTACTAAGTCTTCATTCTTAACTGTTGGTCTTGGATAGCTACCATGGAATGGCTTCCTTATTTGAACTTTGACTTAAAACCTGACCCTTGGTTGAATCCTCTTTCACGTTCATTTCAAATCCTACACCAAAATGTATATTAATTGTTTCTAAAGGGTTGTACAATAGTTGTTCATGATGACTTAGTAAGCAAAAAATATTAAGTCTACTCCAATGACCATTGTGGTTCCCAAACCCATAGTAGGCTTCAATGCTTACATAGTTGAGCAAAGAAGAAAGTGATAAAATAAGTATTAAAAGAAAGAAAGAAACAAACAATTAGGAAATCAAGCAACCGTATGGGTGTGCGGATAACTCTACAAGGGATATGGAAACTTGATTGGTAGTAAAGCAATGTCCAGGGGGTCACAGTGACAACTCCGCCAGGGCTATGGATTCCTGACTGGTAGTGGGGCCATGTACAGGTTACTTTTTGGGTTGGACGATTCATGTGGCTTGTTTAGTTTGATTAGTTGCTGCTTGTTATAGTTCTTAAGGAAGGAAATGAATTCACTAAACACACACTTCTGAGATGTTTCGTAGGTGGACTCAACTAAGGACCCCATTATCCTAGTTCACTTCTAGAAGTTGGCCCATGGTCTGTGAAACTAGAGATTCTGGGTTTAGAATGAATACTTATCCTTAGAATTCTTAGGAGTGTTCTCCAATGAAGTCGCCATTTGTTGTGCCCTCAGCACACATGCCCCATTTGGAATTGGGACCCTCTGTTTCCTTCACCTAGCCGAGTTGCTTTTGTTGTCACCTTGTTTTGCATGCCCCCCTATTTGGTGTTGAAAATGGTCAATGAGCGTTAGGGAGGTCATCTTAAGTCGACCATGTTTTCACCCCCTCAAATTTTCAAAGTCTTAAGTCCTTGCAGAATCTCATAGGCTGTTTTCCTTAGCTCTTTAAAGTTGGAGTCTATGGAGCTCATCGGGCTCGTCCTATTGGGATGCCCCTATTAGGTCTCCATTTCCTCATGGCTGTCCCTTACGACCTTCCTCTAGTGGATTTCTGACCGCTGAGACCCGGACCCTATAGCATCGTCCATTCTTCTCCAAGCAACCCAACATCCATCAGCTGACAACTCTCTGCCTGTCGGGTCTCAGTGTTCTCATGGTCATTTTTATAATTGCAACTTACCAACCCAATGTCTATCGTACAAACATTTATTTCCAACATTTAATGCCTTATTTTCTATAAATAGGTGAGTTTGTGCTATTATTTTCAACTGTCAGTTTGTTCAAAGGAGTCAGAAACCAACTTCCAGTGCCCCCATCACTTCTAAGTCATTCGGTCACTGTCTCTAGATCATTGCTGCTCACTTGGTCATCGACCTTCATCAGATTCATGAGGTGAGTTTTCCACCCCATGCCTTGCTTCATGATTTCCTTGATTTGTTGCAAAAATGATAAATTTGAAATGAAAAAACTCATCAACTCAGTAGAGGAGACTAGGGCGCACAATACCCATGTGATCAAATATTTAAAAACCCTTAAAATTGACCAACATAGTAATCACGGGACTTGCACTGTTCGCCACTATTCTTGAGCTAGGGATCTCATCCTCCATGGGCCCGTGAACTCCCATTTCTGCTAATGACCTTTGGGAAGAAGTCAAATTTGAAGTGAAAAACAACCCTTTCAAGCCCACTATTGCAGAAAGTCCCATCTCATTCACCGCCTGAACCTAGAAAAACTTACAAATTGAAATGGAAGTCTAGTGAACCTATCAGATCTGACCCTGTGGGATTCCCTCTCTGGGCCACCACCAGTGATTTGCAATTCCAAATGGATTTTTGGCCACAACTTTACAGACCTCTGAACCCCAGCTTTCCAACTGCCCTATGATGAAACCTTGGAGAAATTTCAAGACATGACCACCTCAGATCCTACCTCACGGATTTCCGTTGATAGAATTCTATCGGTGCTTTGCATGAACTATAGCTTTCATGGTCCAGGAATCTGACCATTGGGTCCCAAACCTATCTACATTGGCTACCTTCACTTTGAACCCTCCAAATGACCATATGTCAAATGCCTTTTGGGTACCAGATAGCGAACCTTCGTCTGCAGGCCACCGTGGTGACAATGTTGTCTCTTACAACTTTTGAGTGATAGACTCCCTACCATTGAGTCCCAGTACCATGATGACTATTTGAGTGCGAAGTGAAAATTTACAAGTGATTGACTTATAGCGGGTCATTCCCCGTGAACCTCTGTCATCAGGACTTTGTCCCGAGCTTGCCGTCACTCAAAAGGAAAATTGCTTTTGTCCTCCTGTGACCCGGAACCTGACCTTGCCTCAGCTGTAAAACTTTCAAATGATAGAGTAAACACAAGGTAAACGGCCTTGTCTCCATCCAGACCCAATTTCATAGGTTTCCTCCATCAGACTGTCGTGTGACATCTGCCGACTTAAGCAACAATCACCTCCTTAGACATGAAATGCCTAAAGACAAATGAATGAGGCCCAAGCGATAGGAGAATGTGTTGACCGCCTTCCAGAGCCATTGGTCCCACCCACTAGAACTCCACCCCTAGAATTCCATCCTACCAAAGTTGTCCCTAATAGAAAACTCTTAACAGTAGAGCTCCTTTCTGATCCCGATCACCCAAAAGATGGTCCAAATGCCCTCCAATCAAAAAATTGACTTTGGCCCACATGCCTAAATAGGGAACTCTCCTTAATGGACTTCTCAAATTTCCCAAAGTTGAAGGCGGGTCGAGATAGGTGATTCGTTGTGCCTTGATTGTTGTCCCTCCTGCAGTTGCTCTGAAAATAGGTATTAACTCAGGGAAGTATGACCCCTAGGGCCCGAATTGTTCAAACTCCTTTCTACAAAATGCTAATGACAATCTGGATGATATGTTAGATTTCCAAAATGCTAAGTTATCCAATCTAACACCTTTTTGCAGAGATTTGGCTAGCATTTCTGTGTTTTCATGCTTAAATGTGCTCACCTCCCTTTTTCCCGCAGGATTTATGGAATCAAGTGCGGGACCCTCGGGAGTGGCCATCGAGAAAAACAAAGGAAAGAAGACAAAAAAGACACCCCATGGGAATGAAGACAAGGATTAGATGAAATACAAGTTCCAAGGGGATCCTCTAAACTCCAAGATCATCACAACATGGAAGGAAGTCTCTAACACAAACATCAGACAAATTGACATAGATGAATTCAAGTAGAGAGTCTGAATCAATCCCACCATAGAGAATGCTTGAAAAATTAGAAGTAGTGGATTGGCCAAAGCTGCAAGCTTCCCTCCAACACTCATTTCCCCTGAACTTGTAATGGCATGCCAGGAAGCATATCAAGAGGAAACCCGAACCATAGTGGACAATGATGGAAACATACTAGAGGATCTTTCAGCCAAGTCAATAGGGAAGGTCCTTCACATCCCAACCTTTAGGTAAATGGAAGAGATCACCATGAAAGAGGCCAAGGACACATGGAATTTAGATCCCCTCAAATTCAAGAGGATTATCAACCAACATTGGTTGAAAGAGAAAAGGGGTACTGCTGCAAAAGTACCTCAGGAGCTTTCCCACATTGATTTCTATGAAGACTACCATGACTTGGTAACCTTGCTGAGCAGGGTCATGGGCCTCCCCACCTCCATCTACTTTTAGGAATGGATGTTCTACTTCATAGAGGAGATTCTTTGAGGGAAAGTAAAATTCTATTGGGCAGCGGTCATTAGTAATTGCTTGCATGAGCAGTTTATAGCCATCAAGAAGACCTCACATTTCTACATGACCTCCTATCTTGTTTATTTGCTAGCTGATAGGACATAATACCAAGGTCTATTCAGAGCTCCAAATGAGATTCCTAGTAGATATTTGAAGGTTTATGTTAGATACCCCCAGCTATAATTCTGAAACTTCAAAAGATACTGCTACAGAGTAAATGATGCCTTTGTAGGCCACATCATTAGGTTGCTAGGGGATGCCTTTGAGAGGAGAGTCTCACATATTGCCAATGCTTTCCTTTGGTAGTTTTCCTTTCTGTTCATTCAATATCCAAAATTTACCTACATCCAAGTAGAGGGATTCACAGATAGACCTTACAAGCTACCCCGGTATCCCAATGACCAGATTATATTGTTAGAGCTCTGTCGATAACTACAACGTGCACATAATCTTCTAAGCTGTAAGCAAAATGTAGGGATTCTTTATCCCCTCTCCTTCTAGCAAGGGATGTATGAGATCCATACTTCCCAATGTGCAGATCAATTTGACAGGGAGCTAGTGGAATACCACTTGTAGTTCCACACTACTAGACAATGGATGGACCCATACGACAAACTAAAAAGATCAGTTAGGCCTGAACACGCCCATGTACACCATGTAGAAGACTTTTGGGAAAATTGTAAAGATGAAAAAGAAGTACAAATGAGGCATATATGCAGATGACTATGTACTTCATGAGAAGGGTGAAGTTGTTCCCAGTGCTAGACCAAGTGGAGGAGGAAGAGGATACAGTGATTGATCCTCGAGACAATGCAGTTGTTGACCTGCCATTGCCTCTAATTGATTGGGATGAGCCAGAGGTCGATGACCTTGACATCTTGATAAAGCCAATCGATGCTATAATGAAAGAGTGTACTGACAGGCAAGTTCCTCGATTGACACAACAAGGAGTATCTCTAACCTATGAAGAGATTAAAGAATAACACAAGTGAAACTAACAATGGGACAACTACTGCCCCAACTAAAGAAGTTTTGCAATCTCCTTCGGTCACTAGATCGAGGAAAAGGAAAGAAACAATAGAGAAGCAGTCCAAGCCCCAAGTCTATTCAAGGAAAGATTCAGAGGGTGAATCCTCCAAGAGACCAAAGACCTCGGGAGGTCTTGATACTATTCAAGAAGATCCACTTCATGAGGGAGAAGACATGGAGGCTAAGCAACCAAAATCTCCACCCACTACCTTGACTGTTGTTGCTAGTACCACTATTGTTGCTACCCTATTTCCTACCTCTCAGGAAATGGTTGCTACATCTCCTCCTGTGGTGGATATCTTTGTCCAGCTTGCTTCCACTCTACCCACAATGCAAATAATGGTAATGGATTCTTCTTTTGGCACCACATCTCCGCTCTCTTTCATCTCCATGTCTTTGATAGCATCACTCCCACCAGCAACAACAACAATTCCAATACCTTCTCCCTCACTCCTAGAGGATTTTTCCCGTCATATGAAAAAATGCTCCTTCTGAGTTGACTAGGGTATTAACCAACCCAACTATACAAGTTTCCTTGGCATAGATTATTTTCGGTATTCCCACGTCTCCTCCTCCAACTAAGCCACTAGAGTTGTAAGCCACAATGGATGTATTCGAGGAGTTGGAAAGACAAGAAAAGGAAACAACAAAGGAATTAAAAGAGGAAGTGGATGACTACCATGAGCATCCCGAGTTCCAACGCCTACCAATTGATGAGGTAGTGCATGAAGGTGAAGAAACAAAATCCTCCGAGGGAGATGAAGAGGATGTTGGTACCAATTATATAGTGGAGACCCTTGATGTAGACCTTGAGGAGGAGTTATCCCAACAATTGAAGGATGTCAGAGAGGAAGAAGAAAAATAATCAAGTGACAAAATGGAGGAAGACACTGAACCTCCAACTGGGGAGTATGATGAAAGCCCCAAGCATGATGAAGAAATGACTCTCTCAGGAGAGCAAGAATGATGAGAGGGGAAAGAAGAGAAAGAAGATAAAAAATAGGAAGAAGTACCTCAACACGAGGAAGAATAAAAGAAAGAAGAAGTCAAGCCTGAAGAAAAGGCTGAAATTCACAAAAATCCAAAAGAGGAGCAGCTTGAAGAGCATGGTCATGAATTAGAAGAAGAAAAGGAAATTGATGAAAGGGAGAACAACCGTAAGGAACATGGATTTACAGAGTCTCCACAAAGGGAGACCATATTCATTCACGACTCATATGAAGAGGAAGGAGAAAGGATCGAACAAGAGACTCCCGGTGGTAAGGTAATGGAGATTGAACACTCCCGTAAAGAAGAGCAGGATCATTAATCACCAAAGGGAGAATCTTAGATGCCCGAGTGGCTCAAAAAATAGCTAGAAAAGAAAACTCTTGCCCTTAGCGACCTAAAGGAAAGGTTGGAGACTATCTTGGCTCGAGCCCAGGTTAGCACAAGGAAAGAAAAGAACCCTAAGGTAAGGTCTCACCTGACAATGGATGCTCCCAGGTCCTGAATCGTGCAAATAGCCACTCCAATAGTAGGAGAAGAAGGGGTGAGCTATAATGTTTCCACTCCAGATCTTGGAATAGCCACAAGGGAGAAAAATATCAACCATCTCCAAGGGTCTGTCGGCACCATTGTGCACCAGATGCACAAAGATAAGACTTCCAAAGAGGAGTTAAGGGCACAAGTGGCTGATTTAATAGCATATATCCAACAATGGTCATCCATTGAAGAGAATCCCACTACATCCTCAACACCGTTGCTACTGCTATCTAAGGACCACATTGACAAATTAGAGAAGAGGAAAAAGTGGACAAAGGATACCAAAGAATGGATCCAACGGGTGATATATAATGGTGATATGGGCATAGGGAATGATGTCAGAGCAACCAATAGGTTTAGGCTCATACATAATCAATTAGAAGATATGGAAATAGTGTGCCTCCACCTCACAAAATTTTACAAGATCACCAATCTAAAGGTTGAGGCCATCCTCAAAATGCCAGAAAGAGCCTGGGAAGAGAAATTTGGAATCATCAAAGATGACTAGTGGCTGGTCAAACTGTGGAAGATGGAACTTGATCATTGGAATGAGGTATTGGAAAAGGTGTTAAATGAAGCTGAGTTCGACCTCGAGTGGGCTAAAGAACATGGAGCAGACAATGAAGGCTATATCCAATTAATGACTTACAAAGATATGTTTGACGAGGAGCTGGTTGTCAAAAAGGTTAAAGAATATTTCCATAAGGTGGAAGAGGGTGCAAAGGATGATATATCTTTGCTCTTCATGGATTTTGCTGCTAGGGAATTTGCTCGATCAGAGCAAATGGTGGAAGCAACTCTGAAATGTACCAAGCATGGAGAAGAGATGGTTGGTAGATCAAAAAAGTTGCATTTTCAAATCCTTCAATCGAAGATTGTGCAAAAGGACAAGATTCAAATTCTAATGATAAAGTTCATAGAATATTCCACCGTGAAGAAGGATGAAGGAAATCCAATTATTGATGATGAATTCCTCACTATGTAGCTACAGCAAAAAGGAAATCAGCAAAAAGACAAATTTGCTATAGTGCTGCCACAAGAGGACAAAATAGGGAAAAGACAAGGAATGTATTTTAAATTGTAAAATATTTGGGGGTAGGTGAAACCCTAGTTTTTAGTGAATCTTGGCCACAAAATGCAAATAAATCTTGGCCATTCATTTTTCTTTTGGAACAATATAAATAGGGGGTCTCCTCTCATTTTCAAGAGAGAGTTGAGTTGTTGTAAAGGCATGCTACAAATTTTTTAATATAAGTTCATTGGATTTTGGTGGAATCTTGAGTTTCTTTTTCATGTTGCATGGTTCATCTCCCATAGTTAGTTGATTCAAATAGATTTACATTGTTGTTTTTTATGTTTTAGTTTGTTCTAGTAGATTAGTTGATGTTGTCCATTAATCTTGAAGTACTTTGTTGTGTTGATGCCTTCTTGGTTCATACTTTTGGTTGTTTGTTGATGACATACAACTATATAAAGTTAGCTTGGACTTAGATTAAGAGCTTCTCCAAATTTTTATTTTTTATTCATGCTTATGGTGAATGAATGGTTGAACATCTACAATCCTTTGAAGCTTGCACAAATTTCATGATACTGTGATAAAATATAGTTAATTGAATTTTTGTTTTAAGAAGGTTGTCCATGGTAAAATCATCCATGATCACTGTTCACTAGTGAATTTCAGATCTAGGAATCTCTCCTCTTCCTTGCCTTTTCTTTGTTTTTAATAAGTAACCTATGCTAAGGTTCATTGCACATTGTAAAGCCAAATTTTAAGCTAAGATAGGAGTTCAAGGTTGTTATCCAAACCTACAGAAAATTGCACATTAACTTCCCACTTCAAGGAACTCCATTTAGTGATCCCACTTCCATCCAGCCTAACTTCATAAGTCCGCCCTGTGATTACCAACAAAATTACATCAAACATCAACTAAGGAATTCCATGCACATCATGACCTGACACCCAAGAGACCTTGGCATAACAATTGGTAACTTGCTTTGTGAATTTCTACCTTTCAAGAGAGGTAGTGTGCCTATGCACTACCTATGTTGAGAAGTGCATAAAACACCCATCAACATTGCTCTATCATAGTGTTAAAGAAGAATACAATGATATGCAAATACATCTTTCATAACACAATAACTTTCAAGAAGAATACAATATTCCCACAAAGAGAGAACTTGCAAATCAAATCATGTTCTTATACCACACTAACATGTGCCAAACTATGTAAAGTAAGATCTCCTTCAACACTCCCAAACTGAAAGGATATCAACATCTAACCATTCAACTTATAATGAAACATGGTAGAACTTAGATGTAAACCTCTCATAGAAAGTAGATCAAACTTAGCCAAACATTCCCACAACAAAAGGGAATATTCCTAAAGCCACTAACTATCTCTCGTATCTCTCCTACCCAAATCATCAGAACTAACTCAAGTTCAAGATTGTAAGGAGAACAATGGAAATACATAAAATCATGCATCTACTTCTCAATAATCCCTCAAAATTCAATTTTCAAGAATAATGCATAAGAGAAGACAAGATACATAGAAGTAATGCATCTAATAAGTAGGTGGAAAACACCTCTTAGATCATTTTCCTGCCGAGTAGACCAAGAGTGGGATACAATATTTTCCTGTGCATACAACACCAAGAAATATAGGCTTTCAATAAAGACAACATTCTCATCAGGACTATTATGGACTCACATCCATTTCCAGGTGTAGGCTTCTTGGTCTTTACTATTGAAATTTTTTAATAACAAGTAACCTTTCCAACACATATATCTTAGCATAAGAAATATCTAGCCTAACCCAAGTCTCTCTAGTATCCATGAGCACCCACCAATCAATCCATGCCAACTTAAAATGCAACCTGCATAATCATGGAGCTCCAAGCAAGTGATTAATACTCAAAACCAAAAAGAGCTACATCCTCTCCAAAGGAAGAACAATAACACCTTTACCAAAGACTCTAAGGGTCCTCCATGAAATAAGATGTTAAAACCTCTTCAAATCACATGAAGATAACCATATCCTACCAAATCTCCCACTAAACTATGATACCAAACTATACATGACAACAAGATAAACATCAAACCATCACTATCAAAATCAACCACTGAAACATGTAACCAAGCTATGTATGACATCGTGATAACCATCTCCTAACTAGATCCATTGAATCTTTTAATATCTAGACAAGAAGTAGAACTCATTGTAACATACTTCTTTTATAAATCTACAATAACACAATAGTACAAGCTCCCACTACAGCAAAAAAACCTTCAAATTTTTAAGAGAAAGGCATTCCAAACTCTAACCAACCATTAGCTCTGATACCAAATGTTGAAAATGAAGGTGAATTTATGTAGCTTAAAACTTGTAAACCTATGTGACTATAGATTTAATTAAGTATTCTTTGTCACAATTATTTGTGTATGATTAATCTATTTATATCAATTTTACCAATTGTAGAAAGAGACGAAATATTGTAGAAGAATGAGACAAGAAGATAGAAGTGACACAACATATATGTCGAGAAATACTTTCGGGAAAAAACTCCACAACCAGAATCAATAGTGCTTGTATTAGTTAACCTTAGAGAAAGATTAGAATAATATTGTATCAATCCTTGATTGATATGCTTCCTTGCCTTCAATAATCCTTCTTCACAACCTACACAAAACTCTCAACACTTTCTGTAGCACAAACTATCCATGTATTCCATGTGACCAAGCATGAATCCACACATCCCATGCCATGCTTCAATCCATCACACATGCACAAGCTATACTTGCTAACCTCCAATCAATTTTGATGCAATTGCTGCAATAAATAGACAATTAATGTGCATGTAAACTCATAAGATTTATCAAATACAAGAGCATAAAGCTCCTCACAAAAATATATCCCTAGATTGTGCAAGTAGAGTTCCACACTGTAACATGAAGTCAAAACCAAAGTCTCCTCAATTTAGGTGCCCCAAACTGAACACTTAACTAATCGTTGGTCAAGAAAATATATTGCAAGAATCACCTCAAATTTGACACCCAAGAATGGGCCCACTTAGCTAAGCCTTGTAAATATCTTCTCATGCAAAAGGTGTTAACTCAAAGATACCAACTTGGGCACCCAAAGTGGGTCAAAGTCAATCTTAGTTAACTAAAACATATCTCTCCACCAATTCATGCAAACATTATACATGATTGATCATCCCCACTTAATTGAATGTATGCACCTGTTATCTGGCATGCAACTAAAGTCATTAGTCATGCAACTCAAGTCAGCTGAAGTCAACTAGCATTCAACTCAAACTAACTATATGCAACTAAAGATAATTGGACCATAACTGAACTGAACTGAATTGGATTGAACTAAATTGAACTGAACTGAACTCCACTCATGTAAATATCAATCCCTAACTTGTAGGATCTAAACATGCATTACTGAAGTGTTATCAATCCTCCAAATAGTTAACTTATGCAATTTGGGTTCCACCTTCCGTGTGGGTGCCCCATGTGCTCCTATTTTGTAGGAGCTCTTCTTGGTCATCCCCACATGTTCCTATTATTTAGGAATAATTACAAATGTCAATTTACATGTTCATTTCATTTGAATTTAATCTCTTTCTAATCCTACTATTGGGGTAAAATTTCCAAGGACTTAGGAGATACATGAAATATGTTTAGGATTGCAATTAAATGGAATCCTATTCCCAACATTGTCCCACTTGACATTATACATTGAAATTATTCTAAGAAAGTAATCATTATTGTAAATCAAGTATAGGACTCAAGGCCAATGACCTTCTTGCACCAAGAGAACTTATCTGCAACATTGATCAAAGCGTCAACTTTCTCAATGAATACCTTTCCCTAGTCTCTGTAACCAAACTATCATATGTAGAACTTCATGCTATCAACATAACAACCCAAATCTACAAACAAGTCCCTGTATATCTACCATCCTACAAAATAAGACTTCAAGGTAATAACACACAAAGAAATGCAATAAGAAACCTCTGTAGTAACTCACTGTAGTAAAGCGTAACTAGTCCAAGAGAGGTTCCCCTCTTATATAGAACACATATACCTTCTTGAACTCCCACTGCACAAGTAATGTCAAATCTAAAAACAAGATCACAACATTAACAAGTCCTCTTATAGCACTTCACATAGAGGATGTGGCTAACTCCGCTATCATAGTGCCAAAGAAGCATACAATGATATGCAAAATACATCTCTCATAACACAAGAACCTTCAAGAAGAAGACAATATTCCCACAAAGAGAGAACCTGCAAATCAAACCATGTTCTTATACCACACTAACATGTACCAAACTATGTAAAATAAGATCTCCTTCAACACTCCCAAACTGAAAGGATATCAACATCTAACCCTTCAACTTATAATGAAACATGGAAGAACTTAGATGTAAACCTCTCACAAAAAGTAGATCAAACTTAGCCAAACATTCCCACAATAAAAGGGAATATGCCCAAAGCCACTAACTATCTCCCGTACCTCTCCTACCGAAATCCTCAAAACTAACTCAAGTTCAAGATTGCAAGGAGAACAATGGAAATATATAAAATCATGCATCTACTTCTCAATAATCCCTCATAATTCAATTTTCAGGACTAATGCATAAGAGAAGACAAGATACATATAAATAATGCATCTAATAGTCAGGTAGGTAACACCTCTTAGATAATTTTCCTTTTGAGTATACCAAGAGTGGGATACAAGATTGTCTTGTGCATACAACACCAAGCAATATAGGATTTCAATAAAGACAACCTTCTCATCAGGTTTATGATGGAATCACATCCATTTCTAGGTGTAGGCACCTTAGTCTTTACTGTTGAATTTTTTTTTATAACAAGTAACCATTCCAACACATATCTCTTAACATAAGAAATATCCAGTCTAACCCAAGTCTCTCTAGTATCCATGAGCACCCACCAATCAATCCATGCCAATTTCAAATGGAACCTACATAATCATGAAGCCCCAAGCAAATGATTAATACTCAAAACCAAAAAGAACTACATCCTCTCCAAAGGAAGAACAATAACACCTTTACGAAAGATTCTAAGGGTGCTCCATGAAACAAGATTTTAAAACCTCTTCAAATCACATGAAGATAACCATATCCTACCAAATATCCCATTGAACTGTGACACTGATCTATACATGGAAACAAGATAAACATCAAACCATCATTGTCAAAAGCTCCTATTGAAACATGTAACCAAGCTATCCATGGCATCATGATAACCATCTCCTAACTAGATCCATTGAATCTTTCAATATCTAGACAAGTTGAACTCATTGTAACATACTTCTTTTACAAATCTGCAATAACACAATAGTACAAGCTCCCACTACAACCAAAAAAGCTTCAATTTTTTAAGAGAAAGGCATCCCAAACTCTAACCAACCATTAGCTCTGATTAATCTATTTAGATCAATTTTACCAATTGTAGAAAGAGAGAAAATATTCTAGAAGAATGAGATAAGAAGATAGAAGTGACACAACATATACTTGGAGAAACCCTTTTAGGAAAAAACTCCACCGCCAGAATGAATAGTGCTCATATTATTTAACCTTAGAACAATATTACAATAATACTGTATCAATCCTTGATTGATATGATTCCTTTCCTTCAACAACCCTTCTTCACAACCCACACAAAACTCTCATACACTTTCTGCAGCACAAGCTATCCATGCATTCCATGTGACCAAGCATGAATCCACACATCTCATGCCATGCTTCAAACCCTCACACATGCACAAGATATACCTGCTAACTTGTAATCAACTCCAATGCAATTGCTGCAATAAATAGACAATTAATGTGCATGTAAACTCATAAGAGTTATGAAATACAAGAGCATAAAGCTCCTCACAAAAATCTATGCCTAGATTGTGCAAGTAGAGTTCCACACTGTACATGAAGTCAAAACCAAAGTCTCCTCAATTTAGACACCCCAAACTAAACACTTAACTGATCGTTGGTCAAGAAAATATCTTGAAAGCATCACCTAAAAGTTGGTGCCCAAGAATGGGCCCACATAACTAAGCCTTGTAAATATCTTCTCATGCAAAGGTGTTAACTGAAAGATGCCAACTTGGGCACCCAAAGTGGGTCCAAGTCAATCTTAGTTAACTAAAACATATCTCTCCACCAATTCATGCAAACATTATGCATGATTGATCATCCCCACTTAACTGAATGTATCCACCTATTATCTATCATCCAACTGAAGTCATTAGTCATGCAACTCAAGTCAATTGAAGTCAACTAGAATTCAACTCAAAATAACTACATGCAACTAAAGATAATTGAACCATAACTTAACTAAACTAAAATCCACTCATGTAAATATAAATCCCTAACTTGTAGGATCTAAACATGCATTATTGAAGTGTTATCAATCCTCCAAATAGTTAACTTAAGCAAGGTGGGTTCCACCTTCCATGTGGGAACCCCATGCGCTCCTATTTTGTAGGAGCTCTTCTTGGGCATCCCCACATGTTCCTATCATTTAGGAATAATTACAAATGTCAATTTGCATGTTCATTTCCTTCAAATATAATCTCTTTCTAATCCTAGTGTTGGGGTACACTTTGCAAGGACTTAGGAGAAACATGAAATATGTTTAGGATTGCAATTAAATGGCATCATATTCCCAACAACATCATCTTGATAAGTCTAGAGAACTGTATTGTAAAGTGTTGGCACAAAGACGAGGAAATGTTGATGCTACAAATGAGGCAGCCATTGTGCTAGCTGAAAGGGGTGAATTTGATATTGCAAAGGAAATTTTTACATAGGTACAAGAAGCTGCAACAAGAAACATCTTTGTTCAGAGGCCTGATGTGTGGGTAAATCTAGCACATGTTTACTTTGCACAAGGACAATTTTTGTTTATAGTGAAAATGTATCAAAATTGTTTAAGGAGATTCTAATTTGGAACTGACACCCAAATTTTATTATATTTAGCTCAAGCACATTATGAAGCAGAACAACGACAAGATTGTAAAAGATGATTATTAAGAGCAGTAGATTGTAATGAGTTTTTCAAATTTGTGTTTAATGTAATGAGGGTTTTGAATTACCTTTGAATTTTCTGCAAAGGGCGTACCCAAATCTGATTTCACTACAAAGGGCCTCAATGAATTCAAATTCATTGCAGCAAACTCTGAATTCTTTTCCCTTGCCTGCCTTTCAAGAAGTCTCTAGGTCCTCTCTGAATCCTTATCACCCATGCAAGTAGCTACTATAATTGATCAAAATGCCTCATGCTAGGCTAATGAATGAAGTGTGGTCTATAATGAAAAAATGAAGCAAGGTCAATCTAGATGAATGAATCTGCAATGAACATGAATAATCATGCCAATACATCGTACGCATGAACACATCACACCAATATTTGGCCGAATTGTTTTAAAAATTTGGCCTACTTTGGATTTGATGACTAACTATTAAGTCATTTTTATTTCTGTGACTAAATAATTTCTTAGTCAATGACCAAATTAGTCATTTATTTACTCATTTATAGTTGAGTTGTAAAAAATGAGTAGAATTTAGTCATTTTTAATTGTTGCGACTAAAAGTTTCAGTCACCTAGTCATTTATTTGCCAAATTCTACTAGTGTATGGCACTCACCCATAGTCAACCCTATTAATGACTCTCCTTTTGGAGAAGTCACCCCCATGCCTTTTGAAATTTAAAATTATAATTTATTCAACCAAGGCATTTTTAGGAATTTTTAATTCCTCACATCCCCACATGAAGAATTTTTAATTCTTTTTTTCTTCCCCATGAGGATTTTTGAGGAATTTTTAATTCCTCCCTTTTCCTCTCACCCCATGCCTTTGTATAAGTGGACAAGAAAATCCTTTATGAGGAGATCTTTCCCATTCCCTAGGAATTTGCAAGTACCTCTATGTGGGCTCCACCTCACTTCCACTTCATCACTCCTTTTTCCACCTAAGCCTCCACATGTCATTATCCCACGAGTTGAGATGTCTCAAGACATCTCAACCCTTGATCTTTTTCCCTAGGTTTGATCTAAGCCCTCCATTCCTTTAAAGGAACTTTTCCTAAATACTTGGAAAATTGCTTCCTTTTGCAACACCACACACTTAGGCAATTTTTGAGCTCTCATGAACTTGTTAGAGTAAGGGTTTTAACTTAATTATATTAATTAAGTTACCTTTATTCCTCTCTTAAGATTTCACTTTAGTTTGCATATTGTGACATTTAAAAATTATATTAATTATTAAATGTCTACCTATTAGGGTTACTTTTTAGGTTTTGCTTGATCTCCTTTTAAGAATTGATCTTTGTAAATATTTCATTCTATTGTTCTAATAATATATCTCTCATATTACAGAGCTTCAAAACCCTCTCTTGCTTTTTTCTCCATTCTCTTCCCTGTGATAGGTATCTCTTTGCACGCAGGTGTTCTTGGACTCTGAAGTTGATTTTGACAACTTCTACATGGTATTAGAGCGTGGACATGCTGCAACCTATTCTTGTTTTTGAAGAATCTGGAGCTACGAGGGTTTGATCAGGCTTTCATAGGTTTTTGGGTTTTTTTTTGTGGATCCGGCTTACTTCGCTCTTTGGGTTCATTTTGGGCCCAAACAGACCTCGCCGTTGGATTCACAGTGCCTAAAAACCCCTATTTTCATATAAATCATGTTCAATTTGGCCACAGTTGATTAGAGAGGAAATTTTTTTTTGGCCCTAAGGCCGTATGGGCTCAGGGCATGATCTTCGAGGTCAAAATTTTTATAAAAATAAAAAAAACAAAGTTTTTTGGTTTTCATTTTGTGCTCTTCGTTCAACAAAGGGGTGCCTCCTAGCCACCACCCGACGGCCAGCCCAGAGCCATCCAGCAACCATCGGAGGGCTGCTCGAACAACGACGCCCACCTGAACAGGGCCACCAGCCCCCACGTCACCCCGCTCAGCCCATGAGGGCTTCACCGCAAACATATAGGTGACTGGGAGCTGGTGTTTAGGCTACTGCTAGCCCTTGAGGGCTTCTCATGCTCTTAGCCACTGCACTAGGAGCCAATCTTCTAACCCCTGGTCGTTCACATGACCAGGGGCCGAAGATCCTTAGCCCCTGAGGGCTCAAAGACCTTTGCAAGTGATTTTTAACCCACTTTCAATAAATCGGCTATAACTTGGGCATTTTAGCTCTTTTTTTTGAATGAAAATAGGCGTTGGAAAGTTGGATTTGAGCCTGTTGTGATGGTATAGGATTTTTAAATTTTTTTTCTAGTTTGGTTGCTTTTTTTTTTGCAGTAAAAGTCAGATGATATTTTTGCACTCCAGGGGGCATAACTTGCTCATTTTTGCTCCATTTTTCCAAAACGAATAGGTGTCCAAAATATCTTCTCATGCTCTATTTAGATCTTCTGTTATTTTTTCTAGAAAAATTATCAGGTACATAAGATTCAGTCTGAAGCCTTTTTTCTTTTTTCCTACTTTTTCACTGAAAAAGCACTACTGGGGTTTGGTTTCTTGCATTGTGGGGGGAGTTTTTTTCTTGCTTTTTGTAATTTACTTCAAAAAACCAGAAACTCTTCACATTAAACATTCATTAAACCTCTCCAAACATGGCTGAAAACCCTTCTAGTGTTGAACTTCTCACACCTCATAACTGCCACACTTGGAAGGAATTCATGACATGTCTTCTCAGATCAAAGGGGTTGTGGTCCTGTTTAGATACAGTTCAACAATTTTGACATGGCCGTTTGAGGTTATGCAGCATAGAAATAAGATGGATGAGGCTATGGGTTTGATTTCCTTACATATTTCAAACAACTTGTTGTTTCATCTTGATGGGTGTAACAGTCCTCTTGAAATGTGGACCAAATTCAATGATTTATTTGTTACCATCAATTAGTTTCATGCAATACAGATTGAGGCAGAGTTGAATTCACTTGTACTTGATTCTTTTCCCACTATTGAGGACTTTTTGATGAAATTCAAACAATAGAGATCTCTTCTATAGGGTTGTGGTAAGAACAAAATAGATAAGGAGTGTATTTACTTGATTCTTTCTAAGCTTCGAGTTCCTTTTTAGATATTCTCTTCGACATTTTATTCCGCCATGGATGCATTGGGAAATTGCTTTACCATGCCTAATTTTGAGGTGTTCTATGATCAGTTGACACGAGAGCAGGCCAAGATATCACAGTTGGATGCTCTCACAGGATCACAACACCAAGCATTGGTAGCACATTCATCTCAGGGGAAGCATAAGCAAAAGTAGAAACAAAAACCAAAGACCACAGAGCATTGGAAGGATTCTAGTTTACAAAACACCTCTGATTCACCTTCTCCTAAGGGGGAATCATCAAAGAAAGATAGACCTAAGTGTGCTTATTGTACTAATCTAGGACATGATGAGTCCAAGTGTTATGAGAAGAAGATAGATGGATATGCAAAACAGGTTTCAGATTTGATAGCTCTTCTTGAGAGGAACAATATTCGTCACTCTTCTTCATCTACATCAGGAAGGTCTTCTTCTTCACCATCATTCCAGACAGATGGACAAGCCCCACATAAGGGTCATGCATTATGTGCAACCACCAGTTCACATTCATCTAGATGGCTACTGGATTCAGGTGCTTCACACCATATGGCATCTTCTCATGACATGTTCTCATCTTTCGAGGCTACATCCTCACCACACATATTGATGGGTAATAACACTTATATGAGTGTATGTGGGAAAGGTTCTATTGACATTGATGATGGTACATTCAATGATGTACTATGTGTACCATCTTTTTCCACTAACCTTCTTTCCATCTATCAGATTACTCACAGTGGGATAGGGAAGACAGTTGAGTTCACACCTGATTTAGTGCACATCAGAGACATTCAAATTGGAAAAATTGTTGCAATAGGGAAAGTTGATCATTCCTCTCGATTGTATGCATTCACACACTTTGATCCACCATCTCCACTATCTAAGTTTTCCTCTCCTTCTACAAGAGAGCATGCAATATCTGAGGTGAAGTTTGGTCACTTGAACTTATGTGTTCTTCCATCTGTTCATGAGACTAGTGTTGAGACTTCTACACCTCTACCTCCTGTTGAGATCACATCTGTTCAATAGGATTCCTCTTCAGTTGTGACTGACATTGTAGCTCCACTCATTGAGCCATCAAGTGTAGTTGTTAAGGCCATATTAGAGGATATTCATTTCCTCACAGATGACAGTTTTAGCACACCTGTTATCCCATATTAATTGGATATTCCATTTTAGGATCATCTTGAGTTGTTTGATTCACCATCCTATTATTCAGACACTCATATTGCAGTTTAGTTCTTCAGTGAGCATCATCCAGGACTTCCATTTTCACCTCACATTTAGGGATTTCCTCTTCCTTGACCGTTGGATCTATTTATTCCTCCAAGGAGACACATTGGTTTGATCATTGGCATAGGGGTTATCTCATTTTGGGGGGCTTTGGAGTCTCTTCTCTCTCCTATGGGGGGAACATATTTTGTACTTATGTGATAGAAGCAGTTCTTGGGGGGTCATGTTGAGTCCTCCTTCTATCTCTCTTCTTCTTTCACTCTTGTTTTTCATCTCTTTTTGGAGAGGAGTTTTTTCCCACTAGGTTTTCTCCTTTACTCCGATTTATAGAGATTTGGTTGTATTCGTGTACCTGATCAGGCCTAGTTGCCAGGACCCTTGTTTGCTTTCATGCATTGTAGTTACCTTTTCTTTTTTACACATGTTTGTAGCTACACTCTTGCTCATCTTAAGGGGGGGTGTTAGAGTAAAGGTTTTAACTTAATTATGTTAATTAAGTTACCTTTATTCCTCTCTTAAGATTTCACTTTAGTTTGCATATTGTGGCATTTAATAATTATATTAATTATTAAATGTCTAACTATTAGGGTTATTTTTTAGATTTTGCTTGATCTCCTTTTAAGGATTGATCTTTGTAAATATTTCATTCTATTGTTCTGATAATATATCTCTTATATTACAAAGCTTCAAAACCCTCTCTTTCTTTTTTCTCCATTCTCTTCCCTATGACAGGTATCTCTTTGCATGCAGGTGTTCTTGGACTCTGAAGTTGATTTTGACAACTTCTACATAACTTGCTATCACACCTCCATTGCTGCATCATTTCAAGCCCCCATATTGCATCTAATCTCACATCCATGGCCACCATTGTATTCACCATTACATTTCCATTAGTTTGAGTATAATTTAAAGACATTTTATCAAGAAGGAGCACACATATACATTGAAATCAAGGGCCAACCAAGGGAACAACTTGAACAAGGTAATCTCTAACTCTTATGTTTTATTTTGCTGAAGTTAAACTAGGCTAATCTTTGAGGTGTTGTTTGTTTTTTTATTTTGAGTATTTCTTTTAGTTCTGCATTTTAGATTAAAAAAAATCACCTACACACATTTCTGGCACACTCGGTGGGACCGAGGAAATGAGTATTGTGACTGTAGTTTCCCTTGTATACTCCTTAGTTGCTTTAAATTATGGGAAGGGGGAATTTCCATAATGATGTAGAGAAAGGATATGGAATGATCAAACTTACTCAGAAAACCATTCACAAGAACCCTCAGTCATCAATCAATGGGCTTTCCTTCTCAAACTACCATTATTCCTTGTAGCCTTTCAAAATGACCTTTTTGGACATATATTTTGGAATAGACCTAATCTAAAAAATAAGAGACCCATTTAGGATACCCTTTTGGACATTCTTACACATATCTAGAAATGAGGTAGAGTTTCTTTGTACATAAGGGTTCAAAAATTGACTATCCTCCTTCTTACTAGGCCTAATTAGGAAATTAGGCATGACACAACCAAGTTCTTGGCTTCAAGGGTTTCTAATAATGTTCCAAGACTTCAAACACATCTCATATGGTCTCAAAAAACTTCTCCTACTACATGGATCATTCTCCAATAGCCTACAACCAACTTCTCCAAGTCTCTAGGGCTTCTAGGTCTGATACATGGGAATATCAGACTGTTAATGCTTTCCCACACGTGCAAAATCACTCACCTGCTTTTGCAACCTTGGGGTATTAAAATGCATGTCAACATAGGGCATTCCACTAAGTTTTATGGCTTTCTACTGGTGGAATGGAGAATTACACATTTTCCTTGGTCACTAGTTACCCTACCTAGGGTTTGGACTAGTTTGAAGAGAATTCAACACAAATCCCTTGAAACTTAATGAAATCACATGCAACCAGAGGAAATAAAAAGTAGATTCAATAAAATTTCATCCATAATTGATTCTAGATTAGTATAGGGTCGTACAAATCCATACTACACAAAATAACAAGGGAACGTTAGAAATTACAAAAACAAAATTGTTTTTATTGCTTTCACTCCAAAAATCCAACAACCAACCTTCTCTTTGATGATACAAGGATTTTTAAGCATTCAAAAACATGTTCCAATGGTCTCCAACCATATTTCAAATTATGGACTAACAAAACATCATTATGTCCATTTGTGACAAAAAGTGCAAAAATTTGTTGGACAACATTATGCAACTTTGACAACTTTTGCATTTGTAGACTACCTTGCACCTAAGGACTCAACCTAGACTCCAACTAACATGAAATGGTTTATAAAGAATTTATTGCATGAAAACAACACAAACCAAAATAAAATTCCAAGTTTTGACCCTTGGAGGCATAATAGACTTGTGGGTGCCCCTACACCATACTCTCAAGAGAAAGAAAGCTCAAGTTCCACTTCAGGAAAAACCTGCAATAGTATATCCATGCTTGATTATATCATTCTTAGACATCCAACTGGCATCCTCTCAAGGTAGACCCTTCTACTTGACTAGGTACTGAAAATAGACCTTGTTCCTTGTCTTCTTGAGTTCATTTGTGTCCAAAACATAGTACAACTCCAAAGGTTGGATTGGTGGGAGATCTCTAACCCATTCCTAATCTAAGAAAGATAATGAACCTACATTATCACCTGCAACAACATCCCCTTTGTAAGGGTAAAGATCAGAAACATTAAAAATAGGAGAAATGGCAACACAAAGGGGAAGCTCTATTTCATATGCATTCTCTCCAAACTTATGCACCACTTTTCATGGCCCTATATTCTTCATTTTTAGTTTAGAGTACAACCCCTTAGGAAATTTTTTTTCCCTCAAATGAGCCAAAACCAAATTCCCAACCTTATAGTGAACCTCTCCTCTTTAGATCAACATTGAGTTTATACTTGTCTACACTCCTTTGAAGATTTTCCTTGACTTGTTGGTAGATCTCTTGCATAGCCACAACAAATTTTTCACCTTCAAAACTTCTCCTTTCCATCCCACTGACATCTCTTAATTCAAACACACCCCTAGGCTACAAACCATAAAAAATATCAAAAGGACTTTTTCCAACACTTCTATTCACCGAGTCATTGTAGGAAAACTCTGCTTGAGGAAAAGTCAGATACCATTGTGTTGAATACTCTTTGGCTAGACATATTAGGAGGTTACCAAGGATCCTATTCACCACTTTAGTCTGCCCATCAGTTTGAGGGTGATAGGAAGAACTAAAACTCAAATTGGTACCAAGTTTCTTCCACAAGGTTCTCCAAAAATGACTAACAAACTTGTTGTCCCTGTCTGAAACAATGCTAAGAGGAAAACCATGGATCCTTACCACCTATTTGAAGAATAGACCAACTATTTATGAAGCATCATTAACTCTTGCAAGGTATAAAATGAGCCATCTTAGAAAGCCTGTCCACAACAACATACACCGAGTCAAAACCTCTTTGTGTTCTAGGCAACCCCATCACAAAATCCATACTAATTTATTCCCAAGTCCTATTGGGAATGGGAAGAGATTGATATAACCCTGCATTAGTGCTACATCCTTTATCCCTTTGAAAAATAGTGCACTTTTCAACAAAGTTCCTCACATCAGTTTGCATTTTTGGCCAATAGTAGTGCCTCTTCAACTGCTCCAAGGTCTTATCAAGACCAAAATGACCTACAAGACTACCACTATGCTTTTTTTTTATCAAGTTATCCCTCATTGCACATTTAGGAATACATAATTATGCCCCTTTGAACAACAAATCATTTTTGATCAGAAAATCAAGCCATTTCTCATTATTGTTGCTACAAGGTTGCCTACAACTTGCATAAAATTCCTTGGAATCTGCATCCTCAAGGTACATACCTTTCAAAGAATCAAATCCCACACTTTGTAACTAAATCTCCTGCACCATTAGAGCCCTTCTACTCAATCCATCTGCCACCTTGTTAGATTGCCCCCTTTTATGCTTAATGGTGAAAGTAAAACCTTGCAAATATTCAACCCATTTAGCATGCCTATGACTGAGTTTATCTTGACTATTCAAAAATTGGAGGGCATGATTGTCAGTATACACTATAAACTCCTTAGGAAGTAGATAATTTCTCCATTTCTTTAATGCTTTCACCATTGCATACATTTCAAGGTCATAGGAAGAATACATTTTCTTTGCTTCATTCAATTTTTCACTGAAGGAGGCAATAGGCCTATTTTATTGACTTAGGACAACATCAATGGCATGGCCACTTGCATCACATTCAATGGTAAAGACCTTATCAAAACTAGGCAAAGCCAATATAGGCTGCTCAACCACCCTCTTTTTAAAATATTTAAAACTCCTATCAGCCTCACTAGACCAAACAAACTTCTTCCTTTTATCACCCTTAATAGTATCAATCATAGGAGTAAAAACATGACTGAAACCTTTTATAATTTTTTTGTAAAAAGTAGCCAAACCATGGAAACTCCTTACCTCAACCATTTATTTGGGTGTAGGCTAACTTAGGAGAGCCTCAACGTTGCTAGGGTCCATCTTTGAGGTGCCATTGGTGACCACAAAACCAAGATATACCAACACTGTTTTCAAGAACTCACACTTCTTCAAGTTTATCATTAGTTTCTCTTCATGTAATCTTCTGAAAACCAAATCCAAATGTTGAAAATTCTCTTCTTTAGTCTTACTAAACATAAGAATTTCATCAAGATATACCACAACAAACTTACCAATGGAAGGTTTGAGCACTTCATTCATCAACCACATGAAAGTACTAGGTGAATTTGATAAACCAAAGGGCATTACAAACCATTCGTAAAACCCTTCATTTTTCTTAAAGGTTGTTTTCAATTCATCACTTGGTCTTATTCTTATTTGGTGGTAACCACTCTTGAGATCAATCTTGGAAAAGTAGCATGCTCCACCCAAACAATCCATTAGGTCTTCAATCCTTGGAATGAGAAATCTATACCTTATTGTGATCTTATTGATGGCCCTAGAATTAGTGCACATCCTCCACTCACCTCCTTTCTTTGGTGCTAGAACTATGGGAACCACACAAGGACTCAAACTCTCTCTAATCAGCCCCTTATCAAGTAATTCTTGCTTTTACCTCTTAATCTCCTCATTTTTTTGTGGAGTAATCTTACAAGCAACTTTTTTAGGAAAACTAGCCCCTGGAATGAAATCAATGTGGTGGCTAATGTCCCTCATAGGTGGCAAGGTGTTGGGAATCTCATCAACCATTGTACTAGCATATTTTTTAAGCAATGGTTTGATCTCCAAAGGCAACTCTTTTTTCTTTTCTGCTGCCATGACAAACCTAGGCTTCACTATGATTGAAAAACCCACATTCTCCTCTTCCATGGTCTTTAGGAACTCCTTTTCATTGACCAACATCACACTAGAGCCTACTTGGGAATGTTGGATCTCATCTTTCAATGGTGTGAGGGTGTAATAAACCCCATCCTTTTCTATGGAACATTTGTTTTTCCTACCATCATGGATTGCCTTTCAATCATACTACCAAGGCCTACCCAAAAGAAAATGCCAAACATCCATTGGGATTATGTCACACAAGACCTTATCCTTATATCCCCCTATCTAAAAATCTACCAAAATTTGTTCATTTAGAACTACTTGCTGCCCTTTACTAAGCCAAGATACTATGTATGGAGTGGTATGAGGGATTCTCTTCAACTTAAGCTTTTCTACCATTTCAAAAGAAACCAAATTTTCAATACTACTAGAATCAATCACAACTTTGCAACATTTACCTAGGCACTTACATGTAGTTCTGAAAAGTGACTTTCGTTGTGGTGGTTCCTTCTCCACTGGTACTTTAATCAAAGTCCTTCTCACCATGAGAGACTCACCAACTTCTAGATCAACATTATGTGATGGAGAATTCACACTTTCACTATCGTCTCCCTGTACAAACTGATTTCTTCTTTCTCCTCCAAATGAAGTGGTGGATTGATTTTCAGTACATTGTCATGCTTGATGGCCTGCAAATTTATTGCACTTATAGTATTTCCTGGTGAATCGACTTGATCCTCCTCTTTGGCCTCTAGATCTACCCCTATTGAACTGGGTCTTCTTCCTCTAAAGCTACCCCTTGAGTCTAAATTTTGTTCTTGATTGTTACTTGTTTCACCTTGTGATATTTGGGAATGCCCCCTACTAGCAAACATCCCTCTTCCTCTAGAACTCCTTACTCTACCCCTGCTTTTCTTTTCTCATCTTCTCCTCAACTTATCTTTAGCCTTTATGGCAAATTTATAGCACTCTTCCACCATTCTTGGGTTTGTGAGGCTTCGTTCATCTTGTAGGTTGTATCTCAACCCATTGATGTATCTTGCCACTTTTTCCACATCATCTTCTACATGGCCTACCCTTATACTCAATTTTTAGAACTCCTTTGTATAGGCTTTCACATCCATATCTTTTTTCTTAAGGTTTTGAAGTTTCATGAATAATTGAATGGCATAGTCACCAGATAGAAAATTTCCCTTGAGTTTGGCAACCATCCTATCCTGAGAGGTGATTTTAGATTTTCCCTTCTTTCTCCTCTCATCTTGTACATAGTAACAACAAAGTAAGGCATGTCCCTTCAATTTTTTCTTGGCCAACTTCACTCTTTGTTCCTATGGTACATCTTCATATTCAAAGTAGTTGTTTAGTACTCCTATCTAATCTAGGAGTTCTTCACTATCTAATTTTCCTCCATATACTAGTAAATCCATCTTTATCTTGGGACCTATTGCAAGTATGAGTGAGTATGGTGGTGTTGTCATTGATGTTAGCACAATACATGTTGTTGCAAAGAAAGGAATCAAGTGATTACAGATTGTGCATGTATAGTTGAGATACTAATGAGATGTGAGTACATGGAGCTATCTTTATGGTGTTGTAGGTGTGCTGATATGATGAGTTGCCAAGTGATTTTAAGAAATAGTGAAGATAGAGTTGTGTGTGTGTTTAGAATGTGCTCCAGTTTGTGCTCCACATTTCTTCTATGTTGATCCTATGCTTGTACAGATCTAAAGTGTTGTTTATGGGTATCTGTTGGTGATATATCCTGGATTAAAGCTTCTGGTTTGATGGAGAGTGAAAGTTGTGTGAACTAGTTTGGTAGAGTTTGTTTGTGATTGGGAGAAATGTTTCTACTCTACAATCCTTCATTGGTTTATTTTAGGTCTTGTAGATCTGGTATAAGGCTTGTAATGATGCTATCTATGTTTTAGCAAATGTGTTTGTGGTTTGGTGCTCCGAAAGTTGTGTTTTAGAGTTGTTGTGTATGTTTGTGTAGTCTGGATAGACTGATGGAAAGTGTTATGCATTTGAAGGCTATTGCATTTGCTCTAGATGAATTTGAAGGTATCTGAGATATGTTCTAGTATATGGTGAAGCATGTTATGTGGTCTGCATGTTATTTTCTTGTTGTGGAAGCATGTACTTCAAAGTTCATTTATGTTTTCATTAGGTTTGGCCAACCTAGTGTTTACACTTCATGGGAAGGATAAATATCAATTGAGGAAGCATGTGATTGATCTAAGAAATTGTCTTGGGTCTTGGTTAAGTGTTGGTTTGGTCCACTCTCATTCCTTTCCATCACGGGAATGTTGAGTTCTTGACTTAATTTGAATTTGTAAAATGAAGCGTGTGTGTAGCTGACCTTGGAGAAAGTTTCTAAGGTTGAAGATGGTATAAATACAAGTCAAGATGTTATCAATTGCAAGAATCAATAATGCCACAGTTTTGAGAAGTGAGAGTGCATGAAAGTGAATTGAGGCAGCAGTACTTTAATGTGTTAGACTCTTGAAAGCAGTGAGCTGATGGTGTTTGCAATCTTCTGATCAAGCTGCAGATGTGTGTAATTTGTTGTGGTGGATTTTTTTGTTGTCTTTTGTATTTGTAGGTAGTGAGCCTTCCTTCTAGACAATGAATCATATCTGTAGGTAGCGAGCCTTGTATCGGGGCAGTGAGCCCTTTGGCAATGAACCTCTTTGTAATCAATTTTGGAATTACTTTGTATTGTGAGTTAATCCTCATCGTGGTTTTTCCATTATTGAGTTTTCCATGTAAATCTAGTGTTTCTTGTGTTGATATTTCTTTGTGTTATTTGCATTTCATGTTCATACTTAATAATAGAATAAAGTGGATGTGAAGTTGTTAAGTGTTTGAGATTGGTGACAACTGATTCACCCCACCTCTTAGTTGTCTTGCACCTTTCAACACCTTCTCCTTTGACTACCTTCAATAGGTTTTCCATTCTCAAGTCATCAAGATCCAACTCTTCTTCAGAGCCTTCTTGGGAGTTTTCCTCCCCCCTTTCTTCTTCTTCTCCTCGGTCACTCAAGTATCATGTGACCACTCCTCTTTTTTGACTTGTTCCAACTGCAACAAGCCTGGCTTCAAGGGCTTCTATAAACTCCTTCATTTTTCTCATCTCTCTTGCATGTTTCTCCTTCAATTCATTCACCTCTCTAGCGACTAGATTCTGTTTTGGAGGCATTCTTGCTTCTTTTCACTTCACTTTTCCCTCTTTAGACTAAGTTATGCTTTGATACCAATTTGATGCAGAGTAATAGTATGATATGATCAAACTCACTTAGACAACCACTCATAAGAACCCTTAGTCATCAATCAGTGGGATTTCCTTCTCAAACTTCCATTGTTCCTCGTAGCCTTTTAAAATGAACTTTTTGGACATATATTTTGGAACAAACCAGATCTATAGAAAAGGAGACCCATTTATGATACCCTTTTGACCATTCTTGCACATATCCAGAAATGAGGTAGGATTTCTTTATACAGAAGGGTTCAAAAACTAGTTTTCCTCCTTCTTATTAGGCCTAATTAGGCAATTAGGCATGACACAACTAATTTCTTGGCTTCAAGGGTCTCTACTCCTAATCCAATACTTTAAACACATCTCATATGGTCTCAAACAACTACTCCTACAACATGGATCATTTTCCAATAGCCTGCCAACTTCTCCAAGTCTCTAGGGATTCTAGGTCTGATACATGGGAATATCAGACTATTAATGCTTTCCCACACACGAAAACCCACTCACCTACCTCTACAACCTTGGGGTATTAAAATACATGTCAACACAAGCCATTCCACTGAATTTTAGGGATTTCTATTGGTGGAATGGAGAATTATACATTTTCCTTGGTCATTGGTTACCCTAACTAGGGTTTGGAACAGTTTGAAGAGAATTCAACACAACTCCCTTGAAACTTAATGAAATCAAATGCAACCAGAGGAAATTATAGAAAGTAGATTCAATACACTTTCATCCAAAATTGATTCCAGATTAGTACAGGGTCACACAGATCCGTACTACATAGAATAACAAGGTAATGTTAGAAATTGTAGAAACAAAATTATTTTTATTGCTTTCACTCCAAAAATCCAACAACCAACCTTCTCTTTGAGGATACAAGGATTTTTAAGCATTCAAAAACATGTTCCAACGGTCTCCAACCATATTTCAAATTATGGACTAAAAAACATTATTATGTCCATTTGTGAACAAAAAGTGCAAAAAATTGTTGGACAACATTATGCAACTTTGAAAACTTTTGCATTTGTAGACTACCTTGCACCTAAGGACTCAACCTAGACTCCAAATAACATGAAACGGTCTAAAAATACCTTATTACATGAAAATAACACAAACCAAAACAAAATTCCAAGTTTTGACCCTTTGAGGCATAATAGACCTATGGGTGCCCTTGCACCACATAATCACTTTAAATTTAGCAGGATCAGCTTTAATACCTCTCCTAGACATAATGAAGCCTAACAATTTTCCTGATGTGACACTAAAGACACATTTCTTAGGATTTAGCCGTAGTTTATATTGCTCCTATCGGTAAAAAATGTCTCAAGATTTTGGGATGATCCTCTCTAGTATTTGATTTTCCTAATAGATCATCAACATAATATTCTATTATGATGTGGATAAGGTCATAGGAGATGATAGTCAAAATGTAGCACAACTTAAAATGTAAGCTTAATTTGGGGACACTATCCACACCATCCCACATGTTAATGCACACAACTTATGCACACAACTTAAGTACCAATAAAATGTAAGTGGATAGGATTTATATCATAAATGGAGGAAACATTACCCAAGAGAGAGGTTGGGGAGAGGGAGTGCTAGTTGATAGGGCGAGGCCGGAGTGGGATCGGTTAGGAGAGTAGGTATGGGGATGGATAGGAGGCCCAAATGATCCCAAGATTATAGAGAGATATGAAGCTTGGTGGCAGAGGAGACTTCTGGTGAGGATCACTCCTATTCAGGCACTCAAGGCAGTAGCAGGGGAGGTAGGAGGAGATGAGGAGGAGGATGAGGCAGAGGCTAGACCCCGAAGGAGGAGGAGGGTGGAAAGACAAGTAGGAGAGGAGGTACCACCAAAGGGGGAGAGGGACGAGATATATATCATCTAGGAGAGGGCTATAGTGGTGTATCAACCACCATTAGTAGAGGACCTAGCTGCTAGACTAGTAGGAGCTCAGGCATGTATTCACATCATGCAACATAGGTTACGAAGGTCTGAGGGGAAGAGAGATCGGCTACAGGCAGAGGTTGATAGGTTGCAGGGGGCATGCAAGAGTAGATGAAGGGGAAACAATGAAGGTAGAGAGGCTGAGAGGAGATGTGTTGTGAATTCACCCCTGTAAAGTGCGCATTCGCCCCTAGTCTAATGAAAAATTTGAGGTGATGTGGGAGAGAGAAGGAAAAGGAATGGGATAATCTTTGAGGTATACTTTATGTTTTTCTCTTGTGCATTTCTTTTAGTTTTTCATTTTAGATTAAGAAAAATCACCTGCACACACCCACATAGCACAAATAGTCATAAAATACCTTTTAAGCACACAATGTGATCTAGGTTTTGGATGTTTTGCATCAAATTCACCTTCAAATATCCTTCAAATCTCTTAGCTTTCTTCAAATGCACAAATTTTATTAGAATCGACTTAGAAAATCACTTTATGTCTTTCCGATTTGCCCTAATTTCACATTAAATGACTCAATTTCGAGAAATTTGATGAACCCTTCACTAATACACAAAGTTGTGTACATAATTCTATAGTATTGGAACTTAAGTTGTGTGCATTATCTTTAGTGATGGTGATGCAATGGTGTCCATGGATGTTGGATTTGATGTACTATGGAGCTCTAAAATGTTGTAACAATGGAAGTGTGATAGCAAGGGGTAATGAAAGCTCAAAATTTTCCTAAGTGTGTTGTAAAATGAAGCAATTTTCCAAGTATTTAGGAAAATTTCCTCCAAAGTAATGGAGGGATAGGATCAATCCTAGGGAAAAATATAAAGGGTTGAGATGTCTTGAGATATCTCAAGACATGGGATAATGACATGTGGAGGCTTAGGTGTAAAAAGGAGCATGATGAAGTGGAAGTGAGGTGGAGGCCACATAGAGGTACTTCCAAGTACCTAGGGAATGGTCAAGATCTCCTCATAAAGGATTTTATTTTCCACTTGTACAAAGGCATGGGATGAGAGGACAAGTAAGGAATTAAAAATTCCTCAAAAATCCTCATGGGGAAGAACAAAAGAATTAAAAATTCTTCATTGGGGGGATGTGAGGAATTAAAAATTCCTTGGTTGAATAAATTGGAATTTTAAATTCTAAAAGGCATGGGGGTGACTTCTCCAAAAGGAGAAAGTTATTAATAGGGTTTACCATGGGTGAGTTCCATAAATGGCATAATTTTAGGTTAGGTTAAATTATTGATTTAGGTTGTGCAAATGAGGGATTAGGTGAGTTAACCCTGATTAGGCATCCACTTGCATTTTATGGAGTATGTGATCCTAATCTTAATTAGGAATGTGCACACCCTAACTAGGAATTAAGTGGACTAATTAGGATTAGGAGAAATTATAGAGGATGGGACAAGGAGAGAGAGAAAATGAGGTGAATTAAGAATTATTTTAATTCATAATGGATAAATGACTAAATTAAATAATTGGTCTATTTATTTAATTTAGAGAAGAAGGGGATAAGGTAAATATTAATTAAATATCAATTTATTTAATTAACATGATCGTGAATGTAGGGTAGAAGAATATGAAGGTGAATTTGACCATATGGACGTGGTCAAATTCAGGTGTCTACAATAATAATAAATGATAAATGATGTGGTAATTATTAATGGTAAATAGATGATATACAAATAATTAATGAATGATAAATTAATCATTGATTCTATAGACACTCAAAATATCTTGATTGATATCATGCACTCGATCCTAATTCACTAACACTGATTCTTCCTTAATCACGCCCATACTAACCATTTAATTGAATAATCTTTATTCAATTAAATTCATCAAAATTTCCTCATGTCTTCCTTTAATTAATTAAATCAACTTTATTTAATTAAATCGTAATGTCTTCATTTAATTAAATAAATCAACTTTATTTAATTAAATCCTAAAGTTCTTCATTTGATTAAATAAATCAACTTTATTTAATTGAATCCTGATGTTCTTTATTTAATTGGATAAATCATTTTATTTAATTAAATTACTAATCTTCTATTATCTTCTCATTTGATTTAAATGAATCTAAATATCTAAATCAAATTTCATATCAACTAATTCCATCTAAGTTAATTAAATCCTAATTAACTCCTAACACTAAACCTCCATTCCTCTAGCTTTTGCAATTGCACATGTAAATCAATTTATTTGATTTATTAATTCCTCATATTTTCATTCAAATATGGCATATTCTTGGAATATTCCACCTATTTGAACTTTCCCTCTCAAAGGACTTTTTTCCTCCAACTTGGCATTAAAAGCTCTTACATGTCCTCTCCTTGAGCCAACTTGGCATTAAATCCTCTTACACAAGCCATCTTTTGAATTTCAAATTCCACCTACATGCATTAAACATGCACATTGTTCAAAATGTGCTCCACTCTCCTTCATTATCATGTTGACAAGTGGCATAATGCCATTGGTCCTTTTTTAATCCCACATTCCTCCTACTCTTCAATCCTCCATCCTTCTTCCTTATAAATAGAGGCCTTCTCTATTGATTTGAGGGAGAGAGGTTTATGCAAGTTTATTAACCAGAATTTCATCCAAGTTAGCATAGAATTTCTCCATCATAGCTAGGTTATTGGCATTTTGCATCAAATTCATCTTGTTCATCACATATCCATCATCAAGCTTATCAAGGGATTGGGAAAGGGCTTCTTTCCACATGAAAGAAGCACCAATCCCCCTATGGGATGCTAGTTTGAGCATTAGAATAGAGTTTCATTTGTGATTTATTTGCATGGTTTAAGATATTTTGTTTTGTTTCCATATTCATATGTTCAAATAGTTTCATAGGGAATGCTTGGTTTACACTTGTTTATTGACTAATGATCACTTGTTCGTTCATGTTTGAGTAGGTCTAAGCTAATCATTCATATTTTGGCACTAGAAGGAGGGAAAAACCACAACCACAATCGATTAAGTTTTTGAAATTAACATTTATCAATTACTTTTGTGCTAGGCATTCTTGAAATCTGGTTTAACATCGATTAAGTTTGTTGGTAACATTTTCTTTTAGAAATTGCATTTTAACTATTATCAGATGCACTATTAACTGATACCTTTCACTATTATGTGTATTGACAAATCTCTAAAGTAACAAAAAAATTTCTTGTCTCTGATTACGTGGTTGTTGCTGCATTTTAATCATTTGAAAGAAAGTTGAATGAATCTCTTACATTTTTCTAGCCTCAGCCTTCCACTGTTGTTTCTTTCATGTGATATGTTTTTACGATTTCCTCATATTTTGTTTCTTCGATCTTGGTTCTTTGATGTTTATCCTATATATATTCTTGAAATGCATGATTTGTAGGAACAAGGTTTGCTATGGTAGCTTGTTAATAGGCACTATTAGGTACACTTCCCAAAATGAGTCTTGAATCTGGCATTAATGTGCATTTCTTAGATATTTCATGACAAAAAATTTAAATGCCTTGTCTACACTAGAACAGTTTGTTGATGTGAATTTATTAGAGGCAATCAAGTAATTTATTATTTAGTGTCAAAACTGTTGTACACCGCTTGGCTTGGATTGGCTGCAGCATGAGGAAAAGTTGTGGAATTCCATTTTACACCTGCCATTTGCTTTTGTTTAAAAGTTCTAAAGTCTTCTAAACAATTATGTCTCATAGAAAACCTGCATTCATTTCTTTCCAGGAGATAGCATCTCTTTTAGGCATTATGTCAAACAATCAATGTGCCTTATCTATGCTTGCACATGGTCAGATCTTATGTTGATATTTGGTTGGATCTCATGTTGAAATTGGGGATTGAAATTAGCATACAATCTTTTAAATCTTTCAATTTCTATGGTGAGAATTTTTTTTGAGTTGACCTTTTGTTTTGTAGGTGAATCACCAACCAATATCTATCTAGCATCTTAATAGAATTGATTTGATATTGTTGGTCTACTTTACTGTTGATTAGTCATAAATCGAATTCCAATATCCATAGCTCTCAGTTTGAAAATAATAGATCATAGTTGCATGATTCATTATTAAGTCGAGAGGCTTCTACAATAAACGTACAGGATGCGTGTACATTTTTTGAAGCTATGTTTATCTTGACATTCTCCTGCCTGGCAACGGATATATATATTATAAAAGAAGAAAAAGAAAAAAAAGAAATGTAGCCGACATGCAAAATAAAAGAATTGTAGTTGACATGCAAATTCATTTTTGAAAAGGATATGTCTCAAATTTTTTATAATAATTATTTATATATATATATATATATATATATATATATACTAGTTAAAAATAATATATTCATGTAACTTGTGTTTGTTAAGAAATACCACCTTAGTTAACACATATAGTTTGTTAACACGTACTTTGTTTGTTGACACATATTGTTTGTTAACACACGACGTTTGTTAACACTGTTAAAATAAGAAAATCAGATTTGTTTTTGTTGTAATTGGGAAAGTTTCCCAAAGTCTTTTTTTCTAGTTTAGAATGTTTCTCTTAGATTTTCTGTTTTATGTTTTTTGAGTTGGGTAAGCTTTCCAAACTTGTTTTTTGGAAGCTTTTGTTAATAATTGCTGTTTTATGTATTTAAGTCTATCTTTATTATCAATAAACTGGTGTGTGAAGACATTTTGCTACTTTATTTTTATGAGTAAAAATAAAAGTTTCTTTTCTGCCTCTGTAAATTTAAAATCACAATTAAAATATTGAGTATTTTATTTTCTATACTGGCATTTGTTGTTATTTGTTTTATTATTTCTATCATATGGTATCAGAGCCTAGTTCAAAATGGCAATGAATGCTAACAGTACACAGTTGCAGATTCCTAAATTTAATGGGAAAAATTATGATTTTTGGAGTTTTCAAATGAAGATTTTGTTTAGATCACAGGAGCTATGGGACCTTGTGCAGAATGGATATTCAAAACCAACAGATGCAGCAGCATTGGCAGCACTCACACAAAATGAAAGGAATTTACTAGAGAATAATCGAAAAAAAGATCAGAAAGCATTATTGTTTATTGTGCAAGGTCTTGATGAGACTCTCCTTCCAAGAGTTACAGCTATTTCAACAGCAAAGGAAGCCTGGGATCTTCTTGCACAATCATTTCAAGGTACAGAAAGAGTAAGAGCAGTTCGTTTACAAATGCTTAGAAAAGATTTTGAAATTTTACAAATGTCAGATTCTGAGAATTTAGGAGATTACTTTACTCGCACAATGGGGATAGTTAATCAAATGAAAATAAATGGCGAGGTTATGAATGATCAAAAAATTGTTGAAAAGATTTTAAGAAGTTTGCCTCCAAAATATGATCCTATAGTTATAGCTATTGAACAATTAAAATATCTAACCACTTTATCTGTAGATGAGCTTATGGGTTCATTATACACACATGAACAAAGATTAAATAAATCAGCAAAGGAGCCACTTGAAAAAGCTTTAAATAGCAAAGTATCTTTGAAAGAAAAAGAAGTTGCACCAGAATCATCTTCAGCACAAAGAGGAAGAGGTAGAAACTCAAGAGGAAGAGGAGGACGTTTTCAACAAAGAGGCAGAGGACAAAGAGGTAATAGAAGTGATGAAGAAAATTGTAATTTCACTCAAGCAAGAGGTAGAGGCAGAACAAATTTTCAGCAAAGAGGTAGAGTTTTTCAGAGGTATGATAAATCATCTATTCAATGTTATTATTGTCAAAAGTATGGACATATTGCGGCTGAATGTAGAAAAAGGATTGCAGATGAAAGTAAACAAGAAGCCCAATATGAAAATGAAGGTGAAGGGCAAGAAGGATATGTTTTGCTAACATGCAGCACAAAGGAGGAAGTAAATGATGACAAATGGTATGTTGATAGTGGTTGCAGCAATCATATGACAGGACACAAAGAACTATTTCAGAATTTGGATGAGTCCATCAAATCTGAAGTAAAGATGGGAAATAATACAATTGCATCAGTCATGGGAAAAGGGAGGATATCAATCACAACAAAACAAGGTGAGAAAAAATATATTGGTGATGTATTTTATGTGCCAGGTTTAAAACATAATTTGCTAAGTGTAGGTCAACTTGTGCAAAAAGGCCACACTGTCAAATTTGAAAATGATTCATGCATTATTGTTGATGGTAAAAATAAGATGATAACCAAAATACCCATGACTGATAAGAGGATGTTTTCTCTTAGTATCAAAAATAATATGCATTTCAGTTTCAGTGCTCTTGTAAAAGATACACAATGGTTATGGCATCTTAGATTTGGACATTTGAATTTTGGTGGACTAAATCTTTTGTATAAAAAGAACATGGTAATAGGTTTACCACTTATCCAAAAACTAGATGAAGAATGTGAAGGTTGTATTGTTGGAAAGCACCATAGAGAACCTTTTCCAATAAGGGATTCCTGGAGGGATTCAGAGCCATTGGAGCTAGTTCATTCAGATCTATGTGGTCGAAATTAAGGGGGAGTGTTAGAAAGTAATTTCTCCCATTGGTTGAGGAAATAGAAACATTGGTTGTGGAAATAGAAACTGCAGTTTTGCATGAGAAATATCTATTGTAATTAGAAATAAGCTCAAATTTAGTTAAGTTTTTCTACAGTTTGCATGTTCTAGATTTTTCCTGTAAGTTGTAAAATCCTCTATAAAAGAGGCATGATATAATTGATTTTGAGACGTAATCAAATCTGATGAAGTAATAAAATATATTTTGTGTGCAACAACACATTGTGTAAATTATTGTGCTTATCTGAATTGATGTGTTGAGCAACTTATTATCTTTCTATGTTTTGGTTTTTTGTTTGTCTCCGTTAAATCTAACAAACACAAGACATGTTTGTTAACACATATGACTTTTGTTAACACATACAACGTTTGTTAACACATATGACGCTTGTTAACACATACAATGTTTGTTAACACATATGAGCTTTTGAAATAGATGATGTTAGCAATGAGAAGTGACTTGAGCTATGGTATACGAGAGACAATGCACATAATGTAAACCATACAAAATATTTTAAAGAGTAGTGTGAATGTTTTATTTTAGTACCAAATTCTATAGTCGTTTCATTAAATCGCTAAAACATCACATGAATCACACAACTTTCCACTATTCCTGTGGGCAGAAGAAGAGGCGTTGGTCTTGCTGTAGGGGAATTTTTTGTTAAAGTGCAACATTCTTATTAAATATTGGTTGCTGCCATAAAGTCTTAAGTCTCTATTTAAACACACTGCAAGCATCGTGTGCCCTATCTTAGATATGCTAGGAAATCTCAAATAGAGTTGCACATGTTTTTTTTTAAACTACTATCAATTGTTGCACCATTTATTGACATTGATTAGCGTGCATTGATCTGTAATAGAAAGTCATAAATATTGTTCATTCAAATCTTAAATTTTGATCACTCTTGAGGTGGGCTCTTTCTATTTAATAATGACACTACCTGCTTTAATATTTTATGTATTTTGTCCTTGATGAGTATGATTAAATCTTACTTGTAGTCACATCACCATTTATTTCCTATCTTGCAGAGATATTGCTATACCTCACCAGTTTGATCCATTAAAGGGATGCAGGTAGCTGGTTAGTTTTAATTTGACTAGTTGTTGATTCTCCTGAATATCATTTTTCTCCTAAATAATAACCTTCAAATAGACCATTTATTTCAATCCAAAGGTTAGTTTGCATCATTATTTTGTAAATGTTCATTTGTCATCGTATGTTGATTAACTTTTAATGCTCTAACCATGATTTTATTTTGCAGATACTTGACATGATAGGCATAAATTTTCTTGGTGTGATAATGCTAGATGCTTTATTGTTCCCTCACATATAATATTTCATTTGAGATAACTATGTACTGTTTGCAGGGAGGATTGCATAAAGAAGGTTGGCATTGGAATTGGGCATTGGAATCAAAGAACACAAATAGATTGGAGTTGAAGAAAATTGAACCTTAGAAACTCACTAGAATTTTGATTTGGTCTAAAATTGAACAAGCAACTTCACACTCAAATTTGGTGCTATAAAAAGAACTCATTACTACTTTTGAGGTTTAAGAAGAATTCATGTTTGTCTTGTTTTGTAATCTTTTCTACAAACTCTTTTCATTCAAATGTGTATGCACTTCTCTCGCTCTTCACGACGATCTTGAGAATAAAAAGAATTTTAGTGACATTAGGTTATCTAAAATATTTCCTCCACATTTCAAATTTTGGTTTTTAAAATTGAACAAATCTTGCTAGTGTGAGAAAAGGAATCCTGTGTGTTCTCTTTGTTCAAGTAAACAAAGATTGATCAAACTACGAATGTACTTACTTGCTATTATTCACCTTTAGAGGGCCTACATTGGTGGGAAAAGTACTCACCTCAAGGGAATGTCCCAAGCGGTAATGAGCATAAGCCAAGCTCTTCCAAATCGCTATATAAATTTGTGGTTGTGATGAAAATCATAAACGATGGGAAGTGGTGCATGATAACTCTTCCCCAGTGTCTTTATGATGCATAAAGACCTTGTTCTAAGGGTTGGGGGATCTCTCACAAGGAGTTTATCATTTTTGCCCCTAAAATGGACTCCCTTACTATGAACCTTTGTTTAGAATCCAAAATCCCAATATTTGTTAGTATCAAGAGGTCGAACCTCCAGAGTTGTCCCACATATTTGCGATTCTTTGTAGAGATGAAAAGTTCATCATGGGAGATTCATGAGAACTAAAGCTTGGTTGACCCATAGAAGTGAGTGTCATGGTGGGGAGCTAGTAGTGTGGTCAAGCTTCTAATCATCCACTTTGAATAAGCACAACTGGAGAAATCCAAGTGGGAATTCAACAAATATTTTCTTTTCCATCCTAGGATTGTGCAATCTTTGAGTCTGTTAAAACACATTGCTTGGATCCCAAACATTGAAAACAAACATTCAACAAAATCATCATAATTTCAAACCCCTTAGAAGGAGCAAATACCTTTGAAAATTCCAAGTATTACTGCTTGTCCCTAGGGATTCTATCCTTAGAGGCTTCTAAGTACTTGGACCTATATCTCAATTTTCTCTCTCTAAAGTCAACATCAGGGAACTATTGCCTTAATTCTCTTGATTTCCACATAGTGGACCTTGTGGGATGAAAATAAACTGAGACATAGACATTCAGTTTGAAAATTTAAGCAAGAAGGTGTGGATGTGGTAAAATAAATTCATTAACCAAGAAAAAATCAATTGAACCCCACACATGTGCTTGTTATCTTTTGTCTTATGGTTTTCTATGCAAACATTGATCTTTTGGTTTGAACTAATCGTAGGGAAAATCATGTTCTTCACTATCTTGGTCTTGTAAACAAGGTCCCTGTTAGGTTCATTTAGGATCAAATCAAACACTTCATCCACCCCAAAAATTTATCATCTCCATCCCACAAACAACTTTAGATCTTTGGAAACATCATTCTAGACTTGGGTAAATCGTCAAAATCAAAATCACCTTGTATAGTTAGGAGTGTGGGAATGCATCCTTTCTCATACCTCTAGTTAAATCAGCACCCCTTTGAACAAGTTCATCCTAAGATCACATCTAACATCTTAGGGTTTACAAGCTCATTTCAAACCAATCAAAATCAAATCCTAAAGTCTAGCATTGATCCAAAGTTCCTAAAAGTTCAACACCCATATCATTCACCCCTTTTATCCTTCATCTCATCATTAGAGATCAACAAGGTCAAAACACAAGAAGAACATGGAATATAAACTTGATTCATACATCATGAGTGGTTTAAATCAACCAAAATATCAAAGCCTTACAATGTTGATTGATTATCAAAACTCACATTTATACAATCCATACATGGGATCATTATCTCCTACAAACCTCAATGGTACGACAAATGTGAGTATGCCCAATCTAAATTTTGGAACACCTTTTCCTATGGTAGATTTAAATCAAAGTACAAACCTACAAATCTATCAACCAAACAATCAATACATGAGTCTTCAAAAAAATAACATTATCCCACCAAATCCATACATGCCAAATGTGAATATACCAAGTACAAGTTTACCAAACCTGAACATTTCAAATCCACACTTGGTAAACTTTGGGATAGATATGTTTGTGAATCATACAAATGTTGTTCAAAGTCCAAACAATATGTTAACGAATCCATGTATTGATCCAAGTCAAGGTAACACCATGCAAAATCAAAGTTACCTAAGTCAAGGAAATGTAATTCCCAAACACAACAATGTTCAATTTCAACCTATAATGCCAAATCTAAACATCATCCCAAATCAGAACATTATCCAAAATCAATTTTTCCATGATCCCATACAAACACCACAAGTATACATTCCAAATCTGCTTGAACAAAAACCAAATCAACTATATCAAGGGTGTCAAGATCAAAATCAAGATCAAATTTTGTGAGATCAAATTTCTTCACTTGCCAAAATAATTGACTCATTACACCAAGAGACATCTCCACCCAAAAGTCAATACACTCTTCCCTTGGTTAAACCATGTCATCAAAGCATTGAGTTGTGTCCACAACCACATCAAGAACAATATCTCCAATGTTAAGAGGTTGGATATCAAGATCAACAAGATCAAGAACAAACCTGATCACCACATCTTGAATATCAACCACCACATCTCAAAGATCAATCACCACATCTCCAAGATCAATCACAATAAGAATCACCTCAACAAGCATAAATATCACAAGAGCACAAACGTGAATACAATCCTTTTGGAGATCCAATTGAATCAGTGCTAAAAAGGATACTTGATGAAAAATGTGTCACTCTTCCAAAGGTAAGTGCTTTCTACTCTGTCCTAAACTTCCCTTGGAATAGGGGTGGATCTTATTGTGAGTATCATAGAGAAAATATTCATCAAACATCAAATTGTATTCAACTCAAAAATCTCATCCAAGACTTTATTGATCATCAAGAAATAATAACTATTGAGGAAAATGGGGTCTGTGCAAGATCATGGGGGTCCAAAATGTTGCGATGTGAAAAAAGGTGTTTTTAACATGTCAAAAAATGTGAAATTCACACCTTCAACTTTTTGCAGGCCCAAGTACAATATCTGTTTTGGTTTGGTAATACCGAACCAAAAAGGATATCCATTACGAATGGATATCCATTACAAAATGGATATCCATTATAAAACGGATATCTGATATGAAACGAATATCCATTTCATTTAAGGAAGAATTTATAATTGTGTCAGGTCCGGACCGACCAAGTATTATATTCTATATAACGGATATCCGTTATTTGTGTTATAATTAAAAAAAAAACCCGATTTGTGTTATATTTCCTATCAATCTATTCAACATATCATACCTTCATCTGAAACTATTGACTTGACTATTCTATCAATGAGTGTGTGAGCTCATCTTAGACCCTCTCAAGGGCTTACAGACCAAAATCCTTCTCTTGAGTGATACTTACCCTCCCTTCTGGAGGCGTGAACCCTACAACCAACTTGTCACATTTTCAAAGGTAGTCAATTGATAAAAAAAATCACTTGCAATATATATATTTAATATTTAGTCAATTTGAATCATTCATGTATAATGGCTCTGCAAAGGCCATGGCATCAAGGTTTTCCTGACCAGTATACAAAAAATGATAGATTGACAAAGCAAAGAAGGCCACATAGCATTGGGAGATCCAGATATTACTATGAGCAGTGAAGGTACCCAAGTCCTGTCAGAAGGGAGAGATCTCGGGGTACTCAAGGACCTGCCGAAAATGATAGATTTTTGGGACAACATAAGTATTGAAGCCCCGTCAAACAGGGGAGATCTAGGGGGAGGAAAAATGTGACAAATTACCATCAAAGAATGGATTGGAATGTGAACCGCCATCCTCCTCATCGACCTAGACAAACTTATCATTGGTAACCGCACAAAAATAACAGAGGAAATAGACCTCCTCGAAACCCTAGATTTTGGGTAATTAGAGATATCGCTATCTAAGGCATCTTGAAAGATTTGAGCAACCAGTTTTTGAAATTTATGAAGATAGGGAGTTGCCGCCAGAGGATCGAAATCATCTTCAAAGTAGGTACAAAGACAATGAGAGAGATCTGATAACAACCCATCTTAATAGAATTTCTATCCCCCAAGGATCTACGAGCAACATTGGTGGCGACACTATTGGTGACCTTTCAAAGCTGTCTATTCCAGCTGGGATAGTACCTACAAATCAAAATGCAGAGAAATCCCAAGATCTAGCTCAATAGCAAACTTTGCAGGAGGAAACTAGTCCTAATCAACATTTGGAAGAAGGAAATAAGGAGAATCCTCCAAAATACGAAGAAGAGGTTAAGGAGAATCCCTTGAAATCCAAACACAAGCACAAGAAAAAGAATTCCTCTAAGGGTGTCAAAGGATCCCAGGGGAATAGGAGGAAACGAAAAAAATCAAAGCTCAAGGCAAAGCAGAACATGGGTAAGCAGAAGAAAGTTTGGAAGAGGAAAGAATGTTAAGGTGAACCGGCAACTCAAAATAAAGGGTGCGACGATGATATTTATCAACCTAATCATCAGCATGCAACCATAAAGGTAACCTTCCCAGATCACATGATCCACCCACAAGTTGTACATCTCTGAGAAAAAACACTCATTTGTAAGTTTTGGAACCTCATTTTAGATCTGGAATCTCTAAATCAAGTTATTTTTCAAGAATGGGAAGGAGCTATTAAGGTTGTAGACACTTAAAAATGACCTAGGCCTGCAAGCTCTATTTTTACCACTTTCGTCCTAGCATAATTATGACATTTAATTATGTCTTTGGTCCACATTCGACTATTAATTAAATAATTCATAATTATTTAATTAATTCATGTCCTCTTATTCTTCATCATTATTAAATAAATAAATTTTATTTATTTATTAAATAAATCATTAATTGTCTAAAGTCTTCCCCTGATTAAATAAATTTCTTAATTTATTTAATTATCTTTATGCATTTATTTCTTCCCGATTATTAAATAAATGAATTTCATTTATTTATTTAATATGTCACTAATTTTCATAATTAAATGAATTTATTAATTTATTTAATCATCAATCTTATCTTCTAAATTAAATAATTATCTTTAATTATTTAATTGTCAAAATTAATATTCGTCTCATTTTAAATAAATGAAATTATTTAAAATGTCATCACATTCTTAACTGTCAATTCATTTTAGTAAATAATCTGAAAATCAATTATTTATTATCTCACAAAATCCATATTTTGAATTAATTTAATTCAAAATGGTAATATTCCTCCAAAAAAATCAAGTAATCGGGCATATTCTTGATTTTTCAGATCTGATCTTTAGTTCAACTCTTATCTTCTTGATTTTTTGAGTCTCACAAATTAGGCAGTCTTTATCTTCTCGATTTTTGAAAATCTTTATTTTGTAATTAATTATCTCATTTATTCTCCACCATTGATTTGATCTTCTTAGATGACATCCCAACCACTTGTTTAAGGATTTTTCCCTAACCCTGATTAGGGATTATCAGATTTAATCTCGTCCTCTGATTTTAGGTCTATGTCGAAAGTCGATCTCGTCTGTCCATTCAAAATGGCATTTTCTATAAAATGTTATTTTTCTCTCATTTTTGGATTACACACTTAGATTTTATTATTTTGACGCATTCATATTAGAGTTATTTTAGTATTTGAGTCATTTTTGTCATAAGAATAGGCATTTGTTTTATAAATCCTTCAAAACTTGCATAGAACAATGTCATAATCGAATGCTCACACACTCAATCTAAGGGCATCAATCACATGCTGCAAGCTAGGAGGTGCTATGGAGGTAATCATGGAAGATTCGAGGAACAAGTATAATCGTTCTTTCTTTTAAATTCCTTTGTACTTCATAGTTCTTTGGGTTTAGTCTTTATTGATTTGCTAACCTTTAATCATACCTCAAATTTACCCATAGATACAAAGGTATTTTACTTAAATGAGGGAGAAGGCATTTTTGTTGTTTTTTTTCAAAAAAATTAGCTAAGGATGAGATATTTAGAGTCAAATCTTGGAATTACCAAGGCTCAGGTTTACATATGCAAAAAGGGACCCCTAATTTTAAGCCTGAAGACCTAGTGGTTCGATTTGCCCCTTTTTGGTTGCAATTGCATGCCCTTCCTTTGGAATATAGGGAATTAAACCTTATGGAAATCATGGCCAATAACATAGGAATTTTCCAAAAACATGATTTTCTCTTTTTCAATAATCCGTCTAAACTAGTAAGGCTGCTAGTTCTTCATGATGCCACTAAAAAGCAACCTTCACAAACTGAGATAAAAATAGCCTTTGGTTCATGGCTCCATGATATAAAATGGGAGGCCCCTCAGATCACTTGTGCTCCTTGTCACTCTTTTGATCATTCCTCCTCAGAGTGTCCTTTGAAATCCACTTTTTGTAGTCACTCTTCTTCAAAGATAAGTAAAGATAAGGATATTTCAAGCTTGCAGTATTCTTATCATAAATGTCAGCAACCTGCCACAGTGGTTGAACAAGGCACAGACAAACCCCAACCTTCTAAGAATTTAATTGATCCTCAGCATGTTAAGTAATGGAAAGAACACATAAAGCAGGTTTCTAGGGTTCCCTCTAGCAAGATTATCATTCACAACACTTCTCCATGGGAACCTAGAAAATCCCCAAAAATTACCACATCATTGCTGCTTTATGAGTAGTTATGGAGGAGACATACTACTTTAAGTCCAAATCTCTATTTTCCAGATTTCCAAATCAACAAATTTCAAGTTGAAGATCTAGTAAGAAGATTAATGTTTCAAGATACAAATAGTTTCATTCAGTTTGGATTTTTGTCCAAATAGGGAAAAAATATTCCACTTTTATTTGATACGTCAATAGAAAAGCATAAATTAGTACAATATTCCAAGAAAATTAAAATTGATGAGGCAAACCTAGAATTAATGGCCCATCAGATCATGGTCTCAATGGGGTCAAAAATTGTAGATGAAATAGTAGATGAGGTGTTGGGGAATGATTCCCTTTGGGACTGGGAGAATAATATGGGAAAAGAAGAAAACCCTCAAATTGCTAACTCTAATCATTAGCCTATGACATCATCCAATGAAGGACAATTTTAGAAGACAATGATACTCAAGGAGGTGAATTTGCATGAAGAAAGTGAAGGTGAGCCCTTGGATTTTAATTATACTCAACCTCTTTCAATTTCTCAAACTCCTTTTCAACCTCCTACAAAAAAAAGTCCCTAGGAAAAAGAGGTTGTAAGTCAAAACAAACAAAATTACAAGAAGAAATTTAAGCAGGGCAACAAGTTACAATCCATGACTCTTTGTTAACCCCACCAAATAAGCATCTGAGGAGAGCATGTTTCTCTCCTCGGGTACAATGAAGATCCTTTCATGGAATGTCAGGGGCATTAATTCCCCTGACAAGTGTGCCAACATCAAATGTCAGATTGATGGATGTGGTGCTAAGATTGTTCTCCTTCTATAAACCAAATTTTTATTTGATACATATAAATTGACAATTCAGAAGTGGCAAGTGTGGAAATCTGAACATTTACTTGCACAAGGTGCTTTGGGAGGTTTAGCAATGTTATGAAATCCAAAGCAGGTATCCTTGGTCTTGCATAAAAATGAATCTAACTGGAAGCTTCTAGAGGTAATGAAATTTGATTTGAAATTTTGGATATTCAATGTTTATGGCCCATCATCAACAGCGGAAAAAAAGTGCCTGTGGGATCAAATTTCAAAAAATATCTCAAACCTTGGGGATGCAAAAGTTATACTGGTAGGAGACTTTAATGCCATCACTTTGTCTCAAGATAAGACTGGAGATATAAGCCCAACACCCAAAGTAATATATGATTTTAATGCATTCATCAATATGAATGCGCTACGAGATATTCTACCAAGTTAGGGAAAATTCACTTGGATGAATTAGTGGAAAGGTTTTCTACAGATTGTAGTCAGATTGGACTATTTTCTTCTGTCCCTAAATTGGTATAACGTGTCTTACTAGGTAACATCAGAAATTTTTCCTTTCTTTGACTCAGATCACAATGCAATATCATTTTTGATAGTAATTACTTCTTCTTCTGCTCTTAAGTCTTCCTTCAAATTCGAGAGTATGTGGTTCAGGCATCCAAACTTTATAGAATTAATTCGCCAATGGTGGATCTCTGCACCTTTTGAACCTGGAACAAAGATGTTTCAACTCTATAAAAAACTATGATACATAAAACATCAGCTCATAAGTTGGAACAAGGAAACATTTAAGAATATCTTTCAACAGAAAGATTTGATCTGCAAGGAATTAGAAGCCATTCATGAGAGAATCATTCAATAGGGCCTTGATGATTCACTATATGCGGCTTAGAAGAAGCTTCAAGAAGCTTGGGAAGAACAAAGTGCAAGAGAACAAATCTACTAGAGGCAGAAATTAAGGGAACTATGGTTAAAAGAGGGTGACAAAAATAGAAAAAAAATCACGCCTCTACCCAAATAAAAAAGGCTATTAAGGTTTTTCATGTAGTTAAAGAGCTTCCTACTGGTAATTGGATCACAAAAGAAGAAGACATAAAGAAAGAATGTGTCAGATTCTTCTCAGAACTTTTAATTGCTCCAAAAGATAGAAAGGATCAGAACGATAAGGAAGAAGAGTTATTGCAATCAATTTCAGCGTTGATTTCTGTAAAGGAAAATGAGGATCTATTGAAACCATTCATGCTGGAGGAGCTCAAAAAGGTTGTCTTTTCTCTATCCCCTGATAAATAACAAGGACCTGATGGTTTTATTGCACTATTTTTCCAGAAATGTTGGGATATTGTATGCTTTGATCTTTTATGGGAATTGGAAGAGTCTAGAAGGAAAAATTATCTACTTAAACAATTCAATATTACTAACATTGTTATTATCCCCAAATTAAATGATCCCTCCCCATTTGTGGAATATAGGCATATCTCTTTATGCAATATGATTTACAAGATTTTTACGAAGGAAATATATTTGAGGTTGCAACCGATTATCCCAAGAATAATTTCATAGGAATAGGGAGGTTTTGTTCTGGGAAAGGAAACCTTTGAAGGGGCAATTGTGGCTCATGAAACCCTACACTAAATAGTATCTAATAAAATCCCTTCTATTATTGTCAAACTTGATATGATGAAGGTGTATGATAAGGTCAACTAGAGTTTTCTAAGGAAAGTATTGCTTGCTTTTGGCTTCTCAACGAGATGGTGCAGGTGGATCCTTGCATATTTTTCTGGAGCTAAGTTCTCGATACTTCTTAATGGTTCCCCCATTGGATTTTTTAGTGCTACTCAAGGTGTCAGAAAAAGTGATCCTTTGTCTCCATTCCTATTTATCATAATGGCATAGGCATTGAGCAGATATATATTGAAAAAAAATGCTCTTGGCCTATGGAAAGGCATCCAAATTGTTAATTCAAATTTGTCAGTCACCCACTCTTTATTTGCAGATGACAAAACTTTTTGGGGAAGCAACCTTAGCAGAAGCCAAACAAATCAAGGAAGTCATTGATAAATACTCATCAGCTTCTGGCCAACGAATAAATGATTTGAAGTCTAAAATCTACATTCTTAATGCACCCGGAGCCAGTGGAAAGAAGATAATCAATATTTTGGGCTTTCAAAAGGCAGTACTACCCTACTCATATCTAGGTATTCTTTTCTTTGTAGGTCCATGTAAAGCTTCTTATTGGGGGAAAGTTATTGAAAGAATTAAATCTAAGATATCAACTTGGAAAGCCATATGACTCTCTCTAGCTGGTAGAATACTACTTGTAAAAGTATTGCTCTCCTCAATTCCAAATTACTTCCTTGCCGTATTAAAAGCACCAAAATCGGTTATTGTGGAGATAGAAAGTGTGATTAGAAATTTCATTTGGAAGGGTAACATGGATGATTGCAAGAAAGTACCACTTATATCTTTGGAAACTATTTCCTATGAAAAATCTTAGGGGCAAGCAAGAATTTTTAACCTCTCCAAGTGGAATAAAGCTTTTGGCGCAAAGTTAGCCTAGAAAATGTATGTGAATCTGCAAGCGAAGTGGTGCCAGATTTTACAAATGAAATACCTTGATAGCAATATACCATCAAGGATTTTTACAGTTGCTGACCCTCTACGAGGGTTAGCCATTTGGAATTTTCTAATTTCCTGTAGAAAACTAATAACTTCTTTCATTTCTTGGGAAGTGAATAATGGTCAAAGATTTAATTTCTAGAAGGACTCTTGGAATTGTCACATTCCTCTTCAAAATAACCCAGATCTCTTTCTAATAATGGAAACCTTACGAGGCCTTTAGGGTGATAATTTATTAAAGTATGCTCAATCAGTGGATTCTATATCAGGTAAAGTGTGCTGGAAAATAATATTGCATCCATCTCTTACATCTCAAAGTTGTAACCTTTTGTAGAATATTCTGGATTCCTGAATGGTATACATTTCTTCCAAACCAGAAAAATTGTTTTAGGCTCCATCAAAGGATGGTAATTATTCAGTAAGTTAGGGTTGTAAAGCATTGAATCGAGACTCAGGTCATCTTCCTAAACAAAGATCTTTTTTGTTTTGTTGGGATAACAAGATTCTCCCAAAGGTAGGAAGCTTTGCATGGCTAGCTCTGAAGAAGCAGGTCTTAATTAGTGATCATTTAGCTAAGCTACAAATAGGAGATCCCTTTATGTGCCCCTTATGCTTAGAGGAGTTGGAAAATTTTGATCATCTTTTTCTTAATTGCAATTTTTCCCAACAAGTTTGGGAATTCACTCTTAACAAGCTTAACTTGTATATCCCACTCCCCAACTCCTTATGGGACTTATTTCAAATCTGGCCAATCCTTTACAAAACATCTTTGTTTGCTTGTATATGGAAAGTTGTGCTAGCAATAGTAATATGGAACATATGGTGGGAAAGGAACTTATGAATCTTTAGGAAAGCCCCATCATCCATTGCTTCAGTCATCAATAAAATTGAAAATGCCATCTTTGAGGTAGTAAATGCAAATACTCAACAAACCAAGGATACAAGCTTTCTTTTTACAAGTTGGGATAGTGCATTACTACAGAATTGGAAGAATATAAAAATTTCATTACCAAGTAGCTTGTTGAAACCAAAATCAGAGAATTGGAATAGAAAGGACACCAAATGGAAAGCCCCACAACAAGATTTTGTCAAGTTGAATTTTGATGGAGCTTCGAAAGGGAACCCTGGAGAATCAGGAGTAGGGATCTATTTGCAGAACTATCAGGGTAAGGTATTGCTTTTATGTTCAAAGTACCTTCATAAAGGGACTAACAATTTGTCCAAAGCCAAAGCTTTACTTTTAGGACTGGAATTGGCTCTTCAGCAAGGTATTGATAATATACATATTGAAGGTGATTCTTTATAGATCATCAATGCATGCAAAGAAAGGAAAATTTACAATTAGCATCTTTAGTATGTCCTTCAAAGAGTTTGGGATATTATGGATAAATTTAATTTTTTTGTGATATCACATACCTTCTGGGAAGGCAATATGCTAGCAGATTTGCTAGCTAATATGGGTAGTACACAAGAAGAAATAACTAGTCTTGCTGACTCATCTGTGTTTGACAATTTCCCTCACATTGTTGAGCTAATTCTATAGGATACTACTCATATTTAGTAATGATCAATTATAATTCTTTAGTAAGTATACCCTGACAAATTAAGAAGCACTTTTTAGTAGGGTATATTTAAAATGGTCGTTGAATAGGGTATGATAAATAATTCCCTTGTGCAAGATATGCAAAAATTAGTATGTCCAACTTTCTATGGAATCTTTCATTATGATTATACCTTGGGATTCAATTTTTTCAGTGAAAGATAAATATGATGCTTTGCATCTTGAGGTACATGTTATACTCCCAGTGGTACTATATGGTTATCGTCATACACTCCAAATATGGCTTTAGTGATATATAATTATGAGGTGATGGGATGGCTATTCCTAATGGTTTGGCTAAATTTGATTTACCATCTTGCCAACAAATATTGGAGCATTGTATGATGGTGCACATATGGTACTTATCGTGGGGAATGTACCTAGTGCAGGAGCGCCTAGGCTAACCTCCAATAGACTAGGAAATTTTGGCTTGTATCTGACATTAGCCAAGTCAGAGTAAGTGTGTATTTGTTTTGGACCTTAGAAGGTCATTGTAATGGCTAGGTGAATTAGTCATTAGGATTAAGATTCACCAATGTTTAGTCATTATTGCTAGTTTTGCTTTGTTTAGCTTAATTTGGAATTTTGAGTCTTAAATGTGTTCTAAACACATCAATGTTGTTAGGAGGATGCCATGAGGCAGTTAAGGGAGTTGAATGCTCGAAATAAAGGAGGTAGAGGTCCTAAGAGTTAGGATAAAGGCATAATGGTAAGTTGCAAAAAGTTGTTACAAAGTTGTCATGACAACATTTGCCATGTTGCATGCAACTCGGTTACCTCAGATCCCCTAGAAGATAGGAGTGGGGAATCAACCAACAGACCCTAAAAAGATGGTAAATGGCATCTAAGAGAGTGTGTGGCTTGAATTTCATGTATGTAGAGTTGTAATCAAGTTTTGGTTTTGGTGGTAATAGAAGAACTCTACACTTCCTGTGAATACTAAATGTTTTTGAGTGATAGTGCTATTAGATGAGTTAGGTGTATTGATTTGACATTATATTTGTGTTTACAGGGTAGGTTTAAGTGTTTTTCCTTTTGTAAGCAAGTTACTTTGAGTTAGTTTAGTGCTCTGAATTCATAAGTTAAGGTCTAGAGGGTTTTATTGTTCTGTTTTGACCAGTCAGTCTTTTAATGGCTCCCCCATAAAATCTAGCCATGAGATCTTCCCGAGATTAGATGGATATGTTAGGGGAGCCAATGATCTATATATACTTAGCATTAGGAGTCCTGAAGAGTCGAGCAGTAGAGTACATTAACAAACCCTAGGCGAGCTTAAGGTGCCCGATTAGAGGTTTGATAGTGAAGAATTGAAGAATACAGGTAGGGGTTAGAGGTACCGTATAGAACAAGTACAATTCTAGGTGGGGTAGAGTCATATCTTAGTATGCTAAAAGGATTGAGGTCTGGTCAATCCATTTGTTTAGTTGATAAGCAAGAAAACAGTGAAACCCTAGTAATTAGGCCTATTAGCCCTATTTGCCCTAGATTATAGGAGACCAGTGTACGGAGGGCACAAAGAATTGAAACCTTGTGAATCTTTTAGTAGATCAAAAAGGCTATCTGAATGTGAAGTTTGTTTTTTAGGTTATTTGGGAAGTTTGAACAAGAAAAGCAAAAAGGACACTGTCAAGGGCTATAAGGAATTAGGCCTTCTTAAGGAAAATTCTTGAAATCCGTAAGAGTAAAGATTGAAGACCATCCAATATGGATCTAATTGGATGTGAAAGGCACGTTTCTAGTATCTCTGACACCTTTGCAAGTAGTTCAAGGTGTTGTGTGATTTTGGCACTTAGAGTCTTCTAAGTGTAGGAGAAAGTTGCTAATTCAAATTGGTGTTAGTCTTCCAAGGTGAAGCACAAAGTTCAGAAACTCTTGGAGAGGAGTTGAAACAGAGCTTAGTTAATGACCTAAGCCTAATCAGAACCTAGAAGCTATCAGGTTCCTGGATGAAGACAGGGAAAAGTCTTCCTAGCTAGTTGTGCAAGCAAACCAAAGAACACTTACACCATATTGGTATCAGAGCCTTGTTTGATCAGGCTTGTGATTGATGTTGTAACCCACTGAATCAGTAGGAGAGAATAACCAAAGGAAGAAAGAACCATGGTGACTAATTCTAAGTTATCCAAGAAGGTAGAAGAGCAAGAAGAGGATAATCGACTGCTAAGAGAAAGGTTGTACCGAATGGAGAAGCTCTTGGATGAAGTCCAAGAAAAGGCAGATAAAGTAAAGGATAAAATAGAACTGAAGGAAGAGCAGGAAGCAAAGGAAAATGAATTGGACTTGGAGGAGGAAGCTCCAAAACCTGACCCTGTCCTTGCTGAAGAACCCTTCTTGAAGGCACTGCAGGCCTTAAGTGGCAAAGCTTTGGAAGGAGTGCCACTATTTAGCAGACAAATGGACCCTGATTCAGTCATGGACTGGATTGAAAGCATAGAGAATCACTTTGAATGTGATGGTATAACAGAAGCCCAAAAAGTTAAGGTGGCCAAGTCAAGCTTGAGAGGTTCAGCTCTCACATGGTGGAAGTTTGTGCAAGGTGAAAGAGAGAAAGAAGGAAAGGGTCCTATAGTTACATGGAGAGGCATGGTAACCAAGATCAAGCAGACCTACTTACCTGATGACTATGAAGTCCAGTTGCATAGGAGGAGACATAATCTTAGACAAAAAGATATGGAAGTCCAAACATACACCGAGGAGCTCCAAAATTTGTGCCTCAGATCAAAGGTGGTTGAAGATGAAAGCATCAAGCTAGCAAGGTATTTGAATGGGCTTAAATGGTCTATTCAAGAAGACATGAGCCTAGTGAACTTCAAAACCATCCGCCAATGTTATCAAATGGCCTTAGAGATAGAGGAGAAAGGCAAAAAGAAGCAAGAGCAAACCTCCAAGAGTAGAGGTAAAGGAAAGGACAGTAGAGGACAAAGAGGTGGCTATGGTGGAAGGAGTTCAGAATCAAGGGCTCAAGGAGAAGTCAGGTACTCTGAGCAGCAAGAAGGAAGCTCTAGTATAGGTGGTAGAGGAAGAGGCTCTAGCTCTAGAGGAAGAAGTGGTGGACAAGTAAGAGGTAGTTACTTTACCAATATGAAGTGTTACCACTGCAATCAAATAGGACACCCGGCCTATAGATGTCTAGAGAAAGGTAGTACTTCTCATGGAGGTGATAAGAGAACTAATCTAGTTCATGATGAGACAAATGCAGTAGAGAAACATCTTGAGGTACCATTAAATTCAGAGGAAGGTGAGAACCTCATGATGAGGAGAACTTTGATCAAAGAGCCGGTTAAAGAAGAACCAATCCAAAGGAGGTCCCTGTTTAGGATAAAGTGTAAGATGGTGGGGAAAGTATGTAGAGTCATCATTGACTCAAGGTCTACTGACAATATTGTGTCAGAGGAGACAGTCAACAAGCTGAAGTTGAAAAGGATACCCCACACCAATCCTTACAAGGTCACATGGCTCAATAAAGGCCAACATGTCTTGGTGAATGAACAAGCATGGGTGGAGTTCTCGATTGGAAGGTACAAAGACAAAGTCTTGTGTGATGTGTTACCTATGGATGCATGTCACTTTCTCCTAGGTAGACCATGGAAATTTGATCACCAAGCTATGCATGATGGAGCAAAGAACTCTTATACTTTCAAGAAGGATAAGGTAACATTCAGAATTCAGTCTTTGTTAGAAGATACAGAGGTGTAGACAGTAGGTCCTAAATTGCTCATGGTTGGTGAAAAAGAGTTCCTAGAAGCCTTGGAAGAAGGAGAAGGAGTTGGCTATACAGTAATGTTGAGGCCAAAAGAGGTAAGTAATGAGAAAGCAGCTGAGAAGCCAGAGTTACCTAAGGAAATACAAAAAATGTTGCAGACCTATGAAGGCATTGTGAGTAGTGGACAACCAGCAGCATTACCCCCTAAAAGAGCCATAAGTCATAGGATAGACTTGATACCAAGGGCTACCCTACCAAATAAGGTAACTTACAAGATGACCCCTCAACAAAATGAGGAAATAGCTAGGAAAATACAAGAACTCCTAAACCAAGGTCTCATCAGGAAGAGTATTAGTCCATGTGCAGTGCCCACTGTCTTAGCACCTAAAAAGGGAGGAGAATGGAGGATTTGTACTGATTCAAGGGCCATAAATAAGATAACCATTAGGTATAGGTTCCCTATCCTTAGGATTGAAGACCTCATGGATTGTCTAGGTGAAGCTAGGTACTATACCAAGATAGACCTAAAGAGTGGTTATCACCAAATTAGAATACATGAGGGAGATGAGTGGAAAACAACTTTCAAAACTAATGAGGGTTTATATGAGTGGCTGGTTATGCCATTTGGGTTGTCTAATGCCCCCTCCAAATTCATGAGACTCATGAATGAAATCCTCAAAGACTACATTGGAAAATTTGTAGTGGTGTATCTTGATGATATACTGATTTATAGCAGAACAAGAGAAGAGCACCTCCAATAGATAGAGTTGATTTTGAAGAAGTTGCAGGAGGAGAAATTGATGATCAACTTAGAAAAGTGTGAATTCATCAAAACAGAGCTGGTGTACCTTAGATTTGTGCTATCACATGGCAACTTGGAAATGGACAGCAGCAAAGTGGAAGCCATCCTCAATTAGCCTACTCCAAAGACAACAACAAAGTTAAGAAGTTTTCATGGCCTTGCTCAATACTATAGGAAGTTCATAAGACAATGCAGTGCTATTTGTGCTCCTATGTTGGATACCATTAAAGGAGGGATGAAGACTAAGTTTGTATGGAATGAGCAAGCTAATAAAAGGTTTGAGTTGTTGAAGGAAAAGATAGCTACCCAACCTGTTTTGGTGTTACCAAGCTTTGAGAAGCTATTCACTATTGAATGTGATGCAAGCAATGTGGCTATTGGAGCTGTTCTCAGTCAAGAGGGCAGACCAGTGGCTTTCCATTCAAAGAAGTTAAGTGAAGCCAAGAAGAAGTATTCTTCTTATGACCTTGAGATGTATGCATTGGTCCAAGCTCTAAGGAAATGGAGGCACTACTTTCTTCCCAAGGAATTCATAGTGTATTCAGACAACCAATCACTTAGTTTCCTGAATTCACAAGAGAAATTGAGTCACATACACATGAAGTGGGTGGAATACCTACAAGCTTACACTTTCAATATCAAGCACAAGAAAGGAGTACTCAACAAGGTGGCAGATGCCTTGAGTAGAAGAGTCCTCACCATACAAGAAATTTAGTTGAAGAGCATGGGAATAGATCATTTCAAGGATCTATATGTAGATGATGAAGATTTTGTAGACATTTATAAGGTATGTGCTGAATACAAGAATCATTTTCATAGTAAATATGCTGAATATACTTTGCAAAGTGATCTTTTGTTTAAAGGGAATCAGTTATGTGTCCCTAGAGGCTCTATTAGAAAGAATTTGATACAAGAAAAGCATAATGGTGCATTGAGTGGTCACTTTGGGATCACAAAGACTCAAGAACTTGTTCAAAGGTTCTATTATTGGCCAAGAATGAATCTAGATGTTAGGAGGTATGTGGAGAGTTGTATAGTGTGTCAAAAGTCTAAGGGTACTTCTTCAAATGCAGGCCTATACCAACCATTGCCTATTCCTATCAGGCCATGGGAATGCTTGAGTATGGATTTTGTAGTTGGGTTACCCAAGACAAGACAAGGCATGGACAGTGTTTATGTAGTTGTGGACAGATTCAACAAGATGGCTCACTTTGTGCCATGTAAAACAACCAATGATGCCAGTCAAATAGCCTCTCTTTTCTTCAAGGAGATAGTAAGAATACATGGGTTACCTATGAGCATTGTGTTAGACAGAGACACCAAGTTTATGAGCCATTTTTGGAAGACTCTTTGGCAGAGATTGGGAACAAATTTATCTTTTGGATCTGCATACCATCCCCAAACTGATGGTCAGACCGAAGTTGTTAATAGAACTCTTGGAAATCTATTAAGGTGCTTGACCAAGGATTATGGTCAACAATGGGATCAGTTGATTGGGCAAGCTGAATATGCCTATAATGACACTGTGAACAGGTCAACAGGGAAGAGTCCCTTTGAAATTGTCTATGGATTACATCCTAGAGGAGTCTATGAGCTAAGAGACTTAAAGGATGGAGTCAAGGGAAGTGGATATGATGATGATTTTGCTTATGCAATGCAGGAGATTCATGATGCAGTCGGGAAGACATTGGCAGAAAATAACATGAAGTATAAGACCAAGGTGGATGAACATAGAAGAGAAGTTCAGTTCAATGTTGGAGACTTGGTGATGGTGCATCTCAACAAGTCCAGGTTACAAAAAGGGGTTCCTCACAAGTTGCAGATGAAGAGGATAGGTCCCTGTCCTATCTTAGCAAAATATGGAAACAATGCCTTTAAAATGCAGCTGCCAGATGACAATGGACTGTCCCCTATTTTCAACATTGTAGACTTGGTTCATTACAAAGGACCACCACCAGACATGGATCAGAACCTCAATGAAGTCATCCAAGATGTGGAAGAGCTTAAACTGCCTTCTGCTATAGTAAAACAAGCTGACAGTATACTGGATACCAGGGTCTACAAGAAGACTAGAACCAAGGAATACAAGGAACATCTGATTAAAAGGTATGGTCAACCTGATGCTGATGCAGTGTGGATCAAAGAATCAGAGTTCAAGAAGTTGGCCATTGATCTCAACTTACTCAATCCAAGGGTGGATTGAACTCTTTTGTTTTGGGGAGGATGGTGCAGGAGCACCTAGGCTAACCTCCATAGACTAGGAAATTTTGGCTTGTATCTGACATTAGCCAAGTCAGAGTAAGTGTGTATTTGTTTTGGACCTTAGAAGGTCATTGCAATGGCTAGGTGAATTAGTCATTAGGATTAAGATTCACCAATGTTTAGTCATTATTGCTAGTTTTGCTTTGTTTAGCTTAATTTGGAATTTTGAGTCTTAAATGTGTTCTAAACACATCAATGTTGTTAGGAGGATACCATGAGGCAGTTAAGGGAGTTGGATGCTCGAAATCAAGGAGGTAGAGGTCCTAAGAGTTAGGATAAAGGCATAATGGTAAGTTGCAAAAAGTTGTTACAAAGTTGTCATGACAACATTTGCCATGTTGCATGCAACTCGGTTACCTTGGATCCCCTAGAAGATAGGAGTGGGGAATCAACCAACAGACCCTAAAAAGATGGTAAATGGCATCTAAGAGAGTGTGTGGCTCGAATTTCATGTATGTAGAGTTGTAATCAAGTTTTGGTTTTGGTGGTAATAGAAGAACTCTGCACTTTCTGTGAATACCGAATGTTTTTGAGTGACAGTGCTATTAGATGAGTTAGGTGTATTGATTTGACATTAGATTTGTGTTTACAGGGTAGATTTAAGTGTTTTTCCTTTTGTAAGAAAGTTACTTTGAGTTAGTTTAGTGCTCTAAATTCATAAGTTAAGGTCTAGAGGGTTTTATTGTTCTGTTTTGACCAGTTAGTCTTTTAATGGCTCCCCCATAAAATCTAGCCACGAGATCTTCCTGAGATTAGATGGATATGTTAGGGGAGCCAATGATCTATATATACTTAGCATTAGGAGTCCTGAAGATTCGAGCAGTAGAGTACATTAACAAACCCTAGGCGAGCTTAAGGTGCCCGATTAGAGGTTTGATAGTGAAGAACTGAAGAATACAGGAAGGGGTTAGAGGTACCATATAGAACAAGTACAATTCTAGGTGGGGCAGAGTCATATCTTAGTATGCTAAAAGGATTGAGGTCTGGTCAATCCATTTGTTTAGTTGATAAGCAAGAAAATAGTGAAACCCTAGTAATTAGGCCTATTAGCCCTATTTGCCCTAGATTATAGGAGACTAGTGTACGGAGGGCACCGAGAATTGAAACCTTGTGAATCTTTTAGTAGATCAAAAAGGGTATCTGAATGTGAAGTTTGTTTTTCAGGTTATTTGGGAAGTTTGAGCAAGAAAAGCAAAAAGGACACTGTCAAGGGCTACAAGGAATTAGGCCTTCTCAAGGAAAATTCTTGAAATCGGTAAGAGTAAAGATTGAAGACCATCCAATATGGATCTAATTGGATGTGAACGGCATGTTTCTAGTATCTCTGACACCTCTGCAAGTAGTTCAAGGTGTTGTGTGATTTTGGCACTTAGAGTCTTCTAAGTGTAGGAGAAAGTTGCTAATTCAAATTGGTGTTAGTCTTCCAAGGTGAAGCACAAAGTTTAGAAACTCTTGGAGAGGAGTTGAAACTGAGCTTAGTTAATGACCTAATCCTAATCAGAAACTAGAAGCTATCAGGTTCCTGGATGAAGACAGGGAAAAGTCTTCCTAGCTAGTTCTGCAAGCAAACCAAAGAACACTTACACCAGTACCCTACATTTAATCTTGCAAGTAGTTTCATTCCCTTCGCACGATTTGGAATATTTGAATTGATCTTGCATTCATTAAATACATGTCCAAAAATTGTGCGAAGGACTTTGGATTTTTAAAGGCTTTTGCACACTTATTTTGTCATTGTCAAGTTTTTTTGGTAAATTTTTGTGGAAGTTTTAGCTCTGCAAAATTTGTGATTTTGTGGTATTGTCATAGTTCTCCGACCATGGAATTTAAGGATTTGCTTCCCTGTACAACACTGGGAAGGACCATTTGAATCCAACCTCTCATAGGGGGACTTGAGTATCATTTTTAGGATGGATTCATTACATGTGGAGGACTCAATTCAGGCAATTTTAGGTAAGGAAATAACGAGACCAAGGGCAAGAAGGCTCATCTTTCCTTCACAAGTTCTTTCAGTCTTTCTTTTGAATCCTATGGATTTACTCCAGTCTTTGAGGGATATAGAATTAATTGTAGAAAAATTAGTGAATCCCCAATTTATTGAAAAGAAAGATTTGTTGTATGTTGTTCAAAGTTACAATTTGTTTAATGGAGAAGAATATATCAAGGGTCTATTCCTGCATGAGTATGTTAAGGAAAGACATGGTTATGAGGAGGTTTTCGAAGCCATCTGGTCAAGAATTGAATTCAACAGTGAATATGTATTGATGTCTTCCCTAAAACAGCATGGCAAAAGATTTAGTGAATCATTGGAATATGAAATTAGGGAAAAATTTGATGCCATTTTGTTCCTACAGGATTATATGTAGAAACCATTTCTGAGCCGTGTTATAGGGAAGAAAGATTTAGGAAGTGAGGGTCCAAACATCCACCTTCGGGTTCTTCATAGTGATTCATGTGAAGGAACTTCCATGGTACTAGACCAAGGTTTGTTGCATCCTGGCCAATTCACCATTGTAGCCCAAAATGAAGATGATGTAGCCTAGTTTATTGGTTATGATTTCTTTGCAAATGAAATGGAAGGTGTAAAGAATGTACAAGTAGAACCTCAAGATAGGAACTCGGCATGTGATGAAAAAATGGAAGAATAGCTAAAGCTTTGTCAGTCAAAATTTTGTCAAGGCTTGTTATGCATCCTTTACCTTATTTTTCCTTGGCCATGAAACTTTCAAGAAAATCAATCTCAAGGTGACGGTACTGTAGATAGCTTTTTTTTTTTTTCTGCATACTGTCCCTATGATGCGGGGAAAATTTTGTATTGGCCTGTTGACATGGGGCAATTTTTGTAATCGTTGTTTCAATATGAGTCAAACTATAAATGTTTTGGGCTATAACCAAAGGTTTTCTTCCTAGTTCTTTCCTACCGGTATGCCCTTTGAACCAGGTATATGTACATATTTATTACATATTAATATATTATTGTGGCTTGCCACTTTTATCAAAAATAAAATAAAATTATATATGTATTATTATATATTATAATATAATACATATATTATATTATAATATAATATATTATAATATTATAATATTATATTATATTATATTATATTATATTGATATTATATTATATTATATTAAATATTAAATATTTAAAATAAATAGGCGTAGTTAAATATTCTCCAGTCCTGGACCCAACCATTTTATTAAAAAGTCTGTAAATAAAAAATGAATATTCGTTATTTGTGTTATAATTAAAAAACCCTGAGAGGTCATATTATATAATATTATATTATATTATCTAGTATAATATAATATAATATAATATAATATAATATAATATAATATAATATAATATAATATAATATAATATCAATATAATATAATATAATATTATTAATATTAATATATTATATTATATTAATATTAAATGGTTGGGTTTGTAAATAGTAGAATGGATATCCATTATTTGAGTTATAATTAAAAAAAAACCTTGAGAGATCATATTATATAATATAATATTATATCATATTATATAATATAATATTATATCATATTATATAATATAATATTATATCATATTATATAATATAATATTATATAATATAATATAATATAATATAATATAATATAATATAATATCAATATAATATAATATGATATTATATTATATTCTAATATTATATTATATTATATTATAATATAATGCATGTATTATTATATATTATAATATAATACATATATTATATTACAATATTATATAATATAATATTATAATATAATATAATATAATATAATATAATATAATATAATATAATATAATATAATATAATATAATATAATATAATATAATATAATATAATATAATAATATTATGTTATATGATATTATATTGATATTATTCTACTATATATAATATATATTAATATATTTTATATTATAATATAATATGTATTATATTATAATATAAAATATATTAATATATATTATATTATAATATAATACATATTATATTATATTATATATAATATATTTTATATTAAATAATCAATATTTCAAAAAATATACTATGGTTGGGTCATAGATTCGACCATTTATTTAAAAAGTTGTAAATCAGGAAACGGATACCCGTTATAAATATATATTTGTTTCCTATATTATATACAGACCAAAAAAAATTTGAGAGCTATATTTTTACTAGTGCGTGCACATGGGTTTTAGGAGAGTGACTCGTATATCCATTTGGGGGAGATAAAATTACCAAAAAAATCACCAAATTTGTAAGGTATGTTTGATTTTTTCAATTTTTATACAATTTATATTCATTTTGCTTTTTTTTTTTTTGAATTTTAGTCAACAATAGGGTATATTTGATAGATTTTTTATTAGATTAAAACCATTGTTAATTTTATTTTTTTTATCAATTAACAAGTTAAAAATGGATCAAAATGAAAATCCTAACTGTGCACAAAATATAAACCCTAATCCTACAGAAAATGAATACCCTCCAAATCCTCCACCACAACCATTGTTTCAGAATGAAAATGTGCCAACAATACACGATTCTATTCATAGGAATTTAGATCAATTAAGAAAAGTATGTAAAATCTATGAAACACTTGATGAACTATCAAATATGGAAAACACTTTGGAAACAATCATTGTAAATGTTCAAACTTTGACAATTTAGCATAATAGATTTGCACAATGGCGAGAGCAACAAAGAAAATTTTATGTTGATGGGTTATTGTATGATGAGGTGAAGGCTCTTGATATTGAAAAAGGCCAATTAGCCCAGTTATTCATAAATTAGAGAACTGGATAGCCTGTTAATGTGTGAAAACCAAAATTTTCAATTAAATGGTGCACCCATAGAGGAGTATTAGATAATTTTTGGAGACATTGGTGGATGGTTTTTGATAAACCACCCAACAACAACCTTGATGTCCCTCAATATTTTCTCCAAAAATTATATGTTGAGTTTGTGCTAGGAAAACATGTCAATTACTTTGACATGCGAGATTTCCAAGGTGTTGGTAGAGGGATGCCACAAGATAGACCTAGGGCATGCCAAGTCACCCTAGTTCATCCTTCTCCACCTATTGCTGCTCTGACTCCACTACCTTACCCTGAGATTGTTGTAGATGTGGGGGCTGTGAGCATTTATGCATTACTTTCATTGAGTGATCATTTGGTGAGGTAGAGCCATCATGTTGCGTAGCCATTTGACAATGCATCCCATCACGGTGGTGCTGCACCTAATACATCCCAGCATGATGGTGGTGCGCCTGCTACAACAACTCCCACTGGTACACAACTTTCAACTCCCACTAGTACACCATCCTCTTTGGGTCATATTTGTGTGCCCCATCATTGCATGACATGCAACAATTTATGTTATGATCCTCTCTGATGGTCCATGAGGCTCCCATAGACACATCTGACTTTGAGGTTCATGATATGTTGGATGTAGGAGTTGATAGAGCACGAAGTGGAGCATTTACAGGAGAGACATCGACTGCCAAGGATGATATGGGAGCACCAGTAAGTCTTAAAGCAATTTAATAATGTGTTTTATGTAAATTCTTTCATATTTATGAAGGATATTTGTACTAATATATGTTTATGTGCTAGAATCTTTAACAGTTGTTGACAGAGGAGCAGTTGTTGGAAGTGCAGCAAGCTATGCATACTGCCATTTCATTTTCCTTAGACAATTAGTACATGGTAAATAATTTAAATTTTTATTTTAGATGTTAATATTTGAAATCTAATATGTTTAAATACATGTACTACATATATTGATAGTCTAATGTAATATTGTCTTTTTATGCAACAACCTGGTTCTTATACAACATTGTTGACCGAGTCTAACCCATTGGATGAAGTTGCACAACAAGTATATATCTTTTTTATTATCGACATTATAATTATATGTGCATGTGCATTTACATTCTTGTCATTTTTTATACAAGAAATCATCTTAGTTGATCAATCCACTATGAGCCCATCTAGTGTCATAGCATCACAACAGGTATGTGTTTATTTTATATTGCAGATCATTTACGTTTAGATAGGAGTAGATATGTGATTAGTAGATATGATTATTTGTCAACAATTATATTTTAATTTGTATCATTTTTATTTTATCTGCTATAGTCCTTTGTTCGACCTAGCATTGTGATGAGTGAGAGACCATTACTTTATAGGACTCCTAATTGTCCTATGGGACAATCATATGCAAAACGCCTTGTATAAAAGAGGGTAAGATTAGAGGTAAACAAGAATTGCATTATTGATATAATATAGTACATGTATACTGATTTTGATGTTAAATTTGTAATTTATAAATGATGGTATATAAGTTTCTATTTACTAGTCTATCTTGTCAACCATTCACATAATCTAATTTGTGGTTTGAAATGTTATTGTGCAGGAAATTACAGAGCATCTAACTTCTTCGAGGAGGATTGATTTGGATGGTCCAACACAAGATTAGGATATGATATAGATTGACATGTACTTAGGGTTTGATAGATCTTGAGATGACATATATGCCACAATTTGTAAAACTTGTTCTGATTAGGCATATGCCAAATTTGTATATGCACAAATACAATTATTCTATAGTTTGATATATAAGAATTGATATTCGATCTAATTTGTTTCTCGTGTGCATGTCTTTCTACTTTTAATTTTCAAGATGGAACGTATAATTATATTAGAATTGTTTAAAGTTATGATTGATAATGTATGTTATAGATTAATGAAATAACATTTTAATAGAACTTATGAATTACAATTGGTAATCCATCTATTTCTTTTAGGAGAATTTTCAAACAATGAATTTCCTTTTCTATTGTACCATATTTTTCATACATGTCTACCAATACATTTTTATCAAACACTCATTATGAGAATACCCATGATTTCAAGCTCTGTTGAATGAATTTATATATGACATTATTTTGTTTTTTAAACTCGTGTAATGAAGTGTGCAACTGATTTTTATTTCAAAAGAAGTTAACAAAACTGAAAAGTGGATACAACTTAATGAAATTCATTTAATGTTACATTGTTCATTCGAAAGTAATATAATCATTTGGATAAAAATCAATGTCCCTTAATGTTCATTGAAGCATAATATGTAAAAGGTATAAAATCATCTTGAGTAAGAATCAATATCTTCACAAAATCAACTCAAACCCACAAAAAAAAGGTTGTGAAAGACACCCATTACCCTTCTTTTTAACATATCTCAAAACCTAATGTGCTTTTTTTGGAACAACCCCACTGAAATTGAACTATTACACCGAACAGGGCTCCAATTAGCCCAAATTTGCAAAACAACTCGTCTTTAAAACTGTTGCCCCTCTAAGATTCCTTTGGAAAGTATCTCACCAAGCTATAAACATCCAAATTCCACAAATATCATCCTTGTAAATGCCATCTAAGTCACTCAATCATGTAACCCTCATTTTGCCTAGATTATAAGGGGGTTAATTGAAAGTATGCATTTCCACACTTATATCACTCAAACAACACCTCAAACATATATATAGAAGTTTTCATATTCTTAATACACCTTTATAAATTGTTGCCCCAATAGATTTCAATCACTAACACCCTTAAACCTCCCAATTTCACTCAAAAACCACACTTTTCGCATCGAGGGCATCATACCCAAACCCTTCTAACATCTAATTCCTACCTAATGAGGCCATGACCAAAAAAATTTCAACTGTTTTCCAATGAACTACAATAAGATGACTATTGAACTTCCCTCATTTGAGAATAAGTTGAAATTTTGACTAGTGTAAAGTTGCAAAGTGGTGTAACTTTCGTTCTGAAACTCATAGGACCAAACAGACTATTCCAACATGTCCAGATGGGTATGTTTACACTAGGGATGGTCCTCTTTTGCACCCAAATACATCGAATCACTCTGAGCTACATTGGACCGACAATTTCCCTTAAGAGTCCAAAGTGCTAAAAGGAAACATTATTTGAAGGGCTATTTATTGGAAATCATGATGCCTACAGAATTTTAGTTAGAGGCTATGGGATTGTGTTGGGACCCTCTACAATAACCTCTCTCAAATTTTGCTATCTCAGAGGCATTTTCTCATGGTGGCCAAATTTTAGTTGAGGAAAAAGTTGGCAGATGCAAGCAGTGTAAAGTTGCAAAGTGGTGCAACTTTCATTCTACAACTCGTAGGACCAAATAGACTATTCCAACACATCTAGATGGGTATTTTTACACTAGGGATGGTTTCCTTTTGCACCCAAATTCTTTGAATCTCTCTGAGCTACATTGGACCGACAATTTCCCTTAAGAGTGCAAAGTGATAAAAGGCAACAATATTTGAAGGGATATTTCTCAGAAACTATGATGCCTACAGACTCTCCGTCTAAGGCTATGGGATTTTTTTGGGACCCTCTACAATAACCTCTATCAAATTTTTCTATCTTAGAGGCGTTTTCCAGCAGTGACCATTTTTTAGTTGAGGAAAAAGTTGTCAGATGCAAGTAGTGTAAAGTTGCAAAGTGGTGCAACTTTTGTTTTGCAACTCGCAGGACCAAATAGACTGTTCCAACATGTCCGAATGGGTACGTTTACACTAGGGATGATCCTATTTTGCACCCAAATACTTTGAATCTCTTTGAGCTACATTGGACTGGCGATTTCCCTTAAGAGTTTAAAGTGCTAAAAGGAAACAATCTTTGAAGGGCTATTTCTTGGAAATCGTGATGCTTAAAGACTCTCCGTCTGAGGCTATAGGATCGTGTTGGGACCCTCTACAATATCCTCTCTTGGATTTTGCTATCTCAGAGGTGTTTTCCTGCGGTGACTAGTTTTCAGTTGAGGAAGTTGTCATATGCAAATAGTGTAAAGTTGCAAAGTGGTGCAACTTTTGTTCTGCAACTCGTAGCACCAAACAGACTATTCCAACACGTATAAATGGGTACGTTTATGCTAGGGATGGTCCTCTTTTGCACCCAAATACTCTAAATCACTCTGAGCTACATTGGACCGATGATTTCCCTTAAGAGTCCAAAGTGCTAAAAGGAAACAATCTTTGAAGGGCTATTTATCAGAAACCATGACACCTACATAATCTTTTTCTGAAGCTATGAGATCATGTTGGGACTCTCTACAATAACCTCTCTTATATTTTTCTATCTCGAAGGCGTTTTCCCACGGTGACCAATTTTCAGTTGAGGAAAAAGTTGTCAGATGCAAGTAGTGTAAAGTTGCAAAGTGGTACAACTTTCATTCTGCAACTCGTAGGAGCAAACGAATTCTTCCAACACATCCAAATGGGTACGTTTATGCTAGGGATGGTATTCTTTTGCACCCAAATACTCTGAATCACTCTGAGCTACATTGGACCAACGATTTCCCTTAAGAGTCCAAAGTGCTAAAAGACAACAATCTTTGAAGGGCTATTTCTCAGAAACTGTGACACCTAAAAACTCTCTGTTTGAGGCTATGGGATCGTGTTGGGACCCTCTACAATAACCTCTCTCATATTTTTCTATCTCGAAGGCGTTTTCCCGTGGTGACCAATTTCTAGTTGAGGAAAAAGTTGTCAGATGCAAGCAGTGTAAAGTTGCAAAGTGGTGCAACTTTCATTCTGCAACTCGTAGGACCAAAAAAATTGTTCCAACACATCCAAATGGGTATGTTTACGCTAGGGATGGTCTTCTTTTGCACCCAAATACTCTGAATCACTCTAAGCTACATTAGACCGACGATTTCCCTTAAGAGTCCAAAGTGCTAAAAGGAAGCAATCTTTGAAGGGATATTTCTCAGAAACCATGATTCCTATAGACTCTTCGTCAGAGGCTATGGGATCATGTTGGGACTCTCTACAATAACCTCTCTTATATTTTTCTATCGCAGAGGCATTTTCCCATGGTGACTAGTTTTTAGTTGAGGAAAAAGTTGTAAGATACAAGCAATGTAAAGTTGCAAAGTGGTACAACTTTCATTCTACAACTCGTAGGACCAAATAGATTGTTCCAACACGTCTGGATGGGTATGTTTACACTAGGGATGGTCCTCTTTTGCACCCAAATACTCTGAATCTCTTCGAGCTACATTGGACCGACAATTTCCCTTAAGAGTCCAAACTGCTAAAAGACAACAATCTTTGAAGGGAAACTTCTTAGAAATCGTGATGCCTATAGAATCTTCGTCTAAGGCTATGGGATTGTGTTGGGACCCTCTACAGTAACCTCTCTCATATTTCTCTATCTTAGAGGCATTTTCCCATAGTGACTAGTTTCTAGTTAAGGAAAAAGTTGTCAGATGCAAGTATTGTAAAGTTGCAAAGTGGTGCAACTTTCATTCTGCAACTCATAAGACCAAATAGACTATTCAAACACGTTCAGATGGGTACTTTTATGCTAGGGATGGTCCTCTTTTGCACCCAAATACGCTAAATCACTCAGAGCTACATTGGATAGACAATTTCCCTTAAAAGTCCAAAGTGCTAAAGACAATAATCTTTGAATCTCCATTTCTTGGAAACTATGATGCCTACAGACTCTTTGTCTAAGCTATGGGATCATGTTGGGATCTTCTACAATAACCTCTCTTCGTTTTCGCTATCTCAGATGCATTTTACCACGGTGATGAGTTTTTAGTTGATGGAAAAAGGGTCAGATGGATGTGATGTAAAGGTGAAAAGGGGTTTAGGGTTTGTTTTGTTCCTTGTTAGTAAGTGAAAAAGTGATTCATTTACTCAAATACACTTAAGTCATGAACTACACACATGAATAGAAATTATACACTTTAAAACATATAAGTCGTAAAGTATACATTGCAATACTCACAAGTGACAAAGTATACACATAAGTTGTAAAGTATACACTTGAATACACATAAAGTGTACACAATATGCATGATATTGTCATTCAATAATTGCTATCAAATCTAGGATTTACAAAATGCCACGTAGGCATACAACAAACGACCATAATACATAGTCATTTCCTAGTAGGGGAAGGAAATAGAGCTCGCATTGCCTTCGTGGTTGGCACACTCTTCCACAAGAGTAGCATGTTGATGTTCTAGAGTGAACCACCTATACAAACCATTAAGGTAACAATCAAACTACGTACAATAGAAAATATGGTTCGAATAACAAATCTATATTATTCTAAACGACCTAATTTATGATGAAATGGTAATGCAAACTATAAAATATGTTTAGAATAACCAATCTATATTCTTCTAATCTCTCGCATACCTCTCCTAGAGGATCAAAGTTGGCTATTATTACAGCAAGTCCATGATCTATCATGGTAGGAACATCCCAATATACTTCAAATGAGAAATCTATATTGTCACAATAGAAAAGATGCTTAGACTAACAAATCTATATTATTCTAAACATCTTGAATGATGATGAAATGGTAATGCAAACTATAAAAGATGCTTAGAATAACCAATATATATTATTCTAATATGTCGCATACCTCTCCCAAATGATTAGAGTTGGCTATTGTTGTAGTAGGTCCATGATCTATCATGTTAGGAACATCACAATATACTTCAAATGAGATATCTATATCGTCACAATAGAAAAGATGCTTAGAATAAAAAATCTATATTATTCTAAACAATGTGAATGATTATGAATTGGTAATGCAAACTATAAAAGATGCTTAGAATAACCAATCTATATTATTCTAAACAACCTAAATAATGACCCTTACTAGATAAACAATGTCAAAATGTGATGAATAATATCATACCTATCCCATACAACAAATGATCTGCTACTCAAGTGTCCCTATAGGGTCATCTCTTACCTCCAGAGTTTCCAGTAATGCTTCATGATCAGCACTACTAATTGTCCATAGTTTTTTAGTTTTTGGTCTAGCAGGATGTCTCAATAACTTAACATTTGTTGCTATAACAAGGTATGAACACATCAAAATGGTTTTGTTTTTCTCATAGTCTTCAAATGCAAGTATTCCATTCTTTCTAATCATATATGTTCGCAACCAAGTTTCAAAAACAACAATTGAACCTGTGTGATCATAACTTTTTTATCAACATCTAAATATACTTAGAATAAAAAATCTATATTATTGTAAACAACCTAAACAATGATGAAATGGTAATACAACCAAGTTCAAAAATCAAAAACTAAACCTGTAGGATACATGAAGCCATCATCATCTATAATCGGTTGTGTTACCTTTTTCTTTCCTTGTACACATCATGTCAACCAATAGTCTGATCCCTCTTCATTCCCATGTGGTGCTACAACTGCATAGACATGTCTTGGTTGTACAAGATATGAAAGATGATTGAAGTCAAGTGAACTTTCCATTACATCTTGTAATGAGGATTGTGCTACAGATAAAGGGGTTAGGTATTGTGGAATCCATGTATCTACCCATTCACTTGACTTGCACTGATCCCAATCACACTGAATACAATTCTGACAAAAATAAGCCATCTCTCATGTCCATATGGTCCATGCACTTGCATCTGAGCTTCGAACTAAATGCATCTTTGAAGAATCTCTAATTTTTTGACATTCCATTCTGTCTCCCACTATTCCCTCCTCAACCAACCAAAAGAACCTACCGAATTTTGAATCAAGTGCCCCTCCTTGTGATAGTGCATAGATACACCAATCCACAATAGAACGTGCATCACTGAATGTTGCACCACCTCTAATCTTCATTTGTTCCTTAACCAAAGCTCTCTTCACACATGCACCTGCACCATCATACTCACCTTTTCCATTCCCAACTTTGAAAAAACTCCAAATATGTGGTACACCCCTCTCTATATGCATCCTGCTCAACCAATAAAACATGCAAGCATTCTTGAATTGCCCTGTGTAGATATCTGACCAAATCAAATGTTGACCCATTGCAATTCCTTTTTCCTGCAAGAACTCAAAAATTTTTCAAAACAATGTTGTACAAACTTGGATGAATGAGATCTATCATCACTCATGTAAAAATGGTACTCCCTGATTATCTTCCTATCTTATTTTTGAATAGAATTATAATATTGTGATTGAACTTCATTTTGTGGTTGCAATGTGTAATTTTCAGCAAAATCAATTACAAATACAAAGTTCCAATGGGAAAAGAGTCCTTACACATCCTGAATTGTAGATCCAACCACTGCGACTTGTGGCTATGCCTTGCATACTTATAGAAAAGTTTTTTCTTAAAATCTGAAATAAAATCAAAAATACTTACCTCTTGCAACAACTCGCATCTAGAACCCTCACCTCCACTCTTCAATGTGTATTTCACTGTCTCATATTTGTTTTTTTCAACAATTTGGTTACCAAAATCATGATCGCTGCCCTCATGAAAGCATGTTACAAAATTCGATAAACAACCACATTGTAAACACGTTCCATTTAAACAATTATTTTTATAAAATAAGAAACCATCACCTCTAATGCATAAAATGAATCTAACAGCTCCCTAGATGACTTGGGAAGTTGCACTGCATGACACTCCTACAACATTTTGCCAGTATGCATAATAGAACGTATATGGCATAAAAATTCATGATACATTGAAAACTCAACGTGGTATTTACAACATGTATTACGAACCTTAATAGGAACACAATAAAATGATTTGCAAGACTTAAAATCCATTTGCAATATTTGCAAATGTGGATGTTCTTGACAAAATTGTTTGTACAAAATTATTTGGCTACATTCCAAAAAATGTTTAGGAAGCGGTGTACGATCTGTATTGCCAATTCGTAACATTAAAACATCCTTTACGTTTGGTGATACTCTAGAGTGAGAATTCCAATATTGTTCAAATTGCATCTTTACATTATTGGTTAGCTTTTTATCAACATGTGGAAGCCTCCCACTAAAAGCCCACATATCATTTTGAAGAGCACTATCAAGTCTTCCTCTTCTTGATAGTGCTCTATTCAATGTTTTACGATTTAAGTTAAAATCAATACAAGTTTGTCTAATTAAACGAGCATTTTTCAAATGATGGCTTACTAGTGAGGTTGTGATCACTCTTTGATTAGCCCTTTTATCTTTTTCCTTTCTAGTCTTTCCAATAGAGGTTAAAGCATTAAAAAGATTTTTTTACAATAAGACTATTTTTTTCCCTTTTTTTGTGAGACGAATCTTCAATTTTTTTAATAATGGTCTCATTTTGTAAATCTTAATTAATTGCACAAAAAGTTGGCATTGTTTAGTTAATGTCTTATTGGAAAAGAATTCATTGAACAATTTCGTAGCCCACAAACAAACTGTTCGTTGTGACCTTTTCCCTTGAAGATTATCAATTATGTTCTCATCTATTTCAACCAACCATTTAGGGGTTCTTTTGTAATTAGGTGTTTAATAAGGTTCATTTTCAACATTTATCAATTACAATTTCATTTTGAACAACATTTTCATTGTCAAAAATAATTTCATTTTCAACCACATTTTCATTTTCAACATTTTCAAAAACAACTTCATTTTGAATAACATTTTCATTCTCAATGTTGTTCACATTTTCATTTTCAATTTACACATTTTCAATTTCAATGTTTTCATTTTCAATTTGAATATGATGTTCAATAATTTCAATTTCTATTTCATCTTCACTTGAATTAACATTCAATGGTTCAGAAGAAGCTTCAATTTGAATATTTTGCATACCTTGTCATCTTTTCCTATGAATTTCTCTATCTTTTGCTCTATATGCTTCAATTTGATCTACTGTAAGTTTCCTTTTACCTTTTCTCTTACGCTGACTACTGCTCCCCATTGCACAAACAAAAAACCACACACAAATGATTGGAATTCTACAAAAAGTGTACGAGAATCTTTGAAAAGCTAAATTTCATTAGATGTAGATAGAAATCATGAGATTTTCGCGACAAAAAGAATGTAGGGACTGTTGAAATACTCAAAACGGTCCCTTTTTTGTTTTTTATATAACTTATAAAATGGATAGCTGTTATTAATGGATATTCGTTATAGACGGATATCCATCACCTCTGTTATTACGTATCACATGTTATATAATATATATTATATATCAATATACAATATATATTATATATTAATATACATTATATATTATATGTTAATATATAATATATATAATATATAATACTGTATGTTAATGTATATTATATATTAATATATAATATATTATATATATATTAATATTAATTATTATATATTAATATTAATATATTTTGTTGCTCATCCAAGTGTGTAAACCACTAATACACAAAATGGATATTCGAAAATAATGGATATCCGATAATAACTGAGATCCATAATAAATAGATATCCATTTTTTCAAATTTAAGAATTATGATTTCTTTTGACATATGATATATATTTATTATGTATTGATATATATATATTGATATTATATTAATATATTTAATATAATAAATATATAATATATAGTATCCCTTTCTATAAACCCTACACCCTCTCCCACCACCCTCTCTCCCACCCTCTCCCACCCTCTTCCACCCTCTCCCTCTCCCACTCTCCCCTCACGCCCTCCTCCTCTCCACCTTCTCCACCACCCTCCACCCTCTTCCACCCTCCACCTCCTCCACCCTCCCGTCCTTCCTCCTCCATGTCCCCTCCCTCCACCACCTTCCATGCTCCTTCCACCCTTCCCTCCACCCTCCACCCTCTCTCCACCCTCACTCCGGCCTCCGTTGGGGTTAGAGATGACAAATCTAACAATTAAATGCAGATTTTATATAATAAGCGGAAGGCAAAACATACACAAATAAATCATAACCACGAGAGAATTTAGCGTGGTTCACCCAATATGGGCTACATCCACCAAACCGTATCCATCCAATACTTTTATTATCCAGTAAAAACCCTTTTACAATCTTGTGAATAATCGCATTTTTCATCATACAGTAATACCCATCCGAACCCCCTTTTACCAAGCTTAGAAGCTTCCAGATTTTAGGGTTCTACAAAATTGAATTTTTCCTTTTTCATTGATTTTTCCCTTTTTTGGTGATCACGCGAAAAAGTAGGAAAAATTTTTTTCTCGAGAACAGCCCCCAAACCCACAGGGCCCAGCGACCACTGGACCCGGCAGGGCCATCCATAAACTATATGTCCATTCCTGCTGCCTCCACCCCTCCCGGCCTCCCGGCACATCTCCCACCCTCTCACCCTCTCCCACCCTCTTTCCCACTTTCTCCCACTCTCCAACTCTCTCCCACCCTCTCCCACCCTCACTCCCACTCTCTTCCACTCTCCAACTCTCTCCTACCCTCTCCCACCCTCTCCTACTCTCCAAATCTCTCCCATTCTCTCCCACTCTCTCCCACTCTCTCCCTCTCCCCCACTCTCTCTCTCTCCCTAAACCCTAAACAATATATTTGAAAGGGAGATGGAGGATTCAAAGGGATACAATGTATTGAATATATTATATAATATATTTAATATATATACAATATGTGTAGAATATAAATAATATATATTATAGTATATATTATATATACTATAATATATTTAATATATAATATATAGTATATTTATATGTAATAAATTTATAATTTAAAAAATGGATATCCATTATTAACTCCTTTGGATATTAATGCCCCGTCAAAAATAAATATGGTGTTGTATAATGGATATCCATTTTCAACATATATTTGTTTTGTTCTCTCGTTTTCAAATGGAGACAATGTATTCAATATAATATATAATATATTTCATATATATTATATATTACATATTATATAATATATATTCTATAATTTATATAATAAAATATATTATATAATATATATTATATCTTATATATTATATATTATATATAATATATTATATATATAAAATAAATTTATGATATAATAAACGAATATCCAGTAATAATGAATATCCGTTAGTAACGGATATTCGTTATCTTTATCCAATTAATTGAAGCCACATGGGAATATAATATACTTCCACAAAATGGATATCTATTTGTAATGGATATCTATTTCTTTGAGGACTTTATAACATGGATTCTTCATCATTTTCATGAACCAATCCTCATTTTGGTGATGCAATAGTCGAGCAGTGATGATAGGGAGGTTGGATGAAACAATCACTATTTCATGCTCTGGGTCTTGCTTGGAAGACTTCTAGGGTGTTACACTCCACCACTTGAAACCTATAGGGCCTCTTCCTTCTTAGGGTCCCCTGGTTTCTCCTTGCCAACCCAACTATCAACTTAGATTCTCCTACCAGGACAAGTCTTGGTGCAATCTTGCAACTCTAACCTTAGCCCTTAATCCACCCTAAAGGCTACAATACACCTCAATCTTGAATTTAGCTTTGTAGGGGTGTGAAGGTGTTTCTAATGTCTTCAATCCATCCTATATTGGTTCTTGAGGGTCCACCTAACTCCATCTCTTAGTCACTTCCACCAAACCCTCATTTATGCCTAAAAAGGCTACTAGCCCTAGGAGCCCCAATTAGGCCTCCTCTGAGAAAACAAGTTAGTTCTCAAAACTTTCCAAAGAACACCCAAATATTTTCTTGGGGTTCCTGGTTCATATGCCCACCTCTCAAGGATTTTTGGGGTCTTGGGTCTCAGTTGTTCGTACAACGCCCTAACTTCAAAATGAGCCAAAACTAGGTCTTTTAAGCCCTTTCCTAGCTACTCTCAAACTGTTAAGTATTCCTCACACCAAATGGATTGATGGAGCTTCCTCCTCCATGCTAAGCCTTGGAAAGGTACTTATCTACCTTCTCCAAAAGATAAATTTTCAAAACTTTGACACCCCTGCAAGTTATGTGCTCTGCACAATAGTCTTTCCTAGCCGGACTCTTCTTGGCTCGCCTAGGGTAAGACTTCCACAACAGCTCCTATGATTTCAAAAATCCTAAACCCTACTATATGTACATCCATGGAGTCTAGTCACTATTCCCAAAGGGCCGTACAATTTGTACAGTGGGAAAGTGAACTAATACCCCATTCTTCACAAACTGCCTGGTTCAGACCAACAACAGTAAGAAAACAAAACTATTTACAAAAAATGCTAGAAATTGAATTATAAAGCTATCTAAATTCCACAAAAAGCTTAAAGATTAACTACTCTACATCCTATACAAACTACAGTGCCATGTTCAATTCATTAAAGCAGCACTTCAAAACAAAAAACAAGAAATTCACACTCAATCACAACTATTTTCTTGAATACAAAAACTTCAACAATATCAAAATGCCTCCAACCCTACTACAATGCTGAGGCATCCCATAAATAGGTCCCCTCAATCAGTTATCTCTCCCTTGGGCTCTCCTTGGCTACTTGTAGCTCCAATTGAGAAACATTTTCAAACATTTGCAAAAATTCCTAAAAATCCAAGACCTCATTTAGAGCTAGAACTTTATGTCACCTATCCTATGGTCAACATGACCTTCATTAGATGATCAACACCCAATCAAAAATGCCACTAAGGCACAACCAAAAAATTAACATGAGTAGATGAAAAGTTGGCCTAAACAAATTGCCAAAACATGACCTTCTAGACAATCTAAGGTAACCTATGGGTGCTCCTACACCATTCTCCTCCTCAGCCAAACACTAAGGTTTGTGGGGAGAGATCAGAGATAAATCAATACTTAGCTTCTTGAACTAAGCTTCATCCACCCATGTAGCCTTAGATTCTAGTTTGTCCTTCCATTTGATGAGATGTTCCATGTATTCCTTATACCGGGTAGAATTCTTCACCCTTGATCCTAGATCATGTTTGCTTGCAGCTTGTCTTTAGGAGGTAAGGAAATGTTACTCACATCCTTCAAGACATCCACACTTTTCTGATCCAATTCAGTGACTGGTTCTTTATACCTGATCAAATAAGCCACATTAAACACTGGTGAAATTCCTAAGTCTGCAGGTAGCTCCACCTTGTAGGCATTCTTTCCATATCTTGCTAACACCTGACATGGTCCCACTCTCTTCATCTATAACTTGGTTGATGTCCCTTTCTGCAACCTAGATTTGTTGAGATGGACCATGACATAGTCCCCTACTGCAAATTGTAGATCTTTCCTAGACATATCCACCTTGGCTTTCAGCTTGTGAGTAGCCTTTGTAATTCTCTTCTTCACTTGCTCCTGAATCTCCTTCATGGTCTGAGAGAAATCCTCAGCATGGCCACTCCTATGCTCCATAGCTCCTAAATCTCTAAGTTCACACACACCTCTTGGGTGCATTCCATACACTATTTCAAAAGGACTTCTGCTAGTGGTCCGATTCACACTATCATTCTAGGCATATTCAGCCTATGATATGACAAGGTCCCATGTCTGTCCATACTCCTTGGTGAGGCACCTTAGAAGGTTACCTAACACTCTATTTATTACCTCAGTTTTTCCATCTGTATAAGGATGGTAAGCTGATCCAAAAGACAAGTTAGTACCTAATATGCTCCACAGAGTCTTCCAAAAATGACTCATGAACTTCACATCCCTATCTGAGACAATGCTCAATGGCAATCCATGGATCCTCACAATCTCTTTAAAGAAGAGATGAGCAATATAGCTAGCATCATGGGTGGTCTTGCAAGGAACAAAGTGACTCATTTTTCTAAACCTATCTACCACCACATAGACACTATCAAACCCTGTCTTAGTCTTAGGGAGTCCTACCACAAAGTCCATGCTAATACATTCCCATGGTCTATTGGGAATGGGTAGAGGTTGATACAAACCTGCACTGCTAGCTCCCCCCTTGGCCTTCATACAAACTACACACTGCTCCACATACCTTCTGACATCCCTTGGCAACTTGGGTCAATAATAGAACCTCTACACTAATTCTAGTGTCTTGTTGATACCAAAATGACCACTAAGACTACCATTGTGCTTCTCCTGGATAAGATTCTCCCTCATTGAACCTTTTGGAACACATAATTGATTCCCCTTGAACAAAAGTCCATTCTGCAATGTATACTCTGAGAATTGACTATGAAAGTGATTCTCAAAATTAGAACATACCTTATATGCCTTCGAGAAGTCTTCATCTTCTCCATAGAATTCCTTGAAACTTTCTATCCCAATGCTCTTTATTTGTATCTCTTACATTGTCAGCAACCTCCTACTTAGTGCATCTACCACCTTGTTCAACTGTCCCTTCTTGTGCTTGATGGTAAATGTGAAGGCTTGGAGGTATTCCATCCATTTCAAATGTCTATTGCTCAACTTCTCTTGTGTGTTGATGTAGCTAAGTGCATGGTTATCAGTAAACACTACAAACTCTTTAGATAGAAGATAATTCCTCCACTTTCTAAGTGATTGTACTAGAGCATACAGTTCTAGGTCATAGGTAGAATAATTTTTCTTAGCTTCATTGAGCTTTTCACTAAAGAAAGCTATAGGTCTGCCTTCCTGGCTTAGTACTCCTACTGGAATTCCACTGGCATCACATTCCAAAGTGAATAAATTATCAAAACTAGTTAACAAAAGGATGGGTTCAGTTGCCACTTCTTGTTTTAGTTTCTCAAAACCCTTCTCAGCTTCAAGAGTCCATTTGAACTTAGTTTTTAGGCCACCTTTGATTGTATCAAGTACTAGTGCACATATGCCACTAAAGTTCCTTATAAAATTCCTATAAAATTGAGCTAACCCGTGAAAAATTCTTACCTTTGTCCCAATGGTTGGTGTAGGCTAGTTTAGAATAGCTTCCACTTTGCTTAGGTCCATCTTCAATGATCCTTGGGATACTACAAACCCCAAATACACAAGCTCTTGTTTGAAGAACTCACACTTTTCTAGGTTGATGGCTAACCTCTCCTCTTGAAATCTTTTAAGAACCAAATCCACATGCTTTAGATGTTCTTTTGTTGTCTTGCTAAAGATGAGTATATCATCTAGGTATACCACCACAAATAACCTTGTGAAGTCCTTAAGCACTTCATTCATGAGCCTCATGAATGTGCTAGGGGCATTTGAGAGGCCAAATGGCATAACTGTCCACTCATATAACCCATCAGTTGTCTTAAAGGCTATTTTCCACTCATCCCCATCTTTGATCCTGATGTGATGGTATCCACTCTTGAGATCCAACTTGGTGAAATACTGAGCTCCTCCAAGACAATCCATCAAATCCTCTATCCTAGGAATAGGGAACATATATCTGATTGTAATTATATTTATAGCCCTAGAGTCAGTGCAAAGTCTCCACTTACCACCTTTCTTGGTTGCTAAGACCACAGGTACTACACACGGACTGATGCTCTTCCTAATTAGTCCTTGGTCTAATAACTCCTGCACTTGTCTACCTACTTCTAAGTTCTGATTTGGTGTAAGCTTGTAAGCTACTTTGTTTGGAAATGAAGCCCCTGGTATGAAGTCAATATGATGACTGATGGCTCTCTTTGGAGGTAAGGTTGTTGGTGTTCCATCACTGACTATGTCCTTGAACTTCTCAAGCAACTTTTGGACTGCTCCTGGTATGATTGTCTTCTTAGTCTTATCTTCCTCCTTGGGTTGCACCATGACCACATATCCTTCCCCTCCTTGTTGTAGTGTGTTTATTAACTCCTTGCCACTACTCAACAAGACACTAGGGGTCTTTGACTGTCCTTCTTCCTCATCTGATAGTGACTGCAATTTGAATGTCTTTCCATCATTCTTGAATGAGATATTGTTCTCCTTTCCATCATAGATGGCTTCTCTAACATACTGCCATGGTCTGCCCAATAGAAGATGGCATGCATCCATGGGAAACACATCACAAATCAACTTGTCCTTGTATCCTCCAATGGAGAACTCCACTGTTGTCTGCTCATTTACAAGAACATTCTGCCCTTTGTTCAACCATGTCACCTTATAAGGGTTAGTGTGGGGTACTTTATCCAACTTTAACTTCCTCATTGCCTCCTTAGAGATGATGTTGTTAGTGGAACTTGAATCCACTATAACCTTGCACACCTTTCCAAGTATTTTGCATCTTACCCTAAATAAGGCTCTCCTTTGCTTTGGCTCTTCTTTGACTGGTTGTCTGATTAGAACCCTACTAAACATAAAATTCTCCCCCATTTTTGACTCAATGTGGCTAACCTCTGGTGACTTAAGACTCATAGTGTCTTCTTGAGCATATGATACTCTCTTTTCTGTATTTGATGAAGATGCTTTCTTCGGGCACCGATAAGCTGGATGAACTACTTGACCATAGTTGTAACACTTCATACTAGCAAAGTATGAGTTACTTCTTCCTACTCCTCTTCCTCTATGTGAACCTCCTTGAGGTCCTCTACCTCTTCCATAGCCTCCTCTAGAAGTTGTTTCACCTCCATGCTCTGTGAGTTTAGACTCTCCTTGAATTCCTTGTTCAGTCCCTCTACTTTGGTATCCACCTCTATGTCCTCTTTGATCTCTACCTTTACCTCTGCTTTTAAAAGCTTGATCTTGTTTCCTCTTACTCCTCTCTTCAATATTTATAGCCAATTGATAGCATTGATGCACTGTTTTGGGACTTAGAAGAGTCATCTCCTCTTGAATGTTCCACTTCAAATCGTTAAGGTATCTAGCCACCTTAAGACTTTAATCCTCAGAAACATTAGACCTCATGCAAAGTTTTTGAAACTCCTCCGTATAGGAATTCACATCTTGGTCTCTTTGTCTCAAGCTCTATCTTTTCTTGTGCAACTGAATTTCATAATCATCTGGCATGTATGCTTCTCTCACTTTGGTAACCATTCCCTTCCAAGTAGAGATAGGCTTCTTACCTTCCTTTTCTCTCTCTGTCTGAATGAACTTCCACCATGTCAAGGAAGAACCTCTCAATCTTGATTTGGCCATATTTACCTTCTATGCTTCAGTGATTCCATCACACTCAAAATGGTTTTCCATTCCCTCTATCCAATCCATGACTAGATCAGCTTCAATTTTCCCACTAAATAGTGGTATGCCTTCAAGTGATTTTCCACTCAAAGCCTTCAATGCCTTCAATAAAGGATCTTCTTTCAAAACAGGGTCAAGTTCAGGGATCTTGTCTTCCTCTGCAACCTCTTCTTTCTTTGGTACCCTTCCTTCCAACTACACATTAATCATTGCTTGCTCAAGTTGGGCTATTCTTTCCCTCAATAGCCTATTGTCTTCCTCCTGTTCTTCGACCTTCTTGGCCAATTTTGCATTTGTCACCATGTCAATAGAACCACTAGAATCAATCTCTGACATATATTATTATATCCCAAATCTTTTGTTGCTCTGATACCAATCTGATAGGGAGGTTGGATGAAACAATCACTATTTCATGCTCTGGGTCTTGCTTGGAAGACTTCTAGGGTGTTGCACTCCACCACTTGAAACCTATAGGACCTCTTCCTTCTTAGGGTCCCCTGGTTTCTCCTTGCCAACCCAACTATCAACTTAGATTCTCCTACCAAGACAAGTCTTGGTGCAATCTTGCAACTCTAACCTTAGCCCTTAATCCACCCTAAAGGCTACAATACACCTCAATCTTGAATTTATCTTTGCAGGGGTGTGAATGTGTTTCTAATTTCTTCAATCCATCCTATATTGGTTCTTGAGGGTCCACCTGACTCCATCTCTTAGTCACTTCCACCAAACCCTCATTTATGCCTAAAAAGGCTACTAGCCCTAGGAGCCCCAATTAGGCCTCCTCCAAGAACAAGTTAGTTCTCAATAATTTCCAAAGAACACCCAAATATTTTCTTGGGGTTCCTAGTTCATATGCCCACCTCTCAAGGATTTTTGCGGTCTTGGGTCTCAGTTGTTCGTACAATGCCCTAACTTGAAAATGAGCCAAAAGTAGGTCTTTTAAGCCCTTTCCTGGCTGATTTCAAACTGATAAGTATTACTCACACCAGATGGATTGATGGAGCTTCCTCCTCCATGCTAAGCCTTGGAAAGGTAATTATCTACCTTCTCCAAAAGATAATTTGTCAAAACTTTGACACCCCTGCAAGTTATGTGCTCTGTACAATAGTCTTTCCTAGCCAGACTCTTCCTGGCTCGCCTAGGGTAAGACTTCCATAGCAACTCCCGTGATTTCAAAAACCCTAAACCCTATTATATGTACATCCATGGAGTTTAGTCACTATTCATAAAGGTCCATACAATTTGTACGGTGGGAAAGTGAACTAATACCCCATTCTTCACAAACTGCTTGGTTCAGATCAGCAACAGTAAGAAAATAAAACTATTTACAAACAATGCTAGAAATTGAATTAGAAAGCTATCTAAATGCCACACAAAGCTTAAAGATTAACTACTCTACATCCTATACAAACTACAGTGCCATGTTCAATTCATTAAAGCAGCACTTCAAAGCAAAAAATAGGAAATTCACACTCAATCACAACTGTTTTCTTGAATACAAAAACTTCAACAATATCAAAATGCCTCCAACCCTACTCCAATGCTGAGGCATCCCATAAATAGGTCCCCTCAATTAGTTATCTCTCCCTTGGGCTCTCCTTGGCCGCTTGTAGCTCCAATTGAGCAACATTTTCAAACATTTGCAAGAATTCCTAAAAATCCAAAACATCATTTAGAGCTAGAACTTTATGTCACCTATCCTATGGTTAACATGACCTTCACTATATGATCAACACCCAATCAAAAATGCCACTAAGGCACAACCAAAAAATGAACATGAGTAGATGAAAAGTTGGCATAAACAAATTGCCAAAACATGACCTTCTAGACAATCTAAGGTAACCTATGGGCGCTCCTGCACCAAATGACCTCCAACGATCTCCATGTACGTATTTTTTGCATTTTTTCAATTTTTTTTGCTAATTAGTGTAGATTTAAGATTTTTTTTGCATTCTTTGTAGATTTTTTGAATTTTTTCATTTCTATTTAAAGTTACAACAAAATTTGAAACCCTAGTTAGTGAAAAAACAAAAAAAAAACCATCAAACACAAAAGTGAAACCTTTATTACTAGAAAAAAGGCATAAAATTCAACCTAGTATACTAAACAAACATAAAATAGAACTTTCATTACCTCCTTTCTCCATTTTTTAAATCTGTTTTACATTCTTGTTTATTTTTCATTATTCTTTATCACTTATTTTCATGTTTCTTAAATTCTTGCTAAATAATTTGTTTTTAAAATTTTTAATTGTTTTGACTCTCTTTAGCTCTCAAAATAGAAAGGATCCTTGTTGGAAGTGCTCTAAATTTCCAATTCTTCGTGAATCTGGATCCATTGTTAGTATTGACCGGACAAAACTTGTCCCTGCAGCCATAGAGAAATGCGTGTAGTGAATGGGTAATAATTGATGTGTTATGCAAGAGGCTATTATTTTGAATCATATACAAATGATAGCCTCCCACATAGGCCATCAATTATTACCCATAATCTTTGGCCATTTTCCTATGGCTGCAGGCACAAGTTTTTGTTTAACTATGTATATAGATTCACTAAGTATTGGCAATTTAAGGAAAACCACTTCCACCTTTGTTGAATCAATTTGGAGCTTAACACTTCCACATTGCAACAAGGTAAAAATTTAATGTATTTTTAAATGAGATTTCACATCACTTTAACAATTATTTTTTTTCCATTTACACGCCTTAAACATAAATGAGCTTTACACATTTTTTCATTTGTACTCAAGTCATTTATATTGAATGGTTTAAGGGGATTTTAAACATGTATCTTACATTTTTCAATTAAAAATTTAATGTAGGTTCACTTATATCTAAATCATGGATCCATGCTCTCTAGCTCCAACCACTCCACCTCCACTCACTCCACCTCGAAACCCCCCACCTCCACTATAACGCCCATTGTGCAAACCCCAGAGAACAAACATAGCCAACAATTTTGTTTTTAAATAATACAAAGTAATCATGCAACAACCATTAAAAATATCTACATTTCACATAAACAACATAACGCCTAGTCCTCTAGGGCACGTGAGGTCACATCGCATAACAATACATAAGTAAAAGATAAAAGATGAAACTGAATAACTTATTACAAAATTACATTCATCATAACATTACAATAACCATTTATAAAAGTACATCCATGAACCATAAGAAAAAGTATTATTACATCACATATTACCACCATAATGAATCTCATACAATAATGATTACAAAGGTTCCTAAATAATACATCATTGTTTAAACATTACATTACATGTTCTCAATAAATGAATTACAATAAATCTCCCATATATGCAAGATAAATACATAGTATGTAGTGCCCCTCCATTGTGACCTTTCCGGATTTTGTGTAATTGTTTAATTGCGTTATTGTTGTTTTGTGTGTGATTAGTTTATGCAGCTAACATAATATTTGATGGAATTGTGTACTCAATTAATTAAAATAGCATTGAGTAAATAAAACTAGAAATTAAGATGAAAATTAAATAAATTAGTTTTATAAAATATTAAGTAAAGAGTTATTAATAAATAAATAAACTAATTGTTTTGTAAAAAGTATTCTTTAATGATATTCAATAATAATTAATAATTTATTAGTTGTTCAAAGATAATTATCCCAATGACGTGAAGGGTAAATATTATTGCCAATAGATTTTAATTGATTGGACGGAAGTAGGTAGCTTGTTACTAACTAAAGATAGATTAGATTCTAATCGAAAATAGAAAAAAGATGAATAATATTGTGCTAATATGTTTTTTTTTTTAAATTAAATAAATGGCAAGAAAAGCTGGAAAATTTTTGGTATATGCTTTATCTTCCCCTGTCTCATCACCTTCCAGGCAGAGATTTCAATCATTGAAACTCATAAATGAGAATGGAAGAGACAACTCTAGGGGGGAATTACATTCTTAGGGAGGGGAGCATACGTTGGAGGGGGTCGGATGGACGAGGGAGAAGGGAATTACAGCAGAACGAAGGTCTTTCCCCATTTGTGTTTCTTTTTCTGACGACTCCAGGTATGTTCGTGCAGCCCTCATCATCTAAATCTGCGTAACAGTGTGCATATGGAACACAAGCAAAGCTACAATGTTTGGATGCATTACAGAGTATTTCTTTAATTCAAAAATTTTGAGAGCTTCCTTGTAAAATCCTTTTTTGTGCTTAACCTGCACCCTTGTGCATTCCTTGAGCTTGCATTTCTTTGAGGAACTCTTTTAAACGTTTCGCATGCCTTGGCTTTGCTCAAATTTTTGCTTACATATCTGTCATCGTAGCGGTAGAATGTAGACTTTTGGGGGGCGTATAAATTCAAATGATCTCCCTGATACGAAGGGAAAAAAAATTGTTACATATGTAGTATTTGAAAACTGTATGTTGTAGAGGCTTAAATAATCTCTTTTTTTTTATTGTTAACCTGTCTCAGCTACGGCTCTTGAACAATAATAGAAAATTTTAAAGGTTTTAATAACCTGCTTGGTCCCTCTTACAATTTATCACAGTTGCAGCACTTGAAAATAAAATATTGTCTTTTACTAACATAACAAAGAGCTTTCCATTGATCGTGGTGAAGATTAACTTCAAACTTGAGTGCATCTCTGGAAACTCACCAGCAAACATAAATGTTGTACATTAATTTTTCTGTCTCTTAAGTTATGTATTTGCACCTCGCCTGTCTCCTTACCTTCTGTCTTGTGAATAACACGTGGGATTTGATAATAATGCAAGTAGATGGCGATATTTCCAAATTCCAATATTCATTTTCTAATATACTTGGCAACCTATCACTGTTACGCCATTTAGAGTTGAGGCATTGTACATAATTAAATAGTCTCCCTGAAACCATTGGCAAACCATCACAACTGCAACGTTTAGACTTGCAAAGGTGGAGTAAATTAAATAATCTCACTGGTTTCATTTTTAATCTCTCTCTCTCTCTCTATTTTCATTTTGTATATATGCTTGACACTCTAATCATTACATTTTCTATTCAATGAAGATTATGCATTTGTAATTCTTGCTGTTTGATGTTTATCCTGCATACCATTTGTGTGTGTCCACCCCCTTCATGGAATTGAATATCAACCTTCAATCTTGAATGAAGTTTCTGGTCCTTCCACCCTCGCCATTCTTTGGATATTCTCTGCACCTCATGATGTGCGATCCCTTTCAACTTAGTGAGGGCCTTTATCAACCCATTGAATCGCTGAGGTCTGTAATTCCTTGCCTCCTCAAATTTGGAGAACATCTTCCCACCATTCTTAGTTTCCAGTCAACCTATTCGGGTTCCCTCTAGAAGATATTTGATTGAATGCTGAAGTGAATAGTATATTTTAACTTGTGTAGTGATAAATGAATTAATTGATTTCAGATTAGAGAGGACTATTTAGTTTGAATTTATTTGAATACTTGTTCACATGAAGATATTCATTGAGACTTAAGTTGTACGAGTGCATATTTATATGTATGTTTTGTTAGTTTGATATATATATATATGTTATCTAGAGAGAGAATAGTCTAGTTAATAAATGGTTATCATAGAAAGTATTTCTTATAATTAGTAGTGTTGTTAGGATAAATTGGCTTATTAGTAAAATAATAATAATAAAAATAAAAATTATAATGATGTGAAATATAAATAAAAAGTTAGGTTATGTTCTCTTTAAATATTTTATATCACTACATCATAAGCGCATAAATATAATGTAAGCTAATTGTTTTTTAGAGTACCTTGAAAAGGATACTTGAATGGTAATTAAAGGAGAAATTTTTATGTGTAAATATACATTTGGATAGCTTGAGGCTCTTTTCAATTAAATGAGTTTATTTTGGATAAGGTAAATAGAATTTTGTATTATTAGTGGTTAAATTTATCCGTGAATGTTTGTAGTATATTAGTCCAATACTTTATTAAGGAGTCTACACTTGGTAGTTGTCATATTAAAATAGTAGTCTTGAAAAAGTATATGTGGTTGGGACATAAGCTGCATTTTGTTAGTTACTTAATTTTGTGGTTACGGTAAATTGATTAATCAGGGGAGTAATGTTTAGAAGCGAAATAGTCTATTGATCCTTTGGGATCATTAGAGAGTTTGGTTATATGGTTGCATTTGGTAATCTTACAATTGGTGGTTGTAATAACTCTTTAATTGAGGAATTGTGTATGTTAGAATTTAATCGTTATCTTTAGTCATGGTAAGTATTGTTGTAAAATCTATTTGTCTTCATTTTGGTAGTTTTATAAACTTGTATAAACGTTGAAATAAATTGTTCTTGAATTGAGACTTCCTTTTTAATTATTTCTCTTGGATTGTTGATTAGGGGATAACTTTATGATGATTCGAGTTTCTAATAAATGTTATTCTTATAGGGATACTTATTTAGAATCTTGAGATGGTAATTGTTTTGGTCATTAAGTAGGTTGGTTTCTTTTATTTGGAAATGTGAATAGATATTTGTTGTCATTGCTATTATGCTGATTTTATGAAGGCGATTTGCGTACCACTATAAGGGGGTTCTTGTGAGGAGAAAATTGAGGTCTCCCATGGAATACCTAGTTGGTGGCTTTTGGTTGTATTAAGTGATTTTGTTGAATTAAAGGTTGATTTTCTTGTGTGTTTCCGTATTTGAGGTGACACCATTGTTGATTTGTGGATGGGTCTTGATGAATCTTCCTTTTTATGGTTTTTCAGAGTTAATCTCATATTTGAGGGAAATTTTATCCTTGTGTTGAAATTATTGGGGAAAAACTTGTGTTGCTTCATTTTACCCTTGGCTTCTAGAGGTTTGAGATGATTGTCAGTTGATGTTCTCTCTTTGATGTGCCCTTGAAGTGGCAAATGTTTTGGTATCGGGATTTTGAAAGGGTTGTACGAGAATTGTTGAGACTCTGATTTTGTACTTGTTAGCGAGATGGGTAATGCCTCGCATGCTTTTATGTTGTGATTCTTTGTTCAAATTTATGATGGTACAATCCTTGGTTTTTATGTTGTTGGGTCTCTAGGGAGAGTGGCCCCTCGTGGGGGCTGGCGCCCCGTTTAAGGGGAAGGGCTAAGGATAACCCACGAGTGAGTTAGTAATCAAGTGAAAACCTAATAATTAACTTAGGAGGGTTGGGTAGTAATATCATTATAAGATTTTAAAAATGGATGCCTCGTCTTCATTAGTGCTTCCGCAGACTAATGGAAGGCTGAGAAGGCCGTGGTTGGCAAGGTCGAGACCTCGTCTTCATGAGAGGTTTACGGCTCCGCATGAGTCACCCTATGGACCGATGCCTCCAATTGGGAGGAAGGGCACAGGACAACCATAGATGGGACCGGCGCCTCCAGTTGGGAGGAAGAGCACAGGACAGCCCATGTAGGACTATGTGATGACACTCTTCCCTAGTTGCCCATGTGTTTACTTTATTGTGTTCCTCTGGAAGTATGTTATGGGAGTTGGTTTAGATTGTGGTTGAATGGATTTATATTGATTTATGGAGTATTTTGCCTTGATACATCTTTGGTGTACTTTGTGGTCTTGTATGATCTCATTGATATTTGACTTATGACCTTGTACTCTTTTGGTACTGTGATATGACATTATTGTATTGTATAATTGCAATTTGGAATTGTATTATGTTTATTAATTCAGTTTGATTTGGAAGTATTTCATGATCATCCTTTGGTTACTTTTTTTACTGGTCATTGTTTTGATGGGATTCATGATTTTAAGTTATTATGTTGACTCTTGGATGTTGTTGATTATGTCATTGTAATCCTTGAGCTTTATGATACTTTTGTATGTTGTTGAGTCTTGTGGTTCCATGTTTGGATGTTCTTGGTTAAGGTCTCTTTCTTGTCAGCTCCTAGCATGGGGGGTGGGTCTTCAGACTCACATGGTCGGGTGGAATGTGCTAAGCACCCCATTGGGTCCCCAGTCGAGGATCGAGAGGTGCAGATTGATGCTATTGCGGCGACTCTAGAGTTGTATCTGTCTTGGAGCCAATTATGATACTTTGTATTCATCTGTTTATTTGTATCATGTTATCTTATGTATGGTTTCCATTTATGTTTGGAAACACTTTTGTATCATTGTACATCTTGAACATTGTACTATAATGTAACGTTAAATCTTGTGTGGATATTGGCCATGGTAGTTGTTATTTAATGTGTTAAGTTATTATATCTTTGGCTTTTATTCTTTATTGTCGTTGTGTGGATCTTAGTCGCGTAATGACTCCTCGTGTACCCCAAGGGATGTATGTGCTAATGAATCTACTTAAATGAAATTCATGTCATGATTTAATGTGTATTACATGTATGTTATGTTTACTTTTAAAAAAAAAATTGTGCAGTAATTATTGTTTAATTGTCCTTTGGGGTTCGCATGACGGGGCGTTACAACATGGTATCAGAGCATAGGTTCATACACTAGGAACTATGTGTGCTCACTATGTAACCTCTCGCTTAGACCCATGAGTCTTGAGTTTCACTTTTCTTTCGTCATTGTTGTGAACCCGAGTTTCTTCTATTAACCGGTGTCGGGTCGATGGTGCAGGAAATTGATGGGAAATGATAGGACCCTCGGTGTAGTGCACAATGCACCGGTATTCTTCCTGTCAAGGATGCTCTATGGAACCTTGAGTTTTAGTGTGATGTGTTTCTTGGTGATGTGTTTTATGTGTGTGAATATGTCAAGTATGCGTGGATTCTATGATTTTGTTGTCCTTGAGTGATGAATTATGTTTTCTTGAATCTGTGAAGGTGTAAAATTTTACCCTTTTTGTTGAAATTGATGTGAGAGTTGGTGTTGAATAATGGTTATAGTGAAGTTCTTTGTGTGAAAATTATGAGTTTTAACGAAGATGTGATGATTTGTGGATAATTATTCTATGATTTTTAGTAGAATATAGTATCTTGAGGTTAAGATGCAACTTGAATTATTGGTACTAATGTGCAATGTTCTATGGTAGCTTTTGATTTACAAGAAGTTGGCTTCAGAAAGCATAGTGACGAAGGTAATGCAATTGTAATATGCAGGTATAGATACTTATAATGTCAAGTAGTAACTCATTTTGATATAGTAGATGAATTAGGTTTATGATTAGCATCCTTATGTGAATATTGCCTAACTAATAAGAAGCAAACTGTTTGCGAGTTACTAGAATTGTTTTGACTATTATGTGTGGTTTGGTGGGAGGGACAGTGTGGTATCACTCGCTCGTGAGTGCCCTACTATGCTGGGAGTTCCTCTCACGATGTATTTGTGATATATATGTATTGTGCACAACATTTTGTTTGCATGCAGGATTACAAGAACTAAGCCTCAATTCCACCTGCATTGTCAGGACAGGGCGAGCATCGTTAACACCTAATGGGATTGACGTGAAAAAATAGGACCTGACAAGAAAGTTTTCCCAACCTAGTTCATCATCCGTCCTAGTGATTGACAAATGGGTCTGGTTGCAACCCCGTCACTATTATTGTTTTGGTATCATTTCCTTATTGTTGGTTGTTAAATTTTAATTATTTTCTTGACGAGGTTTAGTTGATGGTTTAACTTGTGGTGTTCATGTGTTCATGATTGTTACTATTATTGTTAGTTTGTGGTGTACTGTGTTTATGCTTGAGATTGACTTCCAGGAGTAAGTCGAAGCTTAGGGGGGGAGGATGTAGTGCCCCTCCATTGTGACCTTTCTGGATTTTGTGTAAGTGTTTAATTGCATTATTGTTGTTTTGTGTGATTAGTTTATGCAGTTAACATAATATTTCATGGAATTGTGTACTTAATTAATTAAAATAGCATTGAGTAAATAAAACTAGAAATTAAGATGAAAATTAAATAAATTAGTTTTATAAAATATTAAGTAAAGAGTTATTAATAAATAAATAAACTAATTGTTTTGTAAAAAGTATTCTTTAATGATATTCGATAATAATTAATAATTTATTAGTTGTTCAAAGATAATTATCACAATGACGTGAAGGGTAAATATTATTGCCAATAGATTTTAACTGATTGGATGGAAGTAGGTAGCTTGTTACTAACTAAAGATAGATTATATTCTAATCGAAAATAGAAAAAAGATGAATAATATTGTGCTAATATGTTTTTTTTTTAAATTAAATAAATGGCAAGAAAAGCTGGAAAAAAGTTGGTATATGCTTTATCTTCCCCTGTCTCATCACTTTCCAGGCATAGATTTCAATCATTGAAACTCATAAATGAGAATGGAAGAGACAACTCTAGGGGGGAATTAAATTCTTAGGGAGGGGAGCATACTGTTGTGCCCTTAGCACACATGCCCTGTTCGAAACGGGGACCCTCTTTTCTTTCGCCTCGTCGGCTCTTTTGGGGCCACCTCATTTTGCGTGCCCCTCTTTTTTTGATGTTTTGCTTGATCAATGTTGCTCCAAAGTTCCATGAAAAATTGATCATGCCTCCGCTTTTTGTCTTCTGCTGCCTTCCGGGGCCTCGGGGAATCCCTTTGGCATTTTGGCCCTAACCTGGCCCCGGGCCCCTCCGAGCCCGGGCATCTGGGGTTCCCCTTTCGGGTTTCCCCTCTGAAAATGCCGCCCTTCGTAGCGTTCGCCGAGTGTCTTTCTGGACCTCGAGGTCCACCCTGCCGCCTGTCGTCTGAAACTCGTTGCAAATTTTTGGGGCGGCGCATGCCCCTCTGGGTCCCGGACTCCGGAAGTCCGCTTCCGGACTTCCGTCTTGGTTTTGCCGTCCGCGGTGCTATCTTGCCCGCTGACTGCCGTGGGATCTTCCAGGCTCGGCCGTCCGGAGTTTTGTTCCCAGAATTCCGTGATGGTATCGCCGTCCTCGATGGTGGATCCCTGCCGGCTTCCCGCCCTCTAGGCCCCGGGCCGCTCCTCACCGTTGCCATTCAAAATTGCCAAAAATTGTAAGGCAACCGTCAAATCATGTCTTCCCGCCCACCGGGTCCCGGCATCACTGCCGCCGCTGACCTAAATTCAAATCTCACCAACCTTTTCCTGCGGCCGTATGTGCATTAATTACAGTCGTTAGTGGTGGATGGGGTATAAAATTCCCAACCCGCCCAAGTATTTTTCACAATCAGGATTGGAGCCAATTGAGAAGCGATCATCTGGAGCCCACCACGATTAGTAGCGTCACGTTCATCACCGTCAACATCATTTCATCGATCCCGGGTGGATTTCACGTCTCACCGTTTAGCGTGTTTGAGGTAGGTGACCCATTTTCCCTCCCATGTGTGTTTTTCATGATTTTGAAAGATCTAAATAACTGAACAATTAGTTAGGATGGCATAAAATGGAAGAGCACCAAATTGTTCTCATAACCCACATGTTCAAAATCGTCAAAACCTATCGAAATGCCTTCGCCGCCGATTCGGGACTTCTCCCTATCAGGGCTGTTCTTCACGTAGGGAAAATGTCCTTCCTGGGCTCGAAAACCACCTTTGCCATCGAAATTCAAACTCCAAAGCACTCACCAACAGCAATCTTTCTCTCCGGGCCCGGTGCTTCGGGTTTCCTGGAATGGGGTTCCGCTGGCATTTCACCGTGCCTCATTTGCAAACCTGCCCCTGCTTCCCGACTTCCGGGCTCCGGCGTGTCCCTCATTGCCCAAACTTGAAAATTGAACATCCGCCCTTTGGTCGTTTCAGGTCCGACACCCCGGAGTTCCATCTTCGGAGTTCCACGGACGGTTTGCCTCCTTCAAACAGCGGGCATCCTTCGACGTCCTGCCTTCCGAGCTCTGCCTTCGCTTCCACCTTCAAACTTTGGTGATGAAATTGCTGCACCGTTATGACCTTCGGGTTCCGAGCGTCAGATTTCCCGGCTCCGTTTTCCACCGTTCTCAGTGGCGAAGTCTTTTGGCGATATCCCCAATGACGCCCCGACCCCCGGACCTCACCTTACGCTCCGCCGTTGGCTTGTTCTTTTGCGGCGACGACATTCGCATCCCCGGGCCCCGGCTCCCAGACTTCTGCTAGCAGAAATCCGTTGCTTTACCGCCGTTGGAAATCTTGACCCACCTTTTGGCTCTCCGGGCTTCGAAGCTCCGTCCGCCGTAGACTATCGCCAAATCCCCTATCGGCCGTCTGCTCCCCCGATCCCGGTGTCCGGGCATCCATTGTCAGAAGTCCGCCGCTCGATCACTGCCACTAGCGGAATAGCCCACCTAGAAATCTGCCCTCCGGGCTCCGGGTTGCTGGGTGCCGTCAAGTTCAAAAACACAAAATAGCTGCCGGACTTCCCCCACCAGGCTTCAATCTATCGAATGTTCATGCTGAATCTCCTCGCTGCCTCCCGCGTGCCAGGCCCCGTGTCCTGGGATTTTGGCCCTCGCCCGCCGATCTGGGTGGCTATTCCCACTGTGCCTTCCGCCCTCCGGGCGCTAGTTGCTAGACTTGCATCTTCAGAAGTCCCTCGCTCACCCGCTATGGCTAATGGCCAAGGCCCTCCGGCACTCTGACTTCCGGGCCCCAGTATACCAACTTCCGCTGAACATGTGCTGGCCGTCCTTTTTCCGTCCGGACCTCAGACCCCGAGCTTCCGCCTCCGGATTTCCGCCTGCTGTCCGCCATCTCCAACTGCCATTTCTTGACTGCTTCCCAGCTTGAAACCTCTGAATCTTCCTAGATCGATCCAAACAAGCTTAAATTCAGAATCTGACCTTGACCTACGTCCCAAATTTTGCTCTTCTCCATCATGGGCCTCTTGAAACATTAAAATTTAGCCAAGAAGGGTCTCCAGGAGCTTTTGGCTTAGTTTTCCCTTCCAGACAGCATTCCTGCCAGAGAAGTCTGGCCCTCTGGGCCCGGATTGTCCAAATGTCCTGAAACGAAGATCGATAACATCTAGAGATAAGATTTATGATATACTTGATTGATTATTTAGATATTATTTTCAAAATATGGACTAACATGGACGCTTTTGATGTTTTATTGCGCTGACTTTTCCCTTGCTTACATAATATATGGAATCGGCTATAGGAACTTCAGGGGCCTCTGCTGAAAAGGACAAGGGCAAGAAATCAGAAAGGACCCCTCAGGGAAAAGAAGATAAAGACCAAATGAAATATCAATTCCAGGGCGAGCCGCTCTACTCAAAGGTCACAACCGACTGGAAGGAGATTTCATATACTAATATTGGCCAAGTGAATATTGATGAATTCACTCAAAGGGTCAGAGTCAACCCGACTACGAAGAACGCTAGGTTAATACGGCAGAGCGGAATTTCCAAGGCCGCCGGCTTCCCTCCCTTTCTAGTGGCACCTGAACTAGTGATAGCTTGCCGAGAAGCCTATAAAATAGACACCAGAACAATTGTGGACAAGGAGGGAAACATCCTTGCAGACATGTCTCCAGAAGGAATCACTAAGACATTCCACATTCCCACATTCCAACAGATGGAGGTCCCCACGTTAGAAGAATGTCAAGCGACGTGGAATGCCAATCCGGGAGGATGCAAGAAGTCAATCAACCCTTATTGGCTTAAGGAAAAACGGGGCAGTGCTGCGAAGGTTCCCCAAGAACTCTTCCGCAGCGATTTCCATGAAGATTACCACGACTTGGTAACCTTGTTGAGTATGGTCAGGGGTCTTCCAACGGCCGCCTTCTTCCAGGAATGGATGACATACTACATTGAGCAGATTCTATGGGGAAATGAGGATGCCATGACCAAGGTCTCTTTCTACTGGGGAGGCATCATTAGCGACTACTTCCATGAGTAGTTCATTAACATAAAGAAGACTTCCAAATTTTACATGACCACCTACCTCATCTACTCCCTGGAAAATTGAAGGAAATATAGCGGGCTATTTGTAGCCCCCTAACAGGGGCAAAAGCGAGGGCTTAAAGCCTATGACAGGTACTCGTAGCTCCAATACTGCAACTTCAAGAGGGAGTACGGCCAGGTTAATGATGCCTTCACCAGCCACATCATCATATTGATCACCGGGGACTTCAAGAGGAGGGTCTCCCATAGTGTCAGGGCACTCCTAAAGGAGTATGTTTTTCTGTTTATCCAGTTCCCCAAGTTTACCTACATTCGGGCCCAGGGTTTCACGGAAAGGCCGAACAGATTGCCTCGGTACCCAAATGATAGGATCATCCTATTGGAGCTCTCTCGGCAACTCCAACACATCCAGGCAATCTTCGGCAATAAGCACGTAGCAGGGATCCCCTATCCCATGACCCTTGGCCAAGGCCTATACCGACTATAGACTTCCCAGTGTGCCAGCAACTCTGAGAAGGAGCTCAATGATTACCATTTCGACTGGTACACCGCTCGCCCATGGATGGATCTGCATGGCCATGTAAGGAAAGCGCTAGGACAATTGTATGCCCACCAATACCACATTGAAGATTTCTGGGCCGACTGCAAAGATGAAAAAGAGGTGCTCGCCAGGCACTACATGTGCATGACGATACTATTCCTAAGAAGGGTGCAACCGTTCCCAGTACTAGACTAGGTGGAGGAGGATGAATCCACCATTATCCACCCAAGGTACCCTGTAGTCGCCAACCTGCCAATACCATCAATCGACTGGGACGAACAGGAGGTCGATGACCTAGACACCATAACCCAGCTGATTCTCACTCGCACCAGGGAATGGGTCGATAGATAGGTGGCATATCTGAAACAACAAGGGGTAGTCCTGACGTATGAAGGGCTCAAGAGCGAGCCAAGTGCCTCAGAGGACGTTGCCGCCACCACATCAACTGGTGAGACCTCCAAGTCTCGTCTAGTCACCAGGTCCGAGAAGAGAAAGGGAATAGAGACCGCGCAGTCTGCAGATCCCAAGGAGCAAGCAAAGAAAGAAATGGGAGGCTCGTCTCCCAAAAGGCTCAAGCAGATAGTGGCTACGAGAGAATTGCAGCCTCCCTTACCTCTCCCTACCCCTTCTGTGGCACTGCCCAACTCTCTTGCTGTGGTTACCGCTTCCCCGCCGGTGGTGGACATTTCTATCCATCTTGTTCCCTCACCCCTACCTAAGTCAATAATTAACATTGACTCCTCTTCTAGCATGACCACTCCCCATTCCTCTTCTGCTGCCATGTCGCCAATAACCTCACTCCCTTTGGCAACAATAACATCACCTGCTCCCCTTGCCACTATGCCTGAGGCTCTTACAAAGCACATGCAAAACCTTCCCCCTGAGCTCTCGCAAATCTTAATGGATCCAGCTCTCCAAGCGGCCCTTGCCCAAGCCCTCGCGACTGCTTAGCCTTCACAACCGCCAACTGGGTCGCCAGCTATAGAAGCCACAATGCAAATTTTGGAGGAGTTGGAGGAGCAAGAACGGGAGGCCTCCAAGTCTGTCGAGGAAGAGGCTGATGAATATCATGAGCACCCCAAGTACGAGCACCGAACTATTGATAGGGTGGTCTATGAGGAAGAGGGGACAGGCTCGTCCAAGAGTGGAGAGGAAGAGGGTGGATCAGATGCTAAGGAAATCATCCAGACATTCGATGAGGACCTTGAGGAGTTGGCATAGCAACTAAAGGATGTTGGGGAGGGGGTAGAAGAGTCACTACAAGATAAAGAAAGGCAGCCACCAGAAGAGCAGACAATAAAAGATTTGACAGAGGCTGAAACCTATGTTACCAAGAGTCCTGAGGCCGAGGCCATTGAAGAGAAGAAGGAAGAAGAGACAACGAAAGAAGAAAGTCCCATCCGACAACCATCAGTCGGGCTGCCTGTCAAGCGCCTTATATTCATTCACGACTCTGAAGAAGAAAATGATGTTGCCCAAAAGAAAGGAGAACCCCAAAAGGAGAAAGAGGCAGAGGTTTTGCCTTTAATTGAGAAGGGTGAGGGCAGTCATGATTCACCCAAGGATAAGTCCGCTGTGCCTGATTGGTTGGAGAAACAACTTGGGAAAACAACCCCTGTGCTGAAGGACCCAAGGGTGAGATTGGAGGCCATCTTGGCTCGATCCCAGATCACAACAAAGAAGGAGAAGAAGTCCAAGGTCCGATCCAAGGTAACCATGGATGCTTCCGGTTCTTGAACGAAACAAATTGCAACACCTACTGTTGGCCAGACAGGGGTGAGCTATAATATCTCCACCATTGACTTGGGGACAACAACTAGGGAGCAAAAGGTCGAGCACCTGGAGGAGTCGATGGCCACGGTGGTGCACCTGATAAAGCAGGACAAGGTCTCCAAGGATGAACTCAAAGAGCAGGTTGCTGCCCTAACAGACTACATACAGCAATGGTCCTTAGTGGACGACCTGCCCACCACCTCCGCAGCCACACCACAGTTGCTCTCCAAAGAACAGATTGAAAAAATGGAGAGAAGGAAGAACTTGGAGAAGACCACCGATGATTGGTTCCGACAAGTCACATACATCGAAAACATGAGAATTAGCAGGGCTGTGTGGACATCCAACAAGTTTTTAGACTTAATGCAATCTCTGGAGGGCACAAAGAGACTCTACACCAATTTCCCCGCCACTTATGACTCCACCCTCCCGAGAATTGAAGCCATCCTTCATATGCCTGAGAACACGTGGGAGGAGAAGCTAGAGTTGAAAAAGGAAGATCATTGGCTAATGGATGTGTTGCACAAAGACCTCGACAACCAGAAGGAGAGGTTAGAGCAGATCCTGAGCAGAGTAGATCCACATATTGAGTGGATCAAAGAAATCCGGGCGGAGTGCGCCGAGTATCTCAAGATAATGACGGGCTATGATATGCCCACCATGCAAATGGATACAGAAAAGATCAAGCCATACTTCCAGAAGAAAATGAAGGACGGGGCAGCTGGAGAAGTCACAACAGAGTTCTTGAGTTTTGCTGCCCACACCTTCGACCGAATAGAATTGTTAAGAGACCAAGGCTTGAAGTATGATGAAGATTGGAAAACGCTGGAAGAGAACACAAGGAGTGGAGCTACCAGGCATTGCGATGTGAAATCCTTGAAATCGACAAGCTCCAGGCCGTCATCCTCAAGTATATAGAACACACAGCTTCCTAAGAGCGAGAGGACAGCCCAACCAAAGAAGAAGACTTCCCTGAAGAGTAGCTACAGCAAAGGAAATAGCAATCAACTACAAGACGAAAGAGCTATAGTATCATCCACAAGAGGACAAAATAGGGAAGAGACAAAAATATAATTTTAAATTGAAATCTATTTGGGGGTAGGTAAAACCCTATTTTGTAATGAATCTTGGCCACACAATTGTAATGAATCTTGGCCATTCATTTAGCTTTTTGGAAACTATAAATAGGGCACTCCTCTCATTTGCAAAAGTGAGAGTTGAATTGTTGTAAAAGCATGCTGCTGAAATTTATAAGAAAAGGCATTGACTTGGTGTATTTTCTTGATTTCTCTCATGTTGTTTGATTCATTCTCCAATGTTAGAAGTTTGACTTAGATTTTATTGCTGTTTAGTTAGCTGTTTACTTTCTTTGGATAAATCTTAGGAATGTTGTTGGGTGATTGTAAAAATTCTTACTTTGTTGATGATTCCTTAGTCCATACTTTTTACTGTTTGCTGATGGTAGATAGCTGTGCAAAGTTAGCCTAGACTTGATTTTAAAGCTGTCCCAAACATTTATCTTTTATTCATGCATGTATGGGGTGGATGAAGGGTGAAATATTTGCAGCCCTTAGATAATAGCACAATTTCTATGATACTGTGAAATCCCTGGTTAAGTGGGATATTGTTTTAAGAAATTGTCCATTGTAGGAACTCTATTGTCACTATTCATTGCTAGTTTCAGACTTAGGAACTTTTCCTCTCCTTCGCCCTTTTTTTTTTTTTAGTAACTGATCTGTGTTAAGGTTCATTGCACATTGTAAAGCCAAATCCAATAACTAGATGGAGTCCAAGATTGCTGTTTGAACCTACAACCCATGCATAATAGCCCTTATCCTAAGAACTCCATTCCAAGATCCAACTTCATGCTTTGTGTCCACACTTTGTATTTTCTGTAAGACTGCCTTGTGATTCCAACAAATCACATCAAACTACTGAGGTATCTAAGCACTGTCATGACCTGACATCCGAGAGACCTTGGGATAGTGTTCTGCAATTCGATTGTGGAAGATTGTCTTTCAAGAGAGGTAGTGCACCTATGCAGTACCTGTGTTGAGAAGTGCATAAAAACACCATCAACAGAACTGTCGTTAGAAGGAGGGCGGCAGAGAAAATACTGAGTTGAGGGATAAAGTGAAGCTAGATTGAATCAGATCATTCTCCCCAGAGAGATTCCAACGGATTCTACGGTCAACACCAAACAAGGGAGAATTTGAAGAATTGCAGCTCCCCATAAGGGCAAAGCAGACTCAAAAAAGTAACGTTGCCTCTTCCTCTTCCTCCATTCCATCTACCTCCATCTCACCCTCACCTTCATTTGGCTGGCCTTCATCTTCCACCCAACCATTTCAAACAACATTTGCACATCCTACCTCTGGCAGCCAGGGGTTCGCTCCTCTCCCGGCCCTTCTAGCCCAAGGCACCGTCCAGGCAGCCATAGCTCAAGTGCAGCCCCAGATAGCTGTGGTATTGCAAATATAGCCCCAAATTTCTATTTTCCAACAACAAGTGCCACCTCCGCCACCCTCCATGGCTTGGTTAGCACATAACCCTTCGCCAATACATTTTGCTGCCTACAATAATATGCCCAAGAATCTAGAGGGCTTTTGCTCAAAGTTCCATCCGCGTGATCTGCAAAGAACAGCTGAGGAGCATATCAAAATATTCGAGACGACGATCACCGAAATGCAAGTGGACCACGAGGATGTTGCATGTCATTTTTTTCCACATTCCTTGGGGGAAGAGGCCTTCTATTGGTACATCAATTTGCCGAGGGGATTTATCACCTCGTGGAACCTGATGAAGAATGTCTTTCTGTAGAAATACAAGATCTCCGTTAACCCTGCAGACCTTCACAACCAGTTCATGTCTGTCAGAAGAGAGGTCAACAAACCTATTGGCTCCTTCAATGACTGCTTCCATCAGGCTCACACGAGGCTTTAGGATCCGTACCTCCATAACGATGCGGTGGCCCTCCCGGTCTACTACGTGGCGCTGGACAACCTCACGTCAGCCTTGGTGAAAATGATGCGCCCATCGCCTGCTACCTTGGTTGCCGCCTATGCGGAAGCCATTGTCGCTAGTGCAGACTTGGGGCAAAATATCTCCAGCCCGCTGCCTTCTTTGGGGCCAGTGGCCCACCCACTGCAGATTCAGGGGCTCAATCAGGCGTTTGCTCACCAAACCCCTCTCATGAACCAGGTCCCTCAATTGCCAATGGTGCCACATCTAGGGCAGCCATTGAATTACGCGCCTCCCACGCCTTCTTATTTGCAGCCCCAGCAGCAGTACCAGTACTCTCAGGCTACTCCGCAATAGCAAGCATATTCCCAACAGCCCCAGGTGCCATTGTACCTATTGGGACAAGAGTTTCCTCCAGCCTATCAGAATCAGCCGACAGCCCCGCCCGCTTTTCTCTAAAATTCGGCGCTGTCGCCTGGAAGTGTAACTGAGAAGGACAAGTTGGAGGAACTTACGGAAATGATCAAGAAAATGTCTACGAAAATGATGCATCTAAAGAATTAGAATAACCAATTGCAAGCCTCCCAGCGTAATTTCCAGGCCAACCTTAATCGAGGCAATCGAGACAATAGGGACAGTAGAGATAATCAAGAAGTAGGCACCTCCTTTGGACAAAATTATGAGAGGGGGCAGAACGCTAATCAGAATACAGAAAGGAGACCTTCTCAGAGGCAGAATCGCATGTGGAACACCAAGCCCAACAATGGTGGTTTCCCCACGCCATTCGATCAACCGACAAGCAACGATAAAACATCCAGTGGTGTGTATCTCGCCGAAGCAGCCTTATCCAGATGGTGTCAGCTTCACAAAACTAGCAGACATTCTGAGCTGGATTGTCCTGAGTTCCAGACAGTTGCTGAAATCTTCCAGGTGGAGGTGCAAAATGCAGTCGACAATGCCAACTGCCGGGACATCGTCTCGTGGTCAATCAGGCGCCGTTTCCGCGAGGTGACCGCAACGAGCCCAAAGTCGAGCCTACTCCTATTAAGGGTGAGGAAGCGCAAGAGGTAAGAAATGAACAAACTCTGGCTCATCTCTTTGATTCAGTAGATAATGGTCTGGTAGATGAAGAAGAACCATTTGTAGATGAGGTCCACATGTTCCATCAATGGTTGAGTCCCTACTTCCTTAGGAATAGGCAAGCTGGTGGACCTTTTACAACTTCTACCCCACTAAACAATTTCGCTACACCGCTTAATCCAAATGCCAGTAATAACCTTGGACTTCCTCACATACCTGCCCAATACCTCAACAAGAATGGGTCTCAAAACCAGTCGCAAAATCAGCCTCAAAGCCAACCTCAAAATCCATCTGGATAGACGAAGGTCCAACCTCCTAGTTTTGTTATAGGCCAAGCTTTTAGCTCAGAAATTGAGCAAATGGGTGAGTATGTTGTAGAAGAGTTTAAGAAGGTAAAAATCGGCTTGTCAGCCTTCGAATTACTCAAACTTCCTGCTGTGAGACATGCCTTTTTTAGGGTCCTTAATGGGACTTCATCTTCTAAAATGACACAAGAAACCCCAGCTAAGAGAGTAACCTTTGAAAAGCCTAGGAAAGAACTGGGGATACAGGATAATACCGGAAGAAGGAACGATGTTCCGATAAATCAGTCAACATATAAGCAAACTGGAAAAGAGCCAGAAAGGGTTGGTAGGCAGCTTTCCAAGGACTAGTTGTTTAAGAAGACCAGGGATATGGATAATGAAAGGAACAAAGGTCAAATAGCTCATATGGACACACCTATGGGCATCCTCCAGGGAAGACCGAAAACTCCCCCTTTCCTGACCACCACTAGAATCTTTGGGAAGAACTTGTATAACTGCCTGCTTGATTCAGGAGCATCTACCAATGTCATACCTTTGGCTGTCTACAAAGCTCTTGGTATCACTCCAACACCATCAAAGAGAAAGGTGACCGAACTGGATAAAACAAAGATCAACATCGTAGGTGAAATAAACCGTATCCTGATGCAGATTGTCGTAGACCCACAGATACAATAAGTCGTTGACATTCAAGTGGCTGACATTTTCGATGCATATGGAATCATCCTGGGAAGAGAATTCACCAAGGCACTGAATGGATATACCACCACAGACCTTTCTCACATGTGGCTACCGTGGAAGGGGCTGCTAAACCAGATGTGTGTTGACCGTGAACCCCGTATGAAGTACATGATCACAGAATACAATAATCTCAACAAGGTGTTGTTTGTCGAGACTGATTTAGGGAATTATCACCCTTTCGACTACCAAAATAAACTCGAACTTCAGGAAGAATGTGCAGATGAAGTGTTGCTAGTGTTATGTAGTCCTTCGACCAATTCTACACGAATGCCCCTAGACACGGAAACATTGGCGGAAGCTGATGATGGGCCTAATAGGGGTGACGACTGGGGATTATTTAATGGCTTCCAAGAATTTATTGAAAAGTGTGCAAGGGATCAGCTCAGTCTAGGGGGCTGAATGGATTTGTAGGATCTCTTGTTGCCAAACTGGTGTAGGGTTCACAATGCTGCACACTCCAAATTTGATTGTTGCTTATGTCAAGCAACGGTAGCACATGTTAGAAAATCAGCTGCTCCCCAAACAGAAATGCCAAAGGAGACACTAATGGCCCGCCTGTTGATCATTGCCTCTAGCCAGAGAACCTCCCTAGGATCACTGGGCCAGCCGTCCAGCTGAAAGGGAACAGAATCTCAATCAGATATGAAGATAAGGAATCCTCTGCATGCTAGACGCTCTGATTTGATGGATCAAAGTCGAGGCAAGGAGCTGGAGCTGGATTCGAACTAATCAGCCCAACAGGTAAAACATTTATCGCTGCCCAACAATTGCAGTTTTATTGCACCAATAACATAGCGGAATATGAGGCCTTAGTCCTTGGTCTTCTTATGGCCTTGAAGAAAAATGTAAAAGTGCTACAAGTTTTCGGGGATTCCTAGCTCGTAGTTAAGCAGGTCAGGAAGTTGTATTCCTGTCATGATCAGAGAATCACAAATTATAGGCATAGGGTCTAGGATCTTTTGGAGGGTTTAGATGCATTCAACATATAATTGATCCCACGTACTCATAATCACGCAGCTGATGCCTTGGCTCAAGCAGCCAACACTCTACAACCCCTCTCTTTATCTGGGCTCAAAAGGTTCACGGTTGAGCTTATATCCACGCCATCAGTTCCAGACAATGTTACCCACATGCAAGTCTTCAATGATGACAAGCATATTCTTCAGTTCATCACAAGTGCTGATGTCTTCGTAGCTCAAATAATTGATGAGGCTAATCCACAGGAGGCCGAACTGGATATAGAGGGGGTCATCAACCTCAAAACCAATACGATCCCCAGAGGCATGGTTCAGCTGGAACGCATATTTGATTTGGATCAGATCAGAGGTCAAGATTAGCAAACAAAAAAAGAAGCCATAAGCAACCTTGGGACCCCGAGGAGATCAAGAATGTTTTTATTGGCAAGGTGTGCATGCCGGAGGAAAGAAGAGGGATCACAGATGCGTTGCAAAGATACCATGACATGGTGGCATGGAGCTATGAAGATTTAAAAACTTATGATACTTCTGTCATTACACACACTATCCCTCTTAAGACAGAAGTGAGGCTATTTCGCCAGCGGCAATGCCCTATCAATGCTTTGCTGGAACTTGTCGTGTATAAGGAGGTGCAGAAATTGCTCTCAGCTAGAATCATTTTTTCAGTCAGGCATTCCACGTGGGTGGCTAACTTGGTCCCGGTCAGGAAGAAGAATGGAGAGATTAGATTGTGTGTGGACTTTTGCAATCTGAACCACGCCTCGGAGAAAGACAACTATCCAGTACCATCATTGGATGAGGTATTGTAGATCGTCAACGGCTCTTAGATGATGTCATTCCTCAATGAATACTCTGGGTATAACAAGGTAATGGTACAATATAAGGATCGTCATAAGACGACATTCACCACTAAGTGGGGGACGTTCGCATACAGGAGAATGTCTTTCAGACTCATCAATGCTGGTGCCACTTTCTAATGCACCATGGATATCGCCTTCAAAGACTTAATTGGCAAGTGCATAATCATCTACATGGATGATTTGACCATATTTTTTAAAAGGTGAGGCGATCACGTTTCTGATTTATGCAAGGTCTTTTAGAGATGCAAGGAATTCGGGGTTTCTCTCAACCCCAAGAAGTGCATTTTCGGAGTGACTGAAGGCAGGCTGCTTGGACACATCATTTCGGAGCAAGGAATCTCCATTGATCCTGAGCGCATTGAGTCCTTACTCAAAATTCAGCCCCTGGGCAGCAAGAAGGAATTAAAATATTTCTTTAGAAAGATCAACTTCATCCGAAAATTCATCACAGGCTTTGCAGAAATTGTCAAACCTCTCAATGCCATGCTCAAACAGGACGCCAAAGTTGAATGGACACCTGATGCCAAACAATCCTTCAAATAAATCAAACAGGCCATTGTTGAGGCCCCTGTGTTAGTTAGCCTGGACTATCTGAAGCCATTCTACATCTACTCATTTGATTCTGAGCATTCCTGTGCTAGCATGTTGACCCAGAAGGACGACGAAGGAAACGAGCATCTAATCACCTTCATGAGTGCTCCCCTCAAAGATGTCGAATTGCGTTACCACAACATTGAAAAGCAGGCGTACGCTCTCGTCAGAGGGGTGAAAAAATTTAGACATTACATTCTACACAACAAGGTGTTCGCCATTGTCCCCGACCCAGCAGTTAAGACACTACTCATGCAAAATGAATTGGGCAAACGAAGAGCTAAATAGGTCACCCTGCTCCAAGAGTATGATATGGAGATCCAACCGATGAAACTGGTACGAGGGCAGGCACTCACCTGCACAATTGCTAAAACAGCAGTAGAGGCTAGACCTGAACTCACGGTGCAGCAGTACTAGCTTGAAGATGTCTCCCCGGGAGAATGGTACCAAGATGTCGTTTACTATTTGCTGAACCATAAGTGCTCGCTGCACCTGCAAGGAGTCCAAAAGAGGGCCCTGAGATTGAAAAGTAATGGTTACATGCTGCAGGGTTCCATTCTCTACAAGAAGAATCATGAAGACATTTATTTGAGATGCTTTGGCAAGGGAGAGGCAGAACGCGTCTTAAGGGAGTTTCACAATAAATTTGGCACGGGCCACAGTTCTGGTTCCTCCACGGCACATCAAATATTGAGAGCAGGGTATTATTGTCCAACCGTCTTCAAGGATTCCCATTGCCATGTTCATTCATGCCACACATGCCAGACCGCTACCACCAAGGAGAGGAATGCTGCTGTCCCACTGCAGCCTGTGCTGGAGGTAAGGACTTTCGCGCAATGGAGTCTCGACTTCATCAGTCCAGTAAGCCCTCCATCATCTGCGGGACACAGGTACATTCTTACCGCTACTGATTATTGCACTAGATGGATGGAGGAAATAGTATGTAAGTAATGCTCAACTGAAGTAGTTACTAATTTCTTAGAAATTTTCATTTTAAATCACTTTGGTTGTCCGTATGCTTTAGTATGTGATAATGGACCCACATTTACTTCATTAAAGTTTCATAGTTGGGCGTTTGACTATGGGATTTCCCTTAAATTCTTGTCCAATTACTAACCCCAGGGCAATGGCCTTGCCGAGTCCACAAAAAAAAATCTACTTACTATGATCAAAAAGCTGCTAGATAGGAATCCCAAGGACTGGCATACCCAGCTCTGTTTCACCCTTTGGGCTGATTGCACTCGCCACAAGGCTACCCTTAGCGATTCCCCGTTCCACCTTGTCTATGGCCTAGAGCCTATATTCCCCATCCATCTGAATATTCCTACTCTTTAATTCATCAATGATTTTTATGAGGGAGGAGATCGCAGGGAAGCTCGGTTAACCGAGCTCTTACATTTAGAGGAAGTCCAAAACCGCGCAATAGAAAATTTTGCCAAACATCAGGGCGTAGTGAAGAGATGGTTCGACCGCTGAGCCAAAATCAAGGCCTTCAGAATTGCAGATCTAGTCCTATATTGGGACAAGGACCATGAGAAGAAAGGGGGACACAACAAATTCAACAAGCTCTAGCTTGGCCCCTTTCAAATAGCTGAGATTTTGGGAGATAATGCCTTCCACCTAAAGACCTTAACCGGTGAGAACGTCCCATTGCTAGTCAACGGGCAATACCTGAAGCATTACTTCCAGGTTTGAGCTCCTCTGAGCTCTTTGTTGTAAATACTTGTACATAGGTTAGAGTAGCTACTTTCTTGCTTGTCTGCATTTTTCTTGCGTCGCTTTTTGTTTTCTCCCTCCCGGCAATTTTGTTTCGAAAGAGGTTTCCTGCTCCTTTGTGGTGGTCGTGCTTGCTTGACAAACGACTCACTTTGCTATCCGTTCTTTGTGTTCTTTGGCTAAACATTCACTCTCGATTATCGGTCTTTGAAAGCTGTCCGTGAATGATTTCCTTGTTTGAACTCTGCTCAAAACTTGACCCTTAGCTGGATCTTCTTACCCACATCTCGGATCTCGCACAAATTACATAATGATAATTTCTGAAGGACCGTACTATGGTTGTTATAACACCCTAGTGAGTGAAAAATCTCAAGTCTGCTCTAGTGACCACTGTAGTCTCAAACCCATTGTAAACCTCGATGCTTACCCGGTCAAACTAAATAGTAAAAGAGAAGTGGAATATCAAGGCAAAAGAGAAAATAAATTCTAAAAAAAAAGGAAATAAATGATCATATGGGTGTTCAGATAACTCTACCTGGGCTATGGACTCCCGACCGACAGTAGAGCAATATCCATGAGATTGTAGCGACAACTCCGTTGGGGCTATGGACGCCTGATTGGCAGTAGGGCAATGTCCAGGTTCTTTTTGGTGTTAGATGATTCATGTAGCTCACTCGGTTGCCTTGATAACCCTGGTCACCATCCCTAGGAAAGAAATGAACTCACTTCACACACACTTCTGAGATGTCCTATAAGCTAACCCAATTAAGGATCTCGTTCTCCCAGATTCACCTTTGGAAGCTACTCCTGGTCTGCGAAACCAGAGATTCTAGGTCTTGAATGAATATTTATCCTTAGAATGCTACGGAGCGTTCTCTAGCAGAGTCACCATTTGTTGTGCCCTTAGCACACACGCCCCGTTCGGAACGGGGACCCTCTTTTTTTTGCCTCGTCGGGTCTTTTAGGGCCACCTCATTTTGCGTGCCCCTCTTTTTTTGATGTTTCACATGATCGATGTTGCTCCAAAGTTCCATAAAAAATCGATCATGCCTCTGCTTTATGTCTTCTGCTGCCTTCCGGGGCCTCAGGGAATCCCTTTGGCATTTTAGCCCTAACCTGGCCCCGGGCCCCTCCGAGCCCGGGCATCCGGGGTTCGCCTTTCAGGTTTCCCCTCTGGAAATGCCACCCTTCGCGGCATTCTCCTAGTGTCTTTCTGGACCTCGGGGTCCGCCCTACTGCCAGCCGTCTGAAACTCGTTCCAAATTTTTGGGGCAGCGCATGCCCCTACGGGTCCAGGACTCTGGAAGTCCACTTCTGGACTTTCGTCTTGGTTTTGCCGTCCACGGTGCTATCTTGCCCGCTGACTGCCATGGGATCTTCCGGGCCCGGCCGTCTGGAGTTCCGTTCCCAGAATTCCGTGACAGTACCGCTGTCCTCGACGGCGGATCCCTACCGGCTTCCCGCCCTCCGGGCCCCGGGCCGCTCCTCGCCGTTGCCGTTCAAAATTGCCAAAAATCGTAAGGTGGCCGTCAACTCACGTCTTCCAGCCCACCGGGTCCCGGCATCGCCACAACTACCGACCTAAATTCGAAACACACCAACCTTTTCCCATGGCCGTACGTGCATTAATTGCAGTCGTTAGTGGCGGTTGGGGTATAAAATTCCCAACCCGCCCAAGTTTTTTTCACAATCAGGATTGGAGCCAATTGAGAAGCGATCATCTCGAGCCCATCGCGATTAGCAGCGTCACGTTCATCACCGTCAACATCATTTCATCGATTCCAGGTGGATTTCACGTCTCACCGTTTAGCGTGTTTGAGGTAGGTGACCTGTTTGCCCTCCCATGTGTGTTTTTCATGATTTTGAAAGATTTAAATAACTAAACAATTAGTTAGGATGGCATAAAATGGAAGAGCACCAAATTGAGCTCATAACCCACATGTTCAAAATTGTCAAAACCTATCGAAATGCCTTCACCGCCGATTCGGGACTTCTCCCTGCCGAGGCTATTCTTCGCGTAGGGAAAATGTCCTTCCCGGGCCCGAAAACTGCCTTCACCGTCGAAATTCAAACTCCAAAGCACTCGCCGACAACAATCTTTCTCTCTGGGCCTGGTGCTTCGGGTTTCCTGGAACGGGGTTCTGCTGGAATTTCGCTGCGCCTCATTTGCAAACCTGCCCCTGCTTCCCAACTTCTGGGCCCCGGTGTGTCCCCGCTGCCCAAACTTGAAAATTGAACATCCGCCCTTTGGTCGTTTCGGGCCCGGCACCTCAGAGTTCTGTCTCCGGAGTTCCGTGGACAGTTTTCCTCCTTCAAACAGCGGGCATCCTTCGACGTCCCACCTTTCGAGCTCCGCCTTCACTTCCCCCTTCAAACTTTGGCGATGAAACTGTTGCACCGTTATGACCTTCGGGTTCCGGGCGTCGGATTTCTCAGCTCCGTTTTCTGCCGTTCTCAGTGGCGAAGTCTTTCGGCAATATCCCCAATGACACCCGACCCCCGGACCTCGCCTTACGCTCTGTCGTTGGCTTGTTCTTTTGCGGCGATGACATTCGTGTCCCTGGGCCCCGGCTCCCGGACTTCTGCTAGCGGAAGTTCGTTGCTCTACTGCCATTAGAAATCTTGACCCACCTTTTGGCTCTCTGGGCTTTGAAGCTCCGTCTGCCATAGAGTATCGCCAAATCTCCTATCGGCTGTCTGCTCCCCGGATCCCAGTGTCCGGGCATCCGTTGTTAGAAGTCCGCCGCTCGATCACTGTTGCTAGCGGAATACCCTGCTCAGAAATCCGCCCTCCGGGCTCCGGCTTGCCGGGTGCCATCAAGTTCAAAAACACAAAATAACTGCCAGACTTCCCCCCCCGCGCTTCAATTTTCCGAATGTTCATGCTGAATCTCCTCGCTGCCTCCGGCGCGCCGGGCCCTGTGTCCCGGGATTCTGGCCCTCGCCCACCGATCTGAGTGGCGATTCCCATTGTGCCTTCCGCCCTTCGGGTGCCAGTTGCCGGACTTCCATCTTCGAAAGTCCATCGCTCGCTCACTGTGGCTAATGGCCAAGGCCCTCCGGCGTTCCTACTTCCGAGCCCCGGACCCCGGGCTTCCGCCTCCGGATTTCCGCCTGCTGTCCGCCGGCTCCAACTGCCATTTCTTGACTGCTTCCCGGCTTGAAACCTCTAAATCTTCCTAAATCGATCCAAGCAAGCTCAAATCCAGAATCTGACCTCGACCGACGTCCCAAATTTTTCTCTTCTCCATCATGGGCCTTCTGAAACATTAAAATTTGGCCAAGAAGGGTCTCCAGGAGCTTTCGGCTGCGTTTTCCCTTCCAGACTGCATTTATGCCAGAGAAGTCCGGCCCTCTGGGCCCAGATTTTCCAAATGCCCTGAAACGAAGATCGATAACATCTAGAGATAAGATTTATGATATACTTGATTGATTATTTAGATGTTGTTTTCAAAATATGGACTAACATGAACGCTTTTGATGTTTTATTGTGCTGACTTTGCCCTTGCTTGCAGAATATATGGAATCGGCTGCAGGAACTTTAGGAGCCTCCATCGAAAAGGACAAGGGCAAGAAATCAAGAAGGACCCCTCAGGGAAAAGAAGATAAAGACCAAATAAAATATCAATTCCAGGGCAAGCCACTCCACTCAAAGGTCACAACCGACTGGAAGGAGATTTCATATACTAATATTGGCCAAGTGAATATTGATGAATTCACTCAAAGGGTCAGAGTCAACCCAACCATGAAGAGCGCCAGGTTAATACGGCAGAGCAGAATTGCCAAGGCCGCTGGCTTCCTTCCCTCTCTGGTGGCACCCAAACTAGTGATGGCTTGCCGAGAAGCCTATCAAACAGACACCAGAACAATTATGGACAAGGAGGGAAACATTCTTGCAGACATGTCTCTAGAAGGAATCACTAAGACATTCCACATTCCCACATTCCAACAGATGGAGGTCCCCACGTTAGAAGAATGCCAAGCGGCATGGGATGCCAATCCAGGAGGATGCAAGAAGTCAATCAACCCCTATTGGCTTAAGGAAAAATGGGGCAGCGCTGCGAAGGTTCCCCAAGAACTCTTCCGCAGCGATTTCCATGAAGATTACCACGACTTGGTAACCTTGTTGAGTATGGTCAGGGGTCTTCCAACGGCCGCCTTCTTCCAGGAATGGATGACATACTACATTGAGCAGATCCTATGGGGAAATGAGGACGCCATGACCAAGGTCTCTTTCTACTGGGGAGGCATCATTAGCGACTGCTTCCATGAGTAGTTCATCAACATAAAGAAGACTTCCAAATTTTACATGACCTCCTACCTCATCTACTCCCTGGTAGATCGAAAGCAATATAGCGGGCTGTTTGTAGCCCCCGAACAGGGGCAAAAGCGAGGGCTTAAAGCCTATGACAGGTACTCGTAGCTCCAATACTGCAACTTCAAGAGGGAGTACGACCAGGTTAATGACGCCTTCACTAGCCACATCATCATATTGATCACCGGGGACTTCAAGAGGAGGGTCTCCCATAGTGTCAGGGCACTCCTAAAGGAGTATTCTTTTCTGTTTATCCAGTTCCCCAAGTTTACCTACATTCGGGCCCAGGGTTTCACGGAAAGGCCGAACAGATTGCCTCGGTACCCAAATGACAGGATCATCCTATTGGAGCTCTCTCGGCAACTCCAACACATCCAGGCAATCTTCGGCAATAAACACGTAGCAGGGATCCCCTATCCCATGACCCTTGGCCAAGGCCTATACGGACTACAGACTTCCCAGTGTGCCAGCAACTCTGAGAAGGAGCTCAAGGATTACCATTTCGATTGGTACACCACTCGCCCATGGATGGATCCGCATGGCCACCTAAGGAAAGTGCTCGGACCAGCGTATGCCCACCAATACCACATTGAAGATTTCTGGGCCGACATCAAAGATGACAAAGAGGTGCTCACCAGGCACTACATGCGCATGATGGTACTATTCCTAAGAAGGGTGCAACCATTCCCAGTACTAGACCAAGTGGAGGAGGATGAATCCACCATTATGCACCCAAGGTACCCTGCAGTCGCCAACCTGCCAATACCATCAATTGACTGGGACGAACAGGAGGTCAATGACCTGGACACCATAACCCAGCTGATTCTCACTCGCACCAAGGAATGGGTCAATAGGTAGGTGGCATATCTGAAACAACAAGGGATAGTCCTGACGTATGAAGGGCTCAAGAGCCAGCCAAGTGCCTCGGAGGACGTTGCCGCCACCACATCAATTGGTGAGACCTCCAAGTCTCCTCTAGTCACCAGGTCCTAAAAGAGAAAGGGAACAGAGACCGCGCAGTTTGCAGATCCCAAGGAGCAAGCAAAGAAAGAAACGGGAGGCTCGTCTCCCAAAAGGCTCAAGCAGACAATGACTATGATAGAATTGTAGCCTCCCTTACCTGTCCCTGCCCCTCTTGTGGCACCGCCCACCTCTCTTGCTGCGGTTGCCACTTCCCCGCCGGTGGTGGACATTTCTGTCCATCTTGCTCCCTCACCCCTGGCCGAGTCAATAATTAACATTGACTCCTCTTCTAGCATGACCACTCCCCCTTCCTCTTCTGCTTCCATGTCGCCAATAACCTCACTCCCTCTAGCAACAATAACGTCACCTGCTCCCCTTGCCACTATGCCCGAGGCTCTTACAAGGCACATGCAAAACCTTCCCCCTGAGCTCTCGCAAATCTTAATGGATCCATCTCTCCAAGTGGCCCTCGCCCAAGCCCTCGCGACTGCTCAGCCTTCATAACCGCCAACCGGGCCGCCAGCTATGGAAGCCGCAATGCAAATTTTAGAGGAGTTGGAGGAGCAAGAACGGGATGCCTTGAAGTCTGTCGTGGAAGTGGCTGAAAAATATCATGAGCACCCTGAGTATGAGCAACAAACTATTGATAGGGTGGTCTATGAGGAAGAGGGGACAGGCTCGTCTGACAGTGGAGACGAGGAGGGTGGCTCAGATGCTAAGGAAATCATCTAGACATTTGATGAGGACCTTGAGGAGGAGTTGGCGCAGCAACTAAAGGATGTTGGGGAGGGGGCAGAAGAGTCACCACACGATAAAGAAGGGTAGCTGCCAGAAGAGCAGCCAATAAAAGATTTGACGGAGGCTGAAACCTATGTTACCAAGAGCCCTGAGGCCAAGGCCATTGAAGAGAAGAAGGAAGAAGAGGCAACGAAAGAAGAAAGTCCCATCCGACAACCATCAGCCGGGCTGCCTGTCAAGCGCCTTATATTCATTCACGACTCTGACGAAGAAGATGATGCTACCCAAAAGAAAGGAGAACCCCAAAAGGAGAAAGAGGCAGAGGTTTTTCCTTTAATTGAGAAGGGTGAGGGCAGCCATGATTCACCCAAGGATAAGTCCGCTGTGCCTGGTTGGTTGGAGAAACAACTTGGGAAAATGACCCCTGTGCTAAAGGATCCAAGGGCAAGATTGGAGGCCATCTTGGCTCAATCCCAGATCATGACAAAGAAGGAGAAGAAGCCCAAGGTCCGATCCAAGGTAACCATGGACGCTTCCGGTTCTCAAGTGGCACAAATTGCAACACCTATTGTTGGCCAGACAGGGGTGAGCTATAATATCTCCACCATTGACTTGGGGACAACAACTACGGAGCAAAAGGTCGAGCACCTGGAGGATTCAGTGGCTACGGTGGTGCACCTGATAAAGCAGGACAAGGTCTCCAAGGATGAACTCAAAGCGTAGGTTGTTTCCCTAACAGACTACATACAACAATGGTCCTCAGTGGACGACCTGCCCACCATCTCCTTAGCCACACCACAGTTGCTCTCCAAAGAACAAATTGACAAAATGGAGAGAAGGAAGAACTTGGAGAAGACCACTGAGGATTGGTTCTAACAAGTCACATACGTCGGAAATATGGGAATTAGCAGGGCTGTGCGGACAACCAACAAGTTTTTAGACTTGATGCAATCTCTGGAGGGCACAAGGAGACTCTGCACCAATTTCCCCGCCACCTACGACTCCACCCTCTCGAGAATTGAAGCCATCCTTCATGTGCCTGAGAACACGTGGGAGGAAAATCTAGAGCTGAAAAAGGAAGATCATTGGCTAGTGGATGTGTGGCGTAGAGACCTCGACAACCAGAAGGAGAGGTTAGAGCAGATCCTGAGCAGAGTGGATCTGGATATTGAGTGGATCAAAAAAATCCGGGCGGAGTGCGCCGAGTATCTCAAGATAATGACGGGCTATGATATGCCCACCGTACAAATGGATACAGAAAAGATCAAGCCATACTTCCAAGAGAAAATGAAGGATGGGGCAGCCGGAGAAGTCACAATAGAGTTCCTGAGTTTTGTTACCCGTGCCTTCGACCGATCAGAACTGTTCAGAGACCAAGGCTTGAAGTATGATGAAGATTGGAAAAGGCTAGAAGAGAACACCAAGGAGTGGAGCTACCAGGCATTGCGATGTGAAATCCTTGAAATCGACAAGCTCCAGGCCGTCATCCTCAAGTACATAGAACACACAACTTCCTAGGAGCGAGAGGACAACCCAACCAAAGAAGAAGACCTCCCTGAAGAGTAGCTACAACAAAGAAAATAGCAATCAGCTACAGGACGAAAGAGCTATAGTATCATCCACAAGAGGACAAAATAGGGAAGAGACAGAAATGTAATTTTAAATTGAAATCTATTTGGGGGTAGGTGAAACCCTATTTTGTAATGAATCTTGGCCACACAATTGTAATGAATCTTGGCCATTCATTTAGCTTTTTGGAAACTATAAATAGGGCACTCCTCTCATTTGCAAAAGTGAGAGTTGAGTTGTTGTAAAGGCATGCTGCTGAAATTTATAAGAAAATGCATTGACTTAGTGTATTTTCTTGATTTCTCTCATGTTGTTTGATTCATTCTCCAATGTTAAAAGTTTGACTTAGATTTTATTGCTGTTTAGTTAGCTGTTTACTTTCTTTGGATAAATCTTAGGAATGTTGTTGGGTGATTGTGAAAATTCCTGCTTTGTTGATGATTCCTTAGTCCATACTTTTTACTATTTGCTGATAGTAGATAGCTGTGCAAAGTTAGCCTAGACTTGATTTTAAAGCTGTCCCAAACATTTATCTTTTATTCATGCATGTATGTGGTGGATGAAGGGTGAAATATCTGCAGCCCTTAGAAGATAGCACAATTTCCATGATACTGTGAAATCCCTGGTTAAGTGGGATATTGTTTTAAGAAATTGTCCATTACAGGAACTCTATTGTCACTATTCATTGCTAGTTTCAGACTTAGGAACTTTTCCTCTCCTTCGCCCTTTTCTTTTTTTTTAGTAGCTGATCTACGTTAAGGTTCATTGCACATTGTAAAGCCAAATCCAATAACTAGATGGAGTCCAAGATTACTGTTTGAACCTACAGCCCATGCATAATAGCCCTTATCCTAAGAAATCCATTCCAAGATCCAATTTCATGCTTTGTATCCACACTTTGTATTTTCTGTAAGACTGCCTTATCATTCCAGCAAATCACATCAAACTACTAAGGTATCTAAGCACTGTCATGACTTGACATCCGAGAGACCTTGGGATAGTGTTCTGTAATTCGATTGTGGGAGATTGTCTTTCAAGAGAGGTAGTGCACCTATGCACTATCTATGTTGAGAAGTGCATAAAAACACCATCAACACATACGTTGGAGGGGGTCGGATGGACGAGGGAGAAGGGAATTATAGCAGAACGAAGGTCTTCCCCATTTGTGTTTCTTTTTATGAAGACTCCAGGTATGTTCTTGTAGCCCTCATCATCTAAATCTTCATAATGGTGTGCATATGGAACACAAGCAAAGCTACAATGTTTGGATGCATTACAGAGTATTTCTTTAATTCAAAAATTTTGAGAGCTTCCTTGTAAAATCCTTTTTTGTGCTTAACCTGCACCCTTGTGCATTCCTTGAGCTCGCATTTCTTTGAGGAACTCTTTTAAACATTTCGCATGCCTTGGCTCTGCTCAGCTTTTTTCTTACATATCTATCATTGTAGCAGTAGAATGTATACTTTCGGGAGGCCGTATAAATTCAAATGATCTCCCTGATACGGAGGGAAAAAAATTGTTACATCTGCAATATTTGAAAACTGTATGTTGTAGAGGCTTAAATAATCTCTCTTTTTTTTTTATTGTCAACCTGTCTCAGCTACGGCTCTTGAACAATAATAGAAAATTTTAAAGGTTTTAATAACCTGCTTGGTCCCTCTGACAATTTATCATAGTTGTAGTGCTTGAAAATAAAATATTGTCTTTTACTAACATAACAAAGAGCTTTCCATTGATCGTGGTGAAGATTAACTTCAAACTTGAGCGCGTCTCTGGAAACTCACCAGCAAACAGAAATGTTGTACATTAATTTTTTTGTCTCTTAAGTTATGTATTTGCACCTCGCCTGTCTCCTTACCTTCTGTCTTGTGAATAACACATGGGATTTGATAATAATGCAAGTAGATGGGAATATTTCCAAATTCCAATATTCATTTTCTAATATACTTGGCAACCTGTCATTGTTACGCCATTTAGAGTTGAGGCATTGTACATAATTAAATAGTCTCCCTGAAACCATTGGCAAACCATCATAGCTGCAACGTTTAGACTTGCAAAGGTGGAGTAAATTAAATAATCTCACTGGTTTCATTTTTAATCTATCTCTCTCTCTCTCTCTCTCTATTTTCATTTTGTATATATGCTTGACATTGTAATCATTACATTTTGTATTCAATGAAGATTATGCATTTGTAATTCTCGTTGTTTGATGTTTATCCTGCATACCATTTGTGTGTGTCCACCCCCTTCATGGAATTGAATATCAACCTTCAATCTTGAATGAAGTTTCTGGTCCTTCCACCCTCGCCATTCTTTGGATATTCTCTGCACCTCATGATGTGCAATCCCTTTTAACTTAGTGAGGGCCTTTATCAACCAATCGAATCGCTGAGGTCTATAATTCCTTGCCTCCTCAAATTTGGAGAACATCTTCCCACCATTCTTAGTTTCCAGGCAACCTGTTCGGGTTCCCTCTAGAAGATATTTGACTGAATGTTGAAGTGAATAGTATATTTTAACTTGTGTAGTGATAAATGAATTAATTGATTTCAGATTAGAGAGGACTATTTAGTTTGAATTTATTCGAATACTTGTTCACATGAAGATATTCATTGAGACTTAAGTTGTATGAGTGCATATTTATATGTATGTTTTGTTAGTTTGATATATATATATATATATATATATATATATGTTATGTAGAGAGAGAATAGTCTAGTTAATAAATGGTTATCATAGAAAGTATTTCTTATAATTAGTAGTGTTGTTAGGATAAATTGGCTTATTAGTAAAATAATAATAATAATAATAATAATAAAAATAAAATTTATAATGATGTGAAATATAAATAAAAATTTAGGTTATGTTTCCTTTAAATATTTTATATCACTACATCATAAGCGCATAAATATAATGTAAGCTGATTGTTTTTGAGAGTACCTTGAAAAGGATACTTGAATGGTAATTAAAGGATAAATTTTTATGTGTAAATATGCATTTGGATAGCTTTAGGCTCTTTTCAATTAAATGAGTTTATTTTGGATAAGGTAAATAGAATGTTTTATTATTAGTGGTTAAATTTATCCGTGAATGTTTGTAGTATATTAGTCCAATACTTTATTAAGGAGTCTACACTTGGTAGTTGTCATATTAAAATAGTAGTCTTGAAAAAGCATATGTGGTTGGGACATAAGCTGTATTTTGTTAGTTACTTAATTTTGTGGTTACGGTAAATTGATTAATCAGGGGAGTAATGTTTAGAAGGGAAATAGTATATTGATCCTTTGGGATCATTAGAGAGTTTGGTTATATGGTTGCATTTGGTAATCTTACAATTGGTGGTTGTAATAACTCTTTAATTGAGGAATTGTGTATGTTAGAATTTAATCGTTATCTTTAGTCATGGTAAGTATTGTTGTAAACTCTATTTGTATTCATTTTGGTAGTTTTATAAACTTGTATAAACGTTGAAATAAATTGTTCTTGAATTGAGACTTCCTTTTTAATTATTTCTCTTGGATTGTTGATTAGGGGATAACTTTATGATGATCCGAGTTTCTAATAAATGTTATTCTTATAGGGATACTTATTTAGAATCTTGAGATGGTAATTGTTTTGGTCATTAAGTAGGTTGGTTTCTTTTATTTGGAAATGTGAATAGATATTTGTTGTCATTGCTATGTTGCTGATTTTATGAAGGTGATTTGCGTACCACTATAAGGGGGTTCTTGTGAGGAGAAAATTGAGGTCTCCTGTGGAATACCTTGTTGGTGGCTTTTGGTTGTATTAAGTGATTTTGTTGAATTAAAGGTTGATTTTCTTGTGCGTTTCCCTATTTGAGGTGACACCATTGTTGATTTGTGGATGGGTCTTGATGAATCTTCCTTTTTATGGCTTTTTGGAGTTAATCTCATATTTGAGGGAAATTTTATCCTTGTGTTGAAATTATTGGGGAAAAACTTGTGTTGCTTCATTTTACCCTTGGCTTCTAGAGGTTTGAGATGATTGTCAGTTGATGTTCTCTCTTTGATGTGCCCTTGAAGTGGCAAATGTTTTGGTATTAGGATTTTGAAAGGGTTGTACGAGAATTGTTGAGACTCTGATTTTGTACTTGTTAGCGAGATGGGTAATGCCTCACATGATTTTATGTTGTGATTCTTTGTTCAAATTTATGACGGTACAATCCTTGGTTTTTATGTTTTTGGGTCTCTAGGGAGAGTGGCTCCTCGTGGGCGCCATCGACCCGTTTAAGGGGAAGGGCACAAGATAACCCACGAGTGAGTTAGTAATCAAGTGAAAACCTAATAATTAACTTAGGAGGTTTGGGTAGTAATATCATTATAAGATTTTAAAAATGGATGCCTCGTCTTCATTAGTGCTTCCACAGACTAATGGAAGGCTGAGAAGGTCATGGTTGGCAAGGTCGGGACCTCGTCTTCACGAGAGGTTTACGGCTCCGCATGAGTCACCCTATGGACCGGCACCTCCAGTTGGGAGGAAGGGCACAGGACAGCCATAGATGGGACCGGTGCCTCTAGTTGGGAGGAAGAGCACATGACAGCCCATGTAGGACTATGCGATGATACTCTTCCCTAGTTTCCCATGTGTTTACTTTATTGTGTTCCTTTGGAAGTATGTTATGGGAGTTGATTTAGATTGTGGTTGAATGGATTTATATTGATTTATGGAGTATTTCCTTGATACATCTTTGGTGTACTTTGTGGTCTTGTATGATCTCATTGATATTTGACTTATGACCTTGTACTCTTTTGGTACTGTGATATGATGTTATTGTATTGTATAATTGCAATTTGGAATTGTATTATGTTTATTAATTCAATTTGATTTGGAAGTATTTCATGATCATCCTTTGGTTACTAGTTTACTGGTCATTGCTTTGATGGGATTCATGATTTTAAGTTATTATGTTGACTCTTGGATGTTGTTGATTATGTCATTGTAATCCTTGAGCTTTATGATACTTTTGTATGTTGTTGAGTCTTGTGGTTCCATGTTTGGATGTTCTTGGTTAAGGTCTCTTTCTTGTCAGCTCCTAGCACGGGGGTGGGTCTTCAAACTCACATGGTCGGGTGGAACGTGCTAAGCACCCCATTGGGTCCCCAGTTGAGGATCGAGAGGTGCAGATTGATGCTATTGTGGTGACTCCAGAGTTGTATATGTCTTGGAGCCAATTATGATACTTTGTATTCATCTATTTATTTGTATCATGTTATCTTATGTATGGTTTCCATTTATGTTTGGAAACACTTTTGTATCATTGTACATCTTGAACATTGTACTATAATGTAATGTTAAATCTTGTGTGGATACTGGCCATGGTAGTTGTTATTTAATGTGTTAAGTTATTATATCTTTGGCTTTTATTCTTTATTGTCATTGTGTGGATCTTAGTCACATAATGACTCCTCGTGTACCCCAAGGGATGTATGTGCTAATGAATCTACTTAAATGAAATTCATGTCATGATTTAATGTGTATTACATGTATGTTATGTTTACTTTAAAAAAAAAATTATGCAGTAATTATTGTTTAATTGTCCTTTGGGGTTTGCATGACGGGGCATTACATAGTACAATAATGAATGAATTACAAAGTGAACAACTAGTACACGCTCCAACTGAAGAACGTTGAGGAGATGAACATTGATGGGGAACCCAATGGGTGCGGAGCACATTCCATTTGACCACGTGGGTTATAAATAACCCACCCCCCATGCTCATAGGTGACAAGGAAGTAATCATGACCATAAATGCCATAAGCCAACTCTAATAAAACAACATAGTATAATAACTCCAACATAACATCAAGAATTACAAATGACATAATGACAACATTCATGAGATAAAATAATAACATAACACCATGACACTCATTGCAATAACTATGCCCATAACCATAAACCAAATAACCAAAGAAAAATCATAAATCATTTCCAAAAGAATCTGAAGCAACAATTAGTATACAATTCCAGAGGCAACAAAGAATAAGGCATACGGGTGTCTAGAGGAGGGTGTCATCGCATAGCCTACAGGGGTTATCTTGGCCCTTCCTCCATCTTGAGGCGCTGACCCCCATCTATGGTTATCCTAGCCCTTCCTTCTACTTGAGGCGCCAGCCCCATAGGGTAGCTCATGTAGAACTGTCAGCCTCTCATGTGGACGAGGTTATGACTTTGCCGACCACTGCCTTCTCAGTCTACCATTAGTCTACGATAGCCCTAATGCATAGAAGAGGTATCCATTTATTATTTTATGTGTTTTTACTACCCATCCCCCTAAATTCTATTATTAGGTTTTCACTTGTTAAACTACTCTTACGTGGGTTATCCTGAGCTCTTCCTCCTTTCGAAGCATCAACCTTCACAAAGAGCCACTCTCCCAAAAGATCCTGAAATATAAACCAAAACAAGGCAAGGGTTGTACCATAATGAATAAAGCATATATCTCAAAACAAAGACATGCGAGGCATCACCCATCTCATAATAACTCATAATCAAAATCTCAACAATCTCACTCAACCCTTCCAAAATAATAAAGCTAAATCATGCAACAACAAGGGCACGCCTATGGAGTACTAAGGATCACAACCACCAAAGTTTGGATTCATAAGATCGATAGGGTTCCCTCATTACAAAAGTCAACATGATAACTCAAGGAAATAAAGAAGTCGATGAGAATTAGAAACAAAACAACGTAATAACTTTTACACCAAATTAATATAATTCTTTTAATTACCATTCAAAAACTTCTCTTTTCCTTGAACTAATTCTGTAATAAATTTCAATAAAAATTCCAATTCCTAATAAAATTTGTCTCTTCCGTAATATCCACAACTATAATTTTTATACTAAAAATTAAATTAAATTAATATATATATATATATCATTATTAAAAAAAAACCCACACACTAAATATATATATATATATAATTAAAAAAACAAACTGGCGAATGCATTAAGGCTGTTTGGCCTGTACAAGCACTATGCACAACAGTCATACAGACTGTGTAGAGAGTACGGGGGTGTATGGCCCAATGCCGTCCCTCCCTACACTCTTCAATTAATTTTTTTTTTAATATATAAATTTCGAATGCAAAATCTTGTTTCATTTTTTTTATAATGAAAATTCCTCATAGAATTTTTTTGCTGATTTGACCCAAAATGAATATTTCAAAGAAAAAAAAACCAAAAAATTTATTTAAATAAAAGACCAATATAGGTATATTATATATATATTTATGTATATCCTTCCAAAGATATATATATATATATATATATATATATATATATATATGCAGGTGCATCAAATAATTTAAAACTTTCAGCATAGGAATAAAATTTTCTCAAACAATGAAATATGGGAATAAATAAAATCTAATCAATTACTATTTTCATCTTATGTGACAAAATTTCACTTGAATTGATGAAAGGAATTTTATATTGAATCCCTAATTTATATGAAAGTAAGTCTAAATATAGGCATCCATTGGTTTCAGAAGGAAGCTAATTTTATCAAAACATAATTATAAAGAAATTCTAGAACAATAAAGATTCAACCAACAGATTTTTCCCCAATTATTTGATACCCATAAGTTTTTCTAAAACCCCGTAATAATTTCTTTTCCCAACACAATATGATTGCCATTACAGTTTTAACAAAAGAGAGATAATTTATAGAACCTGGAGTCCTGCGCTACTGATAATTTGATGAAGCTTGCTTGATCTTGAATGCCTTTTAGAGAGCTCCCGTTCCTTCTTCAAAATCTCTTTGCCACCTTTCCTTGATAGATTCTCTAATCTACAGTTAATCTAGAATAACCTCTCCTTTCAAACAAAGAAAACTAAAATAATTTAGTGCAGAAGAAGAACAAGGGAAAATCTCATTTTTCAAAAGCTCCATATTTTCTCTAACTTCTATAATTTTCCCATGAATCCCAAGTCTCTCAAATTTTTCAATTAAATAAAAGATATCTCTTCTCTTTTTCAAAAACTTTAAAAATCCACTTTAAAAGAAATTTTCTAATTTTAATTCCAGCTTTTCAGCCAAACTCAATACTCATTCACCCTTTTTATCTTTTCTTTTCTTTTGTTGATTTTTTTCCCTTTATCAATACTTTTTTTTTGTTTTAATTCTAATTTTGCAAGCTTTACTTGCAATGCACATAATTTAATTTATTTATTTCATAATTATCCTCAACAATCAATTTTAATTAAATTAACAAAATACTAATCTTAAATATTTAATTAATACTTAAATAAAACACATCTTTTATATTTTAATACAAATTTATTCCAACACTATAATAAACATTGATTAACACCATTTAATTAAATAAATCACATCATACAAAATACCAACGTAAAATAAATATGAACAAGAAAATCACACAAACCACAATAATAAATTTTAGAAATGACAAACACAAAAGCTCACAATACCATTCAATCAAGACGGTTTGAGGGTATGTGCAGGATCATGATGGGCCAAAAAGTGGCAATATGATGGGTATGTGGCTGACAACTATTTGTTTACCCAAAATTAATGAAATGAAAAGGGTTTTTAAAGGAGATTCTGAGATTTCCACCAATATAAATTATGCTTTACTTTGAATTTAATAAATAATTCTTATTCATTTTCTATTCAAATTACGACTAAAGTCCTAATTGATAGGCCGATTGAAAAAAATCTATAGCTTTCGAACGGTATCACATTTTTTGAATTCAGAACATGTGTCACATTCTATGCTTTGCATACTATAGGATTAAAAAAAGAAAAAAATGAATTTCATGAAGTTTTGACCAAGTTAAGGTGTCAGACATAGATGTTTTTATATTTTTTTAAAATTTGTAATAAAAAATTCATAATTAATTATTTACTTAAAAAAAAATATAAAAAAATATGCATCACATTGGGGCATGAGTCCTCTATTTATATCTAAAATCTTATAAAAAAATATTATCATTTTATTGTGGTTAGGGTGGTCAGACAGACACCTACTTATTTTTTCCTTTAAATTTAAGTACCACTACATTGAAATTTCAAATGTTCACCAAATAGATATATTTTTTTTTAAAATAAACCTATTAGTTTATAAACTACATTCAATTTTCTACACATTCTATTCTTACATATTTTTGAAATAATATAGATAACTTATTCAAATTTTTACATCAAGCTACCTAATTCTAATTTTTTTGAAATTTTTGCCACTTAAGGGCTTGTTTTTTCCATGATGATCCTGCACATACCCTTGACAATGATGGGATGGGGTGACTTCCTTATCATCTCTATTTCAACATCATGCTGTTGGGTAAATTTGTTGCTCACCCTGTCTTGCCGAGGCAAGTGGAATCAACACTCTATACTTGCAATCCCTACATCCAGAAAATATCATGTACATGTACATATATATATATAATCAAAGAATTACATTGTGAGAAGGAATTAAAGAATAGCAGGGCACTCGTAAACGAGTGGTGCTACACTTTCCTCTCACCCAAACTATACTAATAATTATAATATCAAAGATGAGATAACATTTCCAAACTAACTGATCATATCATAGCATAATTTACTAAATCACTGCATCACAATATATATTACAAAATTCAAACTAACATCACCAAACCATAATATCATATGAAATATCCATGTCCTCAAATGTATAAGCATAATCACCAAACAATCTAACTATCCAGTCCACCAAACCAAACAATAAATAGTACTATCTCAATCACAAAGTATCAAACGAAAGAATAGAAAAATAATGAGTCCAACTAGCAACATGGGGGGTATTACATCCTCCCCCCCATGAATCCAGCTTACTCCTAGAAGCCAGAAAAAAAGTAAGGGTAAGATTCCCTGATACGGAAAGCATCCTCCCATGTGGTTGAAGTCTCATCATTGGGATCCCACTAGACCCGCATTTGCACAATATCCTTGCCTTTGAGAGTGAGTCTCCTATGTTGTAGCATGACCACAGGCTCTAGAGCTAGCTACCCATCCTCAACCTGTAGAGCATTCCAATCAAGTATGTGAGTAACATCAAGAAAATATGGCCTAAGGACTAAAACATGAAAAACATCGTGAATCTGTGACAAAATGGGTGGCAAGGCCAGGTGGTAGGAAACAGGACCAATATGTTCTAACACATCAAATGACCCTACAAAATGGGGTGCAAGCTTAGAACCCTTTCCATAATGAATAGGGCTCTTCTGAGGATGAACTCGAAGAAACACTTGATCTCCAACTGCAAACTGCCGATCAACTCTATGTGTATCAACATACTTCTTCTACCTATCTTGAGCCGCTACAAGATGCTCTTGGATGTGAGCTACCTGCTGCTCCATGTCACAAAGCATCTCGGGTCCAAGAAGAACCCTATTCTCTAATCGATCCTAGCTCAAAGGGGTATGAAAAGGATGACCATATAAAGCCTAAAATGGAGCCATGCCAATTGAACTATGGTAGCGATTATTATAGGAAAAATAAACCAAATGTAGATAATCTTCCCAATGAGATTGTTTGTTCATGACATACATGTGGAACATATCCTCAAGCACCTGATTGACTCTCTCAGTATGACCATCTATCTCAGGATGGTAGGTAGAACTAAAATTCAACTTAGTCCCTAAGGACCGCTGCAAAGATGTCCATAATGTAGATGTGAATATTGGATCTCTGTCAGAAATGATTATGTGCGGTATCCCATGCAATCGAACAATATCTTCCATGGACACCCTAGCCACCATAGAAGTAGTATAGGAAGATCGGATAGGAGAGAAATGGGCTACCTTGGTCAACTTGTCAACAGTGACCATGATAGCGTCATTGTGCCTGGAAGATAGGCAAGCCGAAAATAAAACCCATAGAAATAATGTCCCACTTCCACTTCAGAACAAGATGCAGCTACAAAAAACCTATCGGATGATGATGCTCAGCCTTAACTCTGACATTCTAGACACCTAGCCACAAAATCAGCAATGTCATGCTTCAATCCTGCCCAAAAATATAGTGGGAAAAGATCAACATACATTTTCTTAACTCCAGGATGTGTCGAATAAGGAGCCCTATGAGCTTCAGTCAATATTAGGGTACAAAGACACTTTGTAGGAGGTACATACATTTGGCTTGCATAATGCAAAACACCTTCCAAGTCCAAAGAATAGCCAACCAATTTACCTTTCAATGCTTTTCCTGACTCAATCTCCTATTTCACCACTTGATACCAATTATCTGAAGAAAGAGCTACGAGGATCTGATTCCTCAAATCAACCTCAAGAGCCACAACAAAAATCTCATGCCTGCGTCGACTCAAAGCATCTTCCACCACATTCTCCTTGCCCTAAATATATTTCACTTCAAAATAATATTCATACAAAAATTCCATCCACCTTCTTTGTCTTGCATTTAGGTTCGGCTGCATAAAGATGTATTACAGACTACGCTAATCTGTATGCAACTTGAACCGATACCCTAGAAGAAAGTGTTGCCACCTTGCCAAGGCATGTATAACTACAACCAACTCCAAATCATGAGTTGGTCATGATTCATAAGCAATCTCTTGTCCTTCTTGCATCAACATAGCCCATAAGCCTTCCAAAGAAGTATCTGTACAAAACAACAAAGTCACCTGTTGGATCCAATACTGCTAATATTGGAGCACTAGTCAACTTTTCCTTAAGAGCCTGGAAAGCTAAATAACATTGATCAGACCAAAGAATTTTTTTTCCCTTCCTCTGTAAAGAGGTGATAGGATGTGCTATCCTTGAAAAGCCTTGGATGAACCACCGATAATAGCTTACAAGTCCCATGAAACTATGAGTTTTTGAGACATTTGTGGGTGCAGTCCAATCCACAATGGCTTGAATCTTTGCCAGATCAACTGAAATTACCTCACCAGAAATCAAATGGCCCAGATATTGAACTTTAGTCTTATAAAATTTACACTTTTCCAAGTTGGCAAACAACTGATTGTCCCTTAAGCACTATAACACCTGCTTTAGATGTTCCTCATGTTCCTCCATAGACCTGGAATAAATTAGTATGTCATCAAGAAACAAAAGGACGAATCTATTGAAGTACATTTAGCACACTCCATTTATTAAGCTCATAAAGACTAAAGGTGCATTCGTTAACCCAAACGACATCACAGTGAACTCATAATGCCTGTATCAAGTACGAAATGTTGTTTTATGAATATCTGCATCCACAATCTGCAACTAATGATATCCTGATTTGAGATCAATCTTAGAGAACACCTTTTCCCCTTTTATCTAATCAAAAAGATCATCAATTCTGGGTAAAGGATATCAGTTCTTCACTGTTAGTTTGTTCAACTACCTGTAATCAATACACAAGCAAAGTGAACCATCCTTCTTCTTCACGAAAATCATAGGTGCTCCCCAAGGGGAAACACTTGGGTGGATAAGCCCCTTAGCCAACAACTCTTCCAACTACAGATGGAGTTCTTGAAGTTACTATGTTGTCATCTTATATGGAGCTCAAGATATCGGCTCAACTCTAGGTACTAGATCAATCCTAAAATCTATATCTCGCTTTGGCAGCATATTGGGTATCTCTTCCAGAAAGACATAAAAAAAATCCTTAAGGAGTGGGTGATCATCCAATGACACGCCTCGACTATCCATTAATTCCAAGTCACTCAGATACTCCAAAGAGCTGAAAAACCTATCAGAAGCAACTTTTAAGCTACATAGCAGAGATCATTCGCAATGAAATGGGTCTTTGAACACCCACGATCTCCACCTCCTTTCTAGAATCATCGATGTACCACACTGGTTTACAGTGATAATCAATCATAGCACGGTGTGCACTCAACCAATCCATGCCCATGATGACATCATATGAGTCGAGTGGTAGGATTCTGAGGTCCACATTAGTTGACAATTACCCTATACTCAGGCTACAACCCTACACAAGCTTCTCTACAACAACCTTTGACCCTGAGGCCAATTCAACTTGCCATTTTATGCCTTGACTAGTTGCCACTAGTCCACATCGCTTAACTACTAAAGGAGATATAAAGGAATTAGATGCACCAGAATCAAAAAGTATAGAAATGCTAGCATTATTCAACACACCTGATCTCTCAATGATGGTGCTCTGATGGTCTGCCTATCGATTATCAACTACAGCAAAGACATGATGAGATCTGCCTGCATCACCTACTATCGACTTTGATCCAACTAGCCTCTGATTAAATCCTGAGGTGTTCTTCTAAGGACACAATCTAGCGATATGACCTTGTTGCCCACATGAGTAGCATCCAATACCTCTGCCAAATCCTCTGCCCCCTGATGGAGCATTTGACTACTGAAAGCTTCCTTGACTCGATGTTGACTGAAAACTAGGTGTAGGCTGCACAAAATGCTCCTAATGAGCTCGGTTCCTATTTCGATCCCTACGAAACTAAGAATTTCCACCCTAATGAGATTGGGAGTTCTTCTGTCTCGACTGCTATTGCTGCTAACCCCCTTTAGAGGGTGGATACCTGTTCCTAGAAGATCCTGCACCTTGTGACTGACCTCCATGAGTGCTAAAACTAGGTGTAGGTGCATTGCCAATTTGTACTCCAATGTGACCACCCAATGCCATGGCCAAATTCTCCTCTACCAAATGATCCTTTCAACTACCATTTCCATCATCTTTAGCTTGAAGAATTGCACGCCTCCACTGATGAGCACATTTAAGCCCTGCACAAAATGTTGCACCAACATGCCTTCATCGTGGCTGATCCCTACATATTGCTTCAACTCATAGAAGTGCCTCTCATACTGTTCTATTGACATCGACAACTACTTGAGATCATGAAACTTATCAGCTCTGTGTTTCCTCCAATGATCTGAGAGGAAGCAAGCACCCTGAACTTGTCCATAAACAACTCCCATGTGACCATGCTGAGATCAAGATGTAACTTTTGTTCTTTAAGATGCCACCAAGTAGATGCAAAACCTCGCAAATGCATAACTGCGCACTAAGCCTTGGTATTGCTACCATAGGGGTGCATTGTGAAGCAACAATCTAAGTTAATCAACCATGTCTCAGCTTCCAAACCTCCTCCAAAACCATTGAAAGTGGGAGGGTGAGCTCTCATCAAATCTCTTATATGGCTTGCTATCATTGCATCCTGATCCACAGATGTTTCTCTCTGCCTTGGTGACCTTTCTCTTTCTCTCTCAACTTTCTGCACCTCTTCTGGCCTAGGTCCCAATCGATCAAGAATCTCTTTGAAAATGTGTTGCAATTGACTGTCTAATCCAAGTTGTCATAGGTTTTGACCACCTGATGGATTGCTATGAAGACTCAGTTGTTCCTCATGCTCAGAACCATGGGAACTAGGAACAAAAGGACTTTTTGGGTTTGCTCTACAACCAACACCACGACCTCTTGCTCGACCATGTCCTCTACCTCAAGGTATATTTCTACGCAACACGATAAAGGTACAAGTGGGCTCAAGAGTCAAATGCACGGTTTCCTAATAGACTTAACTACCTAGAGACCCCAACATTTGTAAACCTTGGCTCTAATACCAAGTTGTAACGCCCATCATGCAAACCCCAGAGAAAAAACATAGCCAACAATTTTTTTTTTAAATAATACAAAGTAATCATGCAACAACCATTAAACATATCTACATTGCACATAAACAACATAACGTCTAGTCCTCTGGGGAACACGAGGTCACATTGCATAACAACACATAAAAAAAAGATAAAAGATGAAATTGAATAACTTATTAAAAACTTACATTCATCATAACATTACAATAACCATTTATAGAAGTACATCCATGAACCATAAGAAAAAGTAATATTACATCACATATTAATAACACTATAATGAATCTCATACAATAATGATTACAAAGGTTCCTAAATAATACATCATCATTTAAACATTACATTACATGTTCTCAATAAATGAATTACAATAAATCTCCCATACATGCAGGATAAATACATAGTACAATAATGAATGAATTACAAAGTGAACAAGTGGTACAAGCTCCAACTAAAGAACATTGAGAAGATGAACATTGATGGGGAATCCAACAGGTGAGGAGCACATTCCACTTGACCACGTGGGTTATAAATAACCCACCCCCTATGCTCAGAGGTGAAAAGGAAGTAATCACAACCATGAATTCCATAAGCCAACTCTAATAAAACAACATAGTACAATAACTCCAACACAACATCAAGGATTACAAAGGACATAACGACAACATTCATGAGATAACATAATAACATAACACCCTGACACTCATCACAATAACTAAGGCCATAACCATAAACCAAGTAACCAAAGAACAATCATAAATCATTTCCAAAAGAATCTAAAGCAACAATTAGTATACAATTCCAGAGACAACAAAGAACAAGGCATATGGGTGTCTAGTGGAGAGTGTCAATGCATATCCTACATGGGTTATCTTGGCCCTTCCTCCAACTTCAGGCACTGACCCCCATCTATGGTTATCCTAGCCCTTCCTCCTACTTGAGGCACTGGCCTCATAGGGTAGCTCATGTGGAGTCGTCAACCTCTCATGCGGATGAGGTTAGGACTTTGTTGACCACAACCTTCCCAGTCTACCATTAGTCTATGATAGCCCTAATGCATAGACAAGGTATCCATTTATTATCTTATTTGTTTTTACTACCCATCCCCCTAAATTTTATTATTGGGTTTTCACTTGTTAAACTACTCTTACGTGGGTTATCTTGAGCTCTTCCTCCTTTTGAGGTGCCGACCCGCATGAAGAGCCATTCTCCCAAAAGATCCCAAATTATAAACCAAAACAAAGCAAGGTTTGTACCATAATGAATAAAGCATGTATCTCAAAACAAAGACATGTGAGGCATCACTCGTCTTGCAATAACTCATAATCAAAATCTCAACAATCTCGCACAAACTTTCCAAAATAATAAAGCTAAATCATGCAACAACAAGGGCATGCCTCTGGAGTACGAAGGATCACAACCACCAAAGTTTGGATTCATAAGATCGACAAGGTTCCCTCATTATAGAAGTCAACATGATAACTCAAGGAAATAAGGAAGTTGATGAGAATTAGAAACAAAACAATGTAATAAATTTCACACCAAATTAATATAATTATTTTAATTACCATTCAAAAACTTCTCTTTTCCTTGAACTAGTTCTATAATAAATTTCAATAAAAATTCCAATTCCTAATAAAATTTGTCTCTTCCGTAATATCCACAACTATAATTTTTATACTAAAAATTAAATATATATATATATATATATATCATTATTAAAAAAAACCACACACACACACACACTATATATAATAAAAAAACAAACTGGTGAATGCATTAAGGTTGTTTGACTTGTACAAGCACTGTGCACAACAGTCATACAAAATGCACAAAGAGTACGGGGAGGGGGGGGGTTATGACCCAACGCCGTCCCTCCCTACACTCTTCAATCAATTTTTTTTTAATAAATAAATTTTGAATGCAAAATTTCATTTCATTTCTTTTTTTATAATGAAAATTCTTCATAGATTTTTTTTCCATTTGACCCAAAATGAATATTTCAAAGAAAAAAAACTAGAAACTTTATTTAAATAAAAGACCAATATGGGTATATTATATATATATATAAATATATATTTATGTATATCCTTCCAAAGAGATATATATACAGAGGTGCATCAAATAGTTTAAAACTTTTAGCACAGGAATAAAATTTTCTCAAACAAAGAAATATGAGAATAAATAAAATCTAATCAATTACTATTTTCATCTTATGTAACAAAATTTCACTTGAATTGATGAAAGGAATTTTATATTGAATCCCTAATTTATACGAAAGTAAGTCTAAATATGGGCATCCATTGGTTTAAGAAGGAAGCTAATTTTCTCAAAAACTCATTATAAAGAAATTCCAGAACAATAAAGATTCAACCAATAGATTTTTCCCCAATTATTTGATACCCAAAAGTTTTTCCAAAACCTCGTAATAATTTATTTTCCCAACACAATATGATTGCCATTACAATTTTAACAAAAGAGAGATAATTTATGGAACCTAGAGTCCTGCTCTGCTGATAATTTGATGAAGCTTGCTTAATCTTGACTGCCTTTTCGAGAGCTCTCGTTCCTTATTCATAATCTCTTTGCCAACTTTCCTTGATAGATTCTCTAATCTAAACTTAATCCAGAATAACCTCTCTTTTCGAACAAAGAAAACTAAAATAATTTACTACAAAAGAAGAACAAGGGAAAATCCCATTTTTCAAAAACTCCATATTTTCTGTAACTTCTGTAATTTTCCCATGAATCCCAAGTCTCTCAAATTTTGCAATTAAATAAAAGATATCTCTTCTCTTTTTCGAAAACTCTAAAAATTCACGTTAAAAGAAATTTTCTAATTTTAATTCCAACTTTTCAGCCAAACTCAATACTCATTTGTCCTTTTTATCTTTTCTTTTCTTTTATTGATTTTTTTCCCTTTATCAATACTTTTTTTTTTGTTTTAATTCTTATTTTGCAAGCTTTACTTAAAATGGACATAATTTAATTTATTTATTTCATAATTATCCTCAACAATCAATTTTAATTAAATTAATAAAATAGTAATCTTAAATATTTAATTAATACTTAAATAAAATACATGACTTTTATATTTTAATACAAATTTATTCCAACACTATAATAAACACTTATTAACACCATTTAATTAAATAAATCACATCAGACAAAATACAAACGTAAAATATATACAAACAAGACACTCACACAAACAAAAATAATAAATTTTAGAAATGACAAACACAAAGACAAACAATACCATTCAATCAGGACGGTTTAACAATCATGGGACGGGGTGACTTCCTTGTCATCTTTGTTTTAACATCATGCCATTGGGTAAATTTGATGCTTGCTCTGTCCTGCCGAAGCAGGTGGAATCGAAACTCTGAACCTACAATCCCTGCATCCAAACAATATTGTTTACATGTACATATATATATAATCAAAGCATTACATTGTGAGAAGGAATTGCAGCATAGCAGGGCACTTCTAAACGAGTGGTGCTACACTGTCCTCTCACCCAAAATATACTAATAATTATAATATCAAAGATGAAATAACATTTCTAAACTAATTGATCATATCATAGCATAAATTACTAAATCACTGCATCACAATATATATTACGGAAATCAAACTAACATCACCAAACCATAATATCATATGAAATATCCATGTCCTCAAATGTATAAGCATAATCACCAAACAATCTAACTATCCAGTCCACCAAACCAAACAATAAATAGTACTATCTCAATCACAAAGTATCAAACGAAAGCATAGAAAAATAATGAGTCCAACTAGCAACATGGTGGGTATTACATCCACCACTTGCACCCAATGGTGCTCACTTTCGAGAACGAGTCGATGTGAATGTTAGTACCATTTAGGCTCAAGTTAACACTATTAAAAATGAAGAATGTGTTCACCCATTATTGAGGAGTTTTACATCAAAAATGCAAATTGTTGTTGATGCATGTAGGTCCATGGAAGTGGACTTAGACAAGCATCAACGATGGCTAGAGGAAAGGAGATATTCTGAATATAAAGAGCAAAACACAAAGAAATCAATAGATGCAATTGAGAGCCGCAAAACTTTATATCTTATATTTATAAAAAGATTGATCTTCGGTGGATATTTTATAAAGAATTTTGTTGGATGCATATTTTATAAAGAATTTGGTTGGATGGATATTTTTAGTGTTGAATTCATGAATATTTAATAGTATAATGATGAGACAAAAATTTAGTAATACATATTAAATAATCTATTAATTTAGTGTTTGCTAATGTATATAGTGTGTATATATAGTGTTTATTCATGCATCATGGTTGACTGATGACTTATTTGTTGATCATATTCATTGTATAGATTTCACATGAACAATCTAATTAACATGTATCTTGATACATCTTCTAAGAATTTTATTTGAAAGTTGCATAATGTTCTTGTTTATGTACCATGATTGGAAGATAGTGATTCTTATTCATGATAATTTTATGGTCTTTTACATGATTGATCTAATGACATGTTATTAAACTTGAAGGTTTTAATGGCATGAATGTTCAATTGAGTTGTAATGGTTTTGTTTGATGGTTGTATCGCTTCTTATTCTAGAGCCCATCCCAACATGGGAAAACACTCTTCCTCTCAACTCTCTCTCTCCCCCTCTCTCCCTCTCCTTTTGTCTCTCCATCCCTCTCTTTCTCTCAACTCTTTGTCTATCTCTCCCTCTCACTCTCAAGTTCCTCCCACCCCTCTCTCTCTCTCAAGTCTCTCAAAGCTTCTTCTCTCCCTCCCTTTTTCCCTCTCAAATCTCTATCTCTCCCTAGATCAAGTCTCTCTCTCTCTCTGCCTCTTTGCCTCCAACTCTCCCTCTCAACTCTTTGTCTATATCTCCCTCTCACTCTCAGGTTCCTCCCACCCCTCTCTCTCTCTCTAAAGTTTCTTAGAGCTTCCTCTCTCCCTCCATTTCTCCCTCTCAAGTCTCTATCTCTCCTTAGATCAAGTCTCTCTCTCTCTCTCTCTTCAATTCTCTCTCTACCTCTTTGCCTCCAACTCTCCCTCTCATCTCTATCTCCCTCTTTGTACTTTCTCTCTCCCTCTCTCTCTTGTGAATTGGCTACACATCCATAATTTTGTTAACAACGGTACATTTTCCTTGGTGTTATTAATTTTTAGTTGCTTTTAAGTTTTCTTTACAACTCATCTTCCTTGGTGGGAAAATTGATGGGAAATCCTATCATTATTAATATTTAGTTTCTTTTAGGTTTTCTGTAAGAATTTATAAGGCCATATGTAGTGCCCCTCTATTACTGTCATTCTTGATATTCATGTAAATTTTTTTGTTGAGTGGTCATGTCGTTTTCAGTGTTATTGGTTGATTTGTGATGATTTTGTAATTGTGTTTGTGAATTGAGAACACTAATAATATGATTAGATTTGATTAATCAAATTAATTTAAATTATAAGGTCACTTGATTTAGTTGGAATTAAAATTAGAATTAATAATAATTGTTATTGTATTATTGTTGGAAATCAACTATTTATAGATAACAAAATTATTTCAATTAATAAATTTAAAATATAATTAAAATTTGAAAATATAAAGTAAATCATTAATATTTCATAAATAAATCAACTATTATTAAGCATCGTATTCAACTATAATTATGATCCATTATCTTGTGAAGATAAGTATTTTGTTATGATAAGATATTCATATTAAGAAAGTGATTTAGAATAGATAGAGAGGGATAAGACTTTCCAAAACATTTTTATTTTGTTTTAAAGCAACTAAAAAGTAAAAAGAAAGAAAAAAGAAAAAAGAAAGCAGCCATGCAAGGCTTAAAATGAAATTTTCAACTAGAAACTTGTTTTCTTTCTGGTTTTGGGGGAAGATTTGGAAGCAGATCTATTTTTGGTTGGAGGACCAGAGGGATTTGGGGAGGGGTTAGAAGAGGAAGTTAGCAGAGATGAATAGAGGGGTTAGTATGTCTCTTCATGACAGTGCACCTATGCTTATGCTCATCACAGTCAAGATGGCTTCCTTGGACGGTTCTTCTGAGATTGTTTTATGGCTTTTAGGTACATTTAATGGTATTCTTATTTTTGGCTTTAAATATATATTTAAATATATATATATATATATATATATACATTTATTTATTTATTTATTTATTTATTTATGGATCTCTTAGTCTTTTAATCCAGCTTATTATTCTGATTTCCTTTCGCGGGTGATGTTTGGCATGCTGTTTGTGTTTGGTAGTCGAAGGAAACTCTATGTACATGGTGTACGAGTAGATTATTATAGGTTATTCTTGTCTATGTAAACTTTAGCATCTATAGCTTCCTCGCCCTACGGTTATGTTGTGTTAGTAATGAACAAGTATTAGTCTGTATGCTCCCAAAAATTATGGTGTGTCTTTGCATATTTACAAGTCTATTAATAAAGTATTCGATTCAAAGTAATATCTTCTCTTCAACAAGTATGGTTTGTGTGACCACCACCCACTTTGAAGCTTTGTTTCTCCTCTAATCTTTGTTTTATTCGATGCCTTATTAGGAGGGTCCATGTAATAACTGAGGCTGCATGTTCGCCCCTTATTCTGCACTTCTTCCATCTTACTGTAGGCTCAATTTACACTGATGACTCCAATTTCTATTCTATAGTTATACTAATCTCCACCTTACAGGTGTCCTTGAGGGTTTAATCTTGACGAATTTGTTACATGGTTTCAGTTTGTGCTTGATTCTTGCTCTTGTAAGGCAATTCACTTTTGTCCTGTATTGATTTGGCATGTGATAATTATCATGATTCTTGATAATCATCATTTCTGCATGGCGTACTTCCCTATATTTTTTTTGATACTATGCAACCTTCCATCCAAGGAAATTTGATGTTCCTTATTTTGTAATCAGTATATTCCATGAGGTGGCGTCGCTTTAAGGCGCTCTGCTTTTTTGAACTCATGTTTTTTCTATGCTTCCTTAGTGTTAAACCATCTTCTGCATTTTCTTCTCCATAGTAGCAATATGATATACCTTGAGTTGCATAGAGATTTGCTAAAGTTTAGTGAATAGAAACCCCAGCGAATGGAATTCCCACTTGTGTTCGGTGGATACAATGACACCTGGTCTATCATGAATAGAAAGTATTGATGGGAGCAACATAGAGGCTTTCTACGGTAGCTGCATGTTTTAGATATATTAGAATTAAACTTATTTTTCAAAAATGCTATATCAGATGAGGTTTCTGAATTTTCTCTGTAGTTTTGGTGGGATATTATGGCAATGTCAAAGGGAAAGTCCACTTCCATTGTACATTGAGGTCCCTTGCAGCTAGATGTAAATGTTGGTGCATGATCTTGTGTTGTGTGCCATGTAAAAATTGAATGATGGAAATGATTGTAGTTATCTCAAGGTTAGAGCATCCCCATGATAGCAAGCATGGGCATGAACCTCAACCACGGCCGCCAGGTGAGCAACTATATATGCGATGCAATAGGAAGTTTAAAGTTTTAAATAATCTCTTTGATTTCATTGTTAATCTGTCTAAGTTAATGTGTTTGAACATAATAGGAAGTTTAAAGTTTTAAATAACCTCCCTTATTTCTCAATCAACCTGTCACAGTGGTGCACTTGAACATGGTAGGGTGTATAGATTTAAATAAACTCTTTTATTATTTTTACAACCTATCACAGATGCACCACCTGGACATAGAAGGCTATAGAGGTTTAAAATACCTTTCAGATTCCTTTGGCAACTTGTCACATCTGAAGCACGTGAAAATAGAATGTTGTAGAGGTTTAAATAATCTTCAGAATTGCATTGTTGATATGTCTTCTTTTAAAGATAGTTATTTTATATTAAACTTTCTGAAGTTCAAGCTATTAAACAAAAGTAGAAGGGGTAATAGATATAAGACAGATAGAGATCAAAAAGAACAACTACGTTTGATCACCAATTGGATATGTAGATTAACATATTGAAGGATTAAATTAGAAAAGAAAGAAAGAAAAATTGGAATTTATATATAAATCTATAGTTGTAAGATATTAACACTCTGGTGTTTGCTTGCAATCTGTAGAAGGTAATAAAGTAAATAGACTTTTACTTGTGTTTGGAAATGTTATTGATCTATTTGTTCTTTTAGAAAATCAAAATGAGTTGAGTTTGTATGTATTCATATATGTATATAAATAAATATGTGTATATATATGTGTATGTGTGTGTAAGTATATATATAGCTTTTATTAAATAAAACATAAGGGTATGACATTAAACAACAATTGTTATAAAGATTAAATATATATAATTATAGGCATGGTGGTCTATTTGATGTTTTGGAACATAGAAGTTGTCTATTGATTTATAAACATAGTTATATACATTATTATATTTACGAATACATACAATATGGTGAGTACTAAGTAATAAAAGTTTGTTTATTAAAGTAATTAAAATAATTAAAAGATTAGCCTAAGTGGATATAGATTATCTTTGGTTAAATAGAAACTAAAATTTAGTCAAGGGTAGAAATGTTATGTAAACAGTTTGATGATCTTAGAAAAGAATGGTTCACCTTCTAGCTTTAAGTTGAATAGAGGATAGTTACTTGCATATTTCAAACGTTGGAAAAGAGCGTTCGCTTTGATTTTAAAACTAAATGATTATATTAAATAATGTGAATTGGTAAACATTAAAATATTATGGAAATGATATAGTTATAGTTTTTTTTATTCAAGGGGCAAACGCTTTAGACCAGAGCTATGAACCAGATACAACCATTCAACAATACCACCCCAACGGGGTTTGAACCTTGGTGGAAAGAACAATAATGCCACCTATAAACTATCACACCATGCCAATATCGGCTAATGATATAGTTATAGTTATGAAGAAAACTTGTGTAGTAATGTTTTGTTGATGAAATTAGTTTAGCTTTTAAATGTTGACCTCTTATATAATCGTTTATTAGATGGTGTGTTAATTTACTATTGGTATGTTTTAAATAATGTGTTTAGTATAGGATTTTGGGTGAAGTTGGTTAAATGGGGTGTTATTGTGCAAGTCGAAATCTTCTTGAAATGTTCATTGGTTTCTTAGGAAGATTATGGTTTGGTTGTTCATACTGATTTATTGGGTTGTCTCTTGAGTTGATGGTAAATTAGTTAATGTTATCGTTGTCGCAGTTGATGGTTTTGCTTGAGTTGTTAATGAGTCGAATTTAAAGTTCATTGAGTAATGGGTATCCTGAGAGGAGAAAATAGAGTTCTCCCTTGGATTTTCAATTTATTTTGTATCGAAGTTTTTGATAAAAGGGGATAAACGGGTTTTACAGGGACCCAAAACCACAAAGTAACATTACAAACAAAGACCAAAATAGAGGTCCGAAAGACAAAAAGGCTGCCAAAGAGATAAAAACCAGCTAAAACAGACAACCACAAAAAGCCGCAAAAAATCCATCAGACGGCCAGCAAACAGACAAAACTGGGCCCAACCATAGTTAATCCATAGACTTCAAAAGCTCGTTAGCAGCCTCTTCTAGGTCCACCATATCCTGGACCCCCTCCATGAAGATCTGAGTCATATTTGGGGTAGTCAGGGCTTTTTTTTCATACTTGATCTGGTTCACTTAGAGATCCCCGCTTCCTCATCTTGGTCTTTCTCCTGATCAAGGTCGACAATCAACACTCTTTTCTAGGTTTTCTCCAATCTTTCGGTCATGGCTTTGATTATTAAAGAGTTGTGTTTGGAAATTCTGCAGTTCTAATCAACAATTTTTTTTATGGTTCCTTTCAATTTATCAAGGTCATTTTCAACAGTGTTGTCTTTTTGTATGTTATCCTTCACAGGGGTATTCTTCTCCACTTCGAGCTGAATAAGCCCTGCAACTTTGGCTTCAATTTCCCCCAACTTACTATGAAGAGAGATTTTTGGTCTTCAACTCACTAATTTCATAAAATAGCCATTTGGCAGAATTAAATTGGTTCACATAACACCTTTTGGTAGTTCCAATGAAGTCAAAGGGGGGTCACAATTAGAATTGACCCCGAAATTAGCCGACTCCGCACCTCTGGGAGGGTTACAGATCTCCTGTTGGATATTATGAGGGAAGTGGGGATCCTCAAGACTGACCTCGGCTGCTTTAGCAGAAATAATAGGGGAGTCATCAGGGTAGGAGACTAACTTGTTAACTGGGGAACTAGAGCCCACCAGTTTAGCATTAGGGTTAGTGCAACTAGGGGCAAGAACATAGCAGGAACCAGAAGGCTGGGGGGATCGGCTAGAAGCAGAAGGGGGGGCAGGGGAGGCAAGGATATCTTGGCACGGCTGGGAGAAGCTTTAGTCTCAGATATACTAGGCTCAGTATCGTCCTCATCAAGCTCCAAAGGGGCTATAGGGTTTGGTAGGGAAGGCATATTCTGAAAGTGCTCATAGATGAGCCTTAAAAGACCCGTGTGAAGAATTTGGTATATTTTAAGGCTTCTACTGTGATCAAAAAAGCTATTTCTCAGGGAACAGAGCAAGAAGAAAGGGATGGAAACACACACCTTATGCTGGAAGTGATTGAGCAGCATGAAGTGATATCCATAAACCCTAGTGAAGCAGCCGTCGAGAGTGATGTACTCCATGATAACCCTTAACACTTTCCTCCATAAAGCTTTTATAGTATCCACTTCATAGTAACTGTTCGTCATCTTGACAAGATTTTGCTTCTCCTTTTCAGTCTTAGGGAACCTCATCACAACTTCGTCAGAAAATTTCCTGTCTCTAAAAAAATTTATGCTCTTCAATTGGGATGCCAGTCACCTCTGCTATCAGAGCTTCATCAATTTGAACTTTCCTCCCAAAGAGGAGAACCTCCCCATTATTCCAATTTTTCTCAAAGAAATCAGTAATCTCCTCCTGAGGGCCATGGAGTTTCTCGATGAACGGAAGTAAGCCCCCCCTTCTTATTTTGTTCCACACTTTAGTGTTCTTAGTGTGTGACTCAAAACTAGTAGGTTCCACTCTCTTTCGTTCCCCACCCATTTTTGAGATCTCGGTGCGAATACTATTGTGAACAGAGGACCTGTTCTAGATAGTTCCTTTGCTTCGCAGGACCCACAAAGCGTGCCAAGGTAAATAATTTATCTGCCAGATCCTCACGACCCCATTATGTCTACTAATTTTGTTAGTAATGACTCATACCTTCCTCATTGTTACACGAAGCTGCCACTTTTCCATTCACCGCATCGAGCACCATTAGAGCTTGAACATCAAAATGGAGGTCAATCCTTTTATGCCACGTGAGAATTTTATCACTCTTAACTCCCTCATTGGCAAAAAAATCCTCTACAGCATTCGCCTCACGGTAAGCATGAGTGATTTTTATTCTATCGAACTTACTAAGTAAAATCTTAGCGTCTTCAATCTAGTTTTTAATCGACCATGCGGGCTGGGACCTACCACAAAGGCTATCTATAATATTTTTTCAATCACCTTCCAGCCATAAATTTTTGTATTTAATTTCCACTACAAGGTTGATTATATAATAAGCTCCCGCCGCTTCCGCCACATGATTAGTTTGGACCCCCAAAGGGGTGGCAACGACTCCCATAAAGTTACCTGCCGAGTCCCTTAGGACCCCACCACACCCAGCCTTCCCTGGATTTCCTTTGGCCACACCATCGAAGTTTTCTTTGGCCCAACCATCCTTAGGAAAACTCCAGCAAACTCCCTCCCTGGACTTTTTGGTCATATTAGGAACATTGGAAATATCCCATTTAATTCTCCATTCCTTAGCAATCAGGCCGTCATAAGGAGAGAAAACCACTGTCTCAACCTTGTCCCCCCTGAAGGGAACAATATAGAAGTTTTCTTTAATCATCCTAAGAATTCTTTCAAACACAATTTCCCCCGATGACTCCTTATCCCTGAAGATCATGTTGTTTCTCTCTTTCCAAATTCTCCAAGTCACATGGGGGAACGAGAAAGCCCAAAGTTTTTTTATAAAGGGGTTGAGAGAAGGGGCTTTCCATTGAACAAAAAAATCCTCAACCGACTCCGGGGGGATCCAGGAAAAATGCCAACATTTCAGAGGCTTGTCCCAAACCATAGAGGAGAAAGGATAGTGGATAAAGAGGTGGTTAACCGATTCAGCATTGTTTTTACAGAGGTAGCATCTATTGGGGAGCAGAACACCTCTTTTACTAAGGTTATCCACAGTTAGCACTTTATTTTGCAGCATGGACCAGAAAAAGATGTTAACCTTAGGTAACAGATGCTTAGTCCAAGCATGCGACCACAGAGGGGGAGGATTAAGAGCATGTGAAAGCCGGGCAAAAGCGGATGAGATAGAAGAGCACCTAAAAGGCTCATACTTCCAGATAAGACTGTCCTCCTGATTCAGGCACAGTCTGACATCATTCAAAGAGGAGTAAACAGAGATCAAAACTGGGTTTATCAAGGGGAGATTTATCCACTTACCATCCCGCCAGTAGTCCTTAATAAAGAGGCCAAAAGTATCTTTGCAAAACTCAGCCCATCTATTGAGATTCCCATCCTAAGATAGAGGTTCATTGCACAGCCAACAGTCATCCCAAAATCTGATCTAATTACCATTGCGAACCTGCCATTTCAATCCCAAATTCACAACCTTTATCCCATCAATCATATAGTTCCAGCAACTTGATCCTTTCGGGAGATTAGGATTCTCAATAAAATCTTTGAGGGAATTGTTATTCTACAAATACTTACTTTTAATTATTTCACTCCATTCCCCAGAGGAGAAAAATAGTCTCCATATCTGTTTAGCTAGGAGCACCTTGTTCAACAGTCTAATTTTTCTTAGCCCAAGGCCTCCATCCTTTTTAGTTCTACAAACCAAGTCCCATCCAACAAGAGGCATTCTTTTTCTTTCGTCGACTCCCGACCAAAGGAATCTCTTTTGAATCTTCTCAATGGTTTCAACATATTTGGATGGGATTTTAAAAAGACTAAGAGCATAGATAGGGAGATTCTGTAGAGAGGATTTAAGAAGCTGGAGTTTTTCGGCTTGGCTTAGGTGAGCTCCTTTCCACCTAGAAAGTTTTTTCCCAAACCTTTCAACCAGAGAGATCCAGAAAGAGTCCGGAGGTTTTAAGCATAGAGGTAATCCCATATAAGTAGTAGGAAGGGACTCTATCTTGCAACCAAGAATTCCAACTATCTTCCTCTATCTGTGCAAAGGTGTGTTAAAGAAATACAACGAGCTTTTTTGCTTATTTATCACCTGACCAGAAGCTCCTCCATAGGTATCCAAAAGTTTCTTCATTTCTTTAGCTTCTGAAACAACAGATCTACCCATCAGCAAAGTGTCATCCACGAACTATTGATGAGAGCATATCAAATTGCTTGAAGACGGTTTGAGCCCCATAATAGATCATTGAGCAACCAATTTACTCATGTTCCTACCAAAACTCTCATCCATAATTGTGAAAATGATAGGAGAAATGGGATCTCCCTGTCTTAACTCTCTAGAGCTACGGAAAAAGGTGGAAGGGGACCCATTAATCAGAATCGCCATAGAAGCAGAAGTAATGAGTTGTTCAATCAGCTGCAACACCCTTTCATTGAATCCAAAAGACTTTAAGATTTTAAACAGAAAGTTCCAGTCCACCCTGTCATAAGCCTTTGAAATGTCAAGCTTTAGAAGAAAACCTTCCGATTTAGAGACCGAGAGGGAATGAATATTCTCATAAGCATGGACAATGGAGTCAAGAATTTGTCTTCCAGACACAAAACCATTCTATTGAGGAGCAATAATAGTGGGCAGAATGAGAAGAAACTTCAAGGTAAGCACCTTTGAAATAATTTTATAGGAGTTACAGAGGTTGATAGGTCTGAAGCCTTCAAAATCCTGCACTTTAGGTTTTTTGGGGATAAGAACCAAGAAAGTGGCATTTAATTCCTTCAAAAGGTTTCTAGAATGGAAGAACTCTTTCACCGCCTTCTCAACATCCTCCCCAACAATGTCCCAGAACCATTGGAAAAAAAGTAAAGGGAAGCCATCAGGACCAAGCACTTTGCTACCTTCAAAAGAGAAAATGGCTTTTTTAATTTCCTCACTAGTGGGTATAGCTGTCAGCATTTCATTGTCTCTAGAGTTAACAATCCTGGGGATAGCCTCTAGCAATTGATTTTGATCCTCCAAGTTAATTCCCTCTTTCTCAGATAGAAGGTTCTTAAAGAATTAGACAGCCTCTCTTTTGATGTCCTCTTCCTCCTCATAAGTTTTGCCATCAACCATAATCGCTAAGATTCTATTAGCTACTCTGTGTTTAAAAGCTGAAAGATGAAAGTATCTGGTGTTTTTGTCTCCAGCCTTTAACCAGAGAGCTCTAGACCTTTGTCTCCAAAATTCCTCTTCTCTAACAATTATCTCGTGAAGTTTTGTGAGAATCTCGTTTTCCTTTTCCTTAGTTTCATTCAAGTAGCCTTCCTTTTGAATTTTGTTTTGGATTTCAAAAAGCCTAAACTAAAGATCAGATTTGATTTGAAAGATATTACCAAAAGACTCTTTTTTCCACTTTCTGAGATTCATTTTAACTTCTCTTAATTTTTTGGCAATTCTAAATAAGGCACTACCCTTTATATTAATGTTCCACCATTTCCTTATTTCCTCTCGAAGGAGAGGATGGGAAAGCCACATCTTTTCAAAATGAAAAGGAGTATTCCTCTTAATTTTTAAGGGGTTAGCAATAAAACTAATAGGAAAACGGTCAGATCCAATCCTAGGGAGGGTTTTCAAAGAACAACAATAATTTAAGAGCCAACCATCAGAAACGAGGGTTCTATCAAGTCTCACCTGGATCAAATTAGACATAACTCTTCGATTCGACCACGTGTAAGAGCTCCCTTGCAAGTATAGGTCAATCAAGGCCTAATTGTTGATGAATTCCAAAATATCCTCTTTGCTTTCTTCATTGATCTGAGAGCCGCCAAAATTCTCACCCTAAAGAAGAGGGGAATTAAAATCTCCCATGACCACCCAGGGGTCATTTTGAAAGATATTCTGAAAAGCAGCTAGCTCTTTCCAAAAAGCCTTCCGAGCTTTTTTGCAGTTAGGAGCATAAATATTAGACTGGATCCAGCTGAAGTTGTCCCTTATATGAGTAAATCTAGTGGCAACATGATTAGGATGAGAAAAAAGTGGATCACCTCTTATGACCTTACAGTTCCAAAAAGTCGCAACGCCACCAGAAGCACCAGCCGAATCACTTCCCTGGATGGAACTGTGCTAGAACAAAGAAATCTTTTCCACCTTTTCACTTAACATTTTAGTTTCCTGAATGAGGAGAATATCAGGCTTTTGGTCCCAGGCAAAATTGTGTAAAATATCCTGCTTGTGGGGGTTATTTAGTCCCCTTATATTCCAAGACAATAGTTTCATGAGAATTTAGGAGAGAGGAGGAACTCAGGGATGGTTTTTTGAGAGCCATCCGCTATATCTTGAAAGTTGTAGTGCTCTCTTATCAAATTTTTTGGTCTTCTTCCTTTGGCCAGAGATATTGCCCCACAGTCCTCTTTTGCTCTTGATCTTGTTGAAATCCCACAAGGAGTGATTTTGATTTTGATTTTCGATTTTTTCTTCTTTTTCTTTGATAGGACCTCTTCTCTATTTATATCATCTTGACTATCTGATTCATTACTGTATTCCCATTCTTTTTCAGAGAAGAATTTATGTTCCCCAGGGAGAGTGTCCATGAGCCCATTTCCACAAGGCGAGGAGCTACTTCTTCTGAGAAAGCTTGTCTGGCTAGGGTTCGAATAAGTGTCTTTAACGACATCAATAGGAGCCACATCCGAGCATGATTAAACTACTGGGTTATTTGTCCTAAACAGAGACATAATCAAAGGAATGCCTACCTCTAGAGAAAGACTCTAAGTAGGAATATAGTCCAGCCCTGGCGTCACGGGGTTCCCATAAATTGGGCTCATCTCTAGGCAAGAGAATCATCCAACTTGCTTAGGGCTAAGTTCCCAACTTCCCATTCCACACTTTCCTCTTTGTCCTGAGAATCAGAGATAAACTCTGGAACCAAAACTTGGGGGATCTGGATGGTAGGGCCTTCATTTCCAGCATCGCCCGAGATATTATAATGAGAATCATCCGCCTTGCTTAGGGCTAAGTTCCCAACATCACAATCCACACTTTCCTCTTTATCCTAAAAATATGAATTAATCTCAGGTACTAGAGCTTGGGGGACCTGGATGGTGGAGCCTTCATTTCTAGCATCACCCGATATATTATCAGGGGAATCTGCGACCTTTCCCTCTGGTGTCGTTGCTACTTTTTCCTCCTGCTTCTTTTTCCATACCACTTTTGAGGCCCTTTTAGGGTTTTCCATTTCTTTTACTGCCTTAAGGGGGCATTGCTTCGCCCAATGGCCATATTTTCTGTAGTTGAAGCAGGCAAAAGGGATGGTCTCAAACTCAATAGCCTGCAACCAAGAGCCAAGTTTCGAATGGATCTCCACAGAGGAGGGAAGATCTGCTTCCTGAGAAACACCCACACATATTCTGGAAAACACCAGTCTTCTTCTTGCTACTATCATTGGATCAATCGATAGTAGCTCCCCATAGGAGCTAGCTATCCCCCTGAAAACATCCTCGTTCTAGTATTCCAATGGAAGACCATGAAGCCTAGCCCAAACCAGAGCAGTCTCAAAGATGGAGTCCATTAGATATAAGTTTGAAGACCATTTCTTAAGTGTGAGAGTTGATTTCCCAATAACCCATGGTCCTCCACATCTAATAGCCTTAATGTCTTCTCTGTTTGAGAACTCAAAAGCAAAGAAACCTTTTGGGAGAGCTGCAACAGAGACACTACCGTTTGTTCTCCATTTTTTTCTAATGAAATCCCTAACAATCTCAATATTTGGCCTTTGGCCCATAAATTTTCCAACTAGGGAACTATCCATTATAGCAATATTATGATCAATGATCTCGTCTAGAATAGAAATTGCAAATTTTCCAGCTGAAGGGAAAGAAATGTTGCGCACAGGGGGAAAAGTTGACTTACTCTTAGGTTTAACCCTGAACAGAGAGGCCCACTTCTTACGATGCCCTCCATTCGTGTCACTAGACCCCACCACACCTTTGAGGTTATCTTTAGGGTAGTCACTGACGGGCTTAACAGAGGAAGGAACCAGAATATCCTTCCCACCTGGGTCGTCTGCACACTTTTTTGGGGAAACCTCCCGTTTCGGTTCCTCCACGCTTTTCTTCTTACTCGAGGAAAACTCGTGACCCACCTGGGCCTTCATTGATCCATCGCCATCACCCTGCTCAGTACCAGATGATTCAAAAAACCCATTTTCTCGCCCAGACCTCTGCTCCCTCCCACGCTCTATTTTGTATCGAAGTTGGTTATGTAGTTTGGATGGAGTTGTTGATATCATCTTGATGTATTCACTCATTATGTTTGAAATAGTTCTTTGATGCCTTCAATTATTGTTGTCAATTCTTTGATGAGGAAAACCTAGTGTAAGCCTTTTGAGAGTCTTCCAGAGGCTTGATTTTATTGTTGCTCAATGTTCCTCATTTTATGTGCTCTTGATGTGGCAAGACACTGGTGTCGTTATTTTGAAAGGGTTGTACGAAACTTTGTGAGACTCTGATTATGTTCTTGTTAGCAAGATGGGTAATGCCTCACATACTTTTATGTTGTGATTCTATGTTCAAATTATGATGGTACAACCCTTGGTTTTGATGTTTGTTAAGGCTCTAGGGAGAGTGGCTCTTCATGGGGGCCGACACCTCAGTTAAGAGGAAGTACACAGGATAACCCACGAATGAGTTTTCTAATCAAGTGAAAACATAATAAATGAATTTAGGAGGGATGGGTAGTAATCACATAACAAGATTAAAAAATATTATGGTTACCTCATCTTCGTTAGGGCTTTTGCAGACTAATGGAAGGATGAGAAGGCCATGGTTGGCAAGGTCATTACTTCCTCCTCAAGAGAGGTGTAATACCCCTCCATTTTGTGTTCTAGCTAGATAGTGTGTCTTTGTTTGCTTTGATGTGCTTTTGGTTATTAAGATGCTTTATCATGCGTATTCGATTTGATCACTAACTGTTAAGCAATGTGTATGTGATATTTTTATGTGATTTAATTTTACTCTGATGTTATCATTATGGCATGTTTTGAATTAGCATAGCAGTTATTTAATTAAAAATGCCTTATGCTTTTATTATATTGTTGATGTTAGAATAGTCGGTTAAAAATTCTATGTTGGTGAATAGGATGGGATTGTATCACTCGTTTGCGAGAGCCCTACTATTTTGAGATTTCCCCCTTCACAGTGTGTTTTATTATATCATATCTATGCATGTTCGATATGCTCTTTGTTCACAGGTTGACAGGTATAGGACATCGACTCCACCTGATTTCATAGGTTTGAGCGTGTCCATTGACCAACGATAATCGATTGGGAGATAGTAGCTAGGTTTTCCGTGCCAAGTCGTCACCCTAGTCATAGTTTGTCATCAGGTTGTCGTCAGGTTTAGCGGTTTTGATTTGGTTCATTCCTCTTTGGTTATTTATTTCATTTAATATTACAAAGGTTATTAAATGGCGGGTGTAGTTAAAATGATGACTAAATATATCTAGTTGCAATGTTGAAATGTTATTTATTTTATTGATTAGTTTAATTTAATTAATAAAATAATCTAATCTTGGATTAGATTTAGTTATTGATTAATTAAGTTAATCGTGATAAATTAAATTAAGTTAGTTGTTTTGGCATTATTGGATATTAAGAGTTAAATTAAAAAATGGAAATATGTTTTAAATTGCACTTTTTGAAAATTAATAAGTAAAAGAATTTCTTTTCAAAATTTTGAATTCTTTTTTATTGTAAAAATAAATTTTAAATGCATGAAATTTCATTTGGAAAGTAATTTTGTTTTAAATTTGAAAAAATGAAAATATCTCCAAATTGCAATATATTTAATATATATGAGATATTTATTTTAGGGTTTTGACAAATTTCCAGGGGAAAATTCTATTTGAGCAAATAGAATTTTATTTTAATTTTCAATTTCCAATTTGGGGAATTTTTTTTTGTTGTGGCTTTGTTGGATTTGAGGAAGAAGGTTGAATTTCTTGATGGGCTGGAAACAGATTTGAAAGCACCATTTGAATCCTTTTATCTTTGGAGAAAAAAAAATCATGTTCTTCTTTGATTTTTGTTTCATTTTGCAAAAGTTTTAAATCTTGTTATGTTGTTGGAAAATTTCTAAATTTTGTTTGAATTTCAATGTAAACCCATGTCAATTTGTTTCAAAACTTGCAAACTTCTGTTGAAATTATGAGGAAGAAAATAAAACAAGAATCAAACAATGGAAAAATAGAAAGAAAACCAAAATAAAATTTCATTTCAAACTAGAAATTTAAACCTAGTTGTTGTGTTGTCAATTTATTGTTTCATTGCAAAATTCTATTGTGCAATTTCACAATTTGGCTGAAAATGGAGGTTTTGGGTATATATTGATAAATATACCTATGTGTATATATATATATATATATACACACACACACACACAAATATATTTTGTAAATATATTGTGTTTTGTTTATTCTAGAAATAAATAAATAAATTGGTTTCATAAAATTTTACACAAGAAATTTTTCCTGTATAGGGTATGCCTTGTATTTCTTAACTGTGTATATGGGGAGTTTCATTTTTTGTATATAAAATAAATTTTATTAGAATA
>VDFB02193867.1:169602152-169635156 GCA_007258455.2 Sequoia sempervirens
CATCAAAAGAATCCATTCTCAAGAAATAATTTAACCATCCACAATTAGCGAATGCTTGATCAAAAATCCTTAAAACAAAACTCAGACTGATGTTGAAAGCTTGAAAAAGACTCTTCTTCCTTACTGCACTTCCTTTTCCTTATCAAGAATAACAACTAGACATTTGCATAGAATAATTTTAATAACTACTTAAACTAAGTAGTTAACTTGTTCTTAGGATATGGCTTCGTAATCGTACTTTTAGAAAGTATAAGAACATAACTATTTTGGAAAATGTAAATTTAGCACAGGAAAATTTCAAATTAGAATACCCCCACCCCCTACTTAGCATTCGACATGTGTCCTCACATGTGCAGGGTGATAAAATCAAAGCATGCAATTACGGCTGATATATACATTACAATTAATGAATAGACAGAAAGAATAAATTATGCGATAATGAAAAGATTTTGCGTACCTTGAATTCAGTTCTCGAGAATGCCGTAAAGGACAACATCGTATCATGAAATGATAGCTGGGAGGTTGAATGCATGAATGAGGTGGAGTGGCAATATGGATGACATGGCAGATAAAGGAATAAATGATGTGATAGATGAAAAGAAACGGAGAAAAGTGGTTTTCTTTAAAAATGAAAACTTTATTATGGGCGGTCAACACAATACTTAAAGAGAAGCTACAGGAAAAAGGCCTAAGCCTTTTGCTGTAGGAAGATTAGTCAAAAAAAACTTTTTCAGGAACTCTTCCTTTGATGTCGGCTTATGATATAACCGCAGTAGGTGTCCATTAACTAGCAATTTGAAACGGGCTGGATCAATTGTGGCCAACTATACTGATCCATTGTCAAACACATTCTCAACTTTATAGGGACCGAGCCAGCGTGTTGTGAGCTTACCTTGGTTTTCTTGATATCTGGAATCATATAGCAGAGCCCAATCACCAACAGAGAATTGCTTGGTTTTGATGTGTTGATCGTGCCATTTCTTCCTTTGCTATTGGACAGCTTTTGTATGTTGTAGGGCAGCTTTTCTCATTTCGTCCAAGGCATTCAGCTGCAAGAGACGTTCCTTCTGTGCTTCAGAAATTTCTATATTGAGTTCGAGAGTTGTCCTCAAAGTTTTATGTTCAAATTCAATGGGCAACATGGTTGTTTTCCTATAAAATAGTTTAAAAGGTGTAAACCCAGTTGTTGTCTTCCATGTAGTTTTACAGGCCCAGACTGCTTCAGGAAGTCTACTACTCCAATCTTTCATATGGAGCTACATTTTCTTTGTTAGGATTGCCTCAATTTCCCTGTTTGTAACCTTTGCTTGACCATTGGCTTGAGGGTGATAGGGACTGGACTTCCTATATTTGATTTTATAGTCATTCATTAGTGCAGTGATCAAATTGGATGTGAACTAAGCTCCCTGATCAATTACCAGCTCTCTGAAAACTCCAAATCTAGTGAAAACTTATTCATACAGAAATTCAACAACCTTGTTATCATGAGCATGAGTCATTGCCTTTACTTCAACCCACTTTGTTACATAATCCATGCAAACCAGAATGTATGACTTACCATTTGATGGTGGATCAATTGGTCCAACAAAATCCATTCCTCATTTATCAAAGGGGGTGACAATTACCTGTGGATACAGTGGCATTTCATCTGACCTAGTTGGTCTTCCCATATGTTGGCATATGTCACATTTCCTTGTATAAACTACAGCATCCTTGTGTAATGTTGGCCAATAGTATCCTGTTGTAAGAACCTTCATTGATGTTCTCTTGGCTGCAAAATGTCCCCCACATGGTTCATCATGGAAAGCATGCAAGATATCATAAGTCTCATCTTCTCTTACACATCTTCGCATAACTTGATCAGGTCCAGTGTAAAACAGACAATTTGCAATCCATGAAAAGTTAAAAAAAAATTCAATTAACAGTTTTTTTTCTTTTGGGTAAAAGTGAGCTGGTTTTCTGCTTGCTGCTAGATAATTGGCAATGTCTGCATACCATGGAGTATGTGTAGCAATGGAAAACAGGTGTTCATCAGGGAACCTATCATCAATGACTTCGTGTTCAGTAGGTGCAGTTATTTGAAGCCTTGATAAAAAATCAGCTACAACATTAGCTCTTCCTAGTTTATCAATGATTGTAATATTAAATTTTTGTAATAACAGGAGCCATCTTGCCAACCTACCAGAGATGGTAGGCTTGTTCATCAAATACCTGATTGCTGCATGGTCGGTGTGGACAAATATCTGATAACCTGTGACATAATTCCTAAATTTATTCAAAGCATACACTACTGCTAGCAACTCATTTTCTGTAATAGTGTAGTTTAGCTTAGGACCTTAAAGGTTCTTGCTGATAAAATAGATAACATGCTCAATTGAATTTTCTTTTTGGCTTAAGACTGCCCCAATGCCAAAATCAGAAGCATCAGTATGTATGTGAAAAGGAAAATTCCATTTTGGTCCTTGAAGAATAGGGGCTTTAGTAAGCAAGTTCTTTAGTTGCAGGAAAGAATTTTCACAGGCCTTTGTCCAATCGAATTGAGAATCCTTAGTTAATAAGGCATATAGTGGACTAGAAATTTTGCTGAAATCTTTTATAAACCTTCTATAATACCTTGCATGGCCAAGGAAGCTTCTGACATCCTTTTGTTTTGTAGGATTTTGTAAATTCAGAATAACTTCAATTTTAGCAGGGTCAACCTGAATTCCATTCTTGGAAATATGATAGCCTAGAACAATACCTTCTTCCATCATTATAAAGCACTTTTCACTGTTCAGAGACAAATTTTTCTCTCTGCACCTTTTCAATAATTTTTCTAAATTCACTAGTGCTTCTTCAAATGTAACTCCATAGGTAGTGAAGTCATCCATATAAATTTCCATACAGTCATGAGATATATCAGCAAAAATACTAATTACTGCTCTCTGAAATGTTGCTGGTGCATTGCATAGACCAAAAGGCAAGACTGAGTAAGCAAATGTCCTCCATGGATAGGTAAAAGTGGTCTTATCTTGATCTTTAGGGGTAATTTTTATCTGATTGTACCCATTGTAGCCATCCAAGAAGGAAAAATATCTTTTACCAGACAATGAGTCTAGTACTTGGTCTACAAAGGGCAATGGAAAGTGATCTTTTTTAGTGGCAGTGTTCAACTCTCTGTAATCTACACACTCTCCATTTTCCACCTTTCTTAGGGACAATAACTAATAGAGAGACGCACTGACTGTCAGAGATTGGGTAGATGAAACCAGCATCCAGCAACTTTTGAAGCTCATTCTTAACTATTTCTCTAAGTGCTAGATTTATTCTTCTTTGAGGCTGCCTAACTGGTAAACAGTCTTCTTTGATATAGATCCTATGAGTACAAATTCGAGGATCTATTCCTTGCATGTCCCCATATTCCCATGCAAAAGTTTTATGTTGATCTTGTAGCATTTTGAATAGGACAGCCTGTTGAGATTGTGACAACTTGCTATTGATATTCAAACAGTGACCTGGAGATAATTCTATCTGCTTAGTGAGATCACTCATAGAATCTGCAGGTGATGTTTGTACCTCTTGTGGAAGCAAGTTATGAAAAATTATAGAAAATTTAGGCAGCGAACTCTCAAAATTTAGTTGTTGCAGGAAACATTGAAGATGACTGTTATTTGTATTAGATGAACTACCCGCATCAGAGTTAGACTACAGAATTTGAAAAAGCAAGGCATCTTCATTCTAAAGTTGTGACAATGGATCAGTTTGAAGCATCATTAATTGAACCAATGAATTGGCTTCTTCAGTTTCTTCCCCCACATTTGGCCAAACAGGTTGGGACAATTTTGGTTGAGGTCTAGCAGGCGGATACAAAGCCAATTTTTTTGTGGACTGTCCATCAAAAATAGTCATATCTCCAGAACGACATCCTATAAAAGCATCAGCAGTTGCTAACCATGGTCGACCTAGGATAATAGGGTATCCTCCTAAAGTTTCCTTAACAGATAATATTGTAAAATCAGCTGGATACTCCCAAGATTCAAGAGTGACAATTACATCTTCCACCATTCCATCAGGTTTGACTGTGGAGCTATCTGCAAGCTGCAGGACTGTAGGTGTAGACCTAATGTTTAGAATGTTCAAGTAGTCCATAGTATGCTTGGTCATGACATTGATGGCAGCACCAAGGTCAATCAAAATATTTTTTACAATTTGGCAATTTATATGTATTTGCACTATAAGACTTCCAAGGTCAATGTACTCTGGAATGACTACATTTCCTAACATTATATCAGCCAATTTCCCTAAGACATGAATTGTTTAGGAATCATTTTTCTTCCATCCAGGCTTCTTCAAACAAGCCTCTTTAATGGCTTTTCTAAAAATGGAAACATCTTTAATGGCCTGAAATAAAGGGATTTGAATTTGTACATTCTTGAGTTGATCCAGAATGTCAAAAGTGGGTTCTTCCATGGATTTAGATGCGGTACTTTGTAACCTCTAAGAAAAAGGTGGTTTGTCTTGACTTTGCAAAAGAGGCTCCTTAGAAACCATATCAGTTATGGGCATATGCTCAGTAGGAACAACAAGTGCAGTAGGTTCTTCAGGGGAAAAATCTAGTATCTCAGTAATTAAAGGCGGTTGTAGAGTAGGAAGAATGGTTTCAGACCTCAAATGGATATCATGAATATTTAAGGCATAAGCTGGATATTGGTTAGCTTCAGCAAAATACATGGGATGTTGTGGCTACTGCTGTTGTTTATTATTGAGATTTGGCAACAGCTAAGCAGGCATAGGCGTTTGTTTTGGAGGGCTGGTATTTGTGGCAGTTGCTGTAGGAGGTGGCATGAGGGCCTGAGGTTGTGGCTGTGGAAGCTGTAGGAACCCAGGGGACTAGTTCTGCCATTGTTGAGAACCTCTCCATTGAGGATTCAGCTGCCAATTACCTTGGGGTGGGGTCCATTGTCCTTGTGGCTGCTGCCAACCTCTTTGAGGAGATTGCCATTGAGGGGTCTGATAATTAGGCCAATTTGGTTGAGATGTAGTCCAAGGTGGTAGTGGTCCATATGTAGGTTTCCATTGGTTATTATAGCTAGAATAAGGATTACCAAAAGTTAAAGGGTCTTGAGGCATACCTTGTCTTTGAGCCCATGGTCTCCTTTGTGCAACAAAGAACACTTGATCATCATCACCTTCTACTGGCTTGAAGTCAGTAGGTAATTGCTTAGCTTCCATATTAGCCACCATCTTGCATTTGCAGTCACGTTTCTTCTGCCTAGAATGTGGACAGAACTCGGCCAAAATTGCTTCAGCTGCCTCATGTTTCTTCTGAGCTTGCATAGTGTCCAGTTGTGTAGCCATATTGTTAATGATATCCTGATTGAAATCAGATAGAAAATTTGTTATCTCTATCCAGGAGACTCCACTAGAAGAAGACTTGCCTAGTGTAGCTTGATGACCTCGACCTTTCTTCACATTTTTTCGAGAGTAATTAAGACATATTTTCTTGATATCATCCCAAGGCAGTTGGGTTATATCACCTCCTCCCATCTGGTCTAGGGCATCTATACAGGCATCACTAATTCCCCTTAGAAAAAGTAGCTTCTGAGAGTCTTTATTGAGAGTATGGTTTGAATTCCTTTTCAGGAAAAATAAGAATCTTGAGATATAATCCTCCAGACTTTCATCCTCCTTTTTCTGAATTATGAATATGTCATCACCTTTACTAGCACTCTTACAATATTCCTTATATTTCTCAAGGAATTTTGTTTGCATGGCTACCCAACTATCAACAACACCTCTTCCCAAACTCATGAACCATCTAAGAGCTCCCTCCTTCAAAGTAGAAGGAAACAACTTCAGTTTGTGAGCATCTGAAGTGTAGTCATAACTACGACAGAGGGTATCAAACTCAAACAGGAAAGTTTATGGGTCCTCCGTAACTAGGCCATAGAACTTGGGAAGTAATGAAGAAGGAATATTCTTAAGGTTATCAGTTTCTTGTTGGGGAACAATGGGAAACTCAAAAGCAAGAGGTGGATTAGGTGGATTATTTGCCATATTTGCTTGTTGGAATATCAGAGCAAATGGATTTTCCTCAAGTTCTTCGTCAACTAGGCCAAATAGCAATTCAACAAATAGATTTTCAGGGAGGAACCTTCCCAAAGAGTCTCTTCTTTTTCTATGCATGCAATAGAATAAATGGTATTTGAAAAGAACTAGAAAATACTTAAACACCTAACTAAACTACTGCTAACAATGACTATAGCAGGTTCTTAGATTGACACCATCCCTGGCAATGGCACCAAAAATGGTCACGCCCACAAAAGGATATAAGTCACAGCAGAACTAAACCTAGGAATTGGACATTCCAACAGGCAACTAACATCTTCTCATGGTCGTTCATTTACTTTATCAAACGAGGGAACGTATACTTGAAATGGAGTAGCACGGTATGTGCACTAAGAACTAGTTTCTAGTCACCATCTATAGAAAACAAATAATTAATAGTAATGCAACGTAAAGCTTTTTAACTCAAACACAACTCAGCTAAAACAGAAATCACAGCAGCTATTATTAAAGGACAAACTGTGAACTGACTTTATGCTGCAGGAACAGACACAGGGATGGATTCCCGATGTTGCAGGAATAATTCAAAACTGAGTTTGTGTTGAAATATACATAAATAGATTCTAACTAGTAATCAACATGAAATGAACAATTAATTACAACTTGCTACAGAATACTTACTAAGTGGGCCCCCTTAGCAAACACAACTAGATTACACAAGAAGTTGACTCAAAGCTTCATTGAATTTTATTCATACTAAGAACCAGGATACATCGATTACTCTGTTTGAAAATAAAACGTAACACAGAACTCTATTGCTTATTCAACTTAATTTTAACACATATCGTTTCATCCTCGTTCACTCACGCAGGAGGAATAGTTATTTAAATGAAAAAGACAACTAACTAATTAACAGAGGGAGTCATGATCATAAATACATTATGAATCCGCGGAACAGTTATTCATAAATGAAAGTTTATCTGCTCGACGCAACCCAAAGAAAATATAGCATTACACACTCCCTAAATCAAAGGACCGTTTAAGCATCTTCCCAAAGATTCGATCAAAGAGTTATTACTGGAATGACTTCTTCAACAGAGTCGAGATTCTTGCGCTTGATCAACTTTTTCTCCCTCCAACAACCTGCAATAAGTGACAGAGGCAAAGGAAAGCATACACACAAGTGACACGCCATCTATTCATTAATCACATGTTAATCTTATTCCATTATCCAAAATCATAAGCATACATTAGCCATGCGGGAGGTCAAAAAGGTAATTAACAAAGTTGTCAAGCTACAGGAATATGGAATTCGTTGCTACAGGATACCACCCAAAAAGTCTATAAAATCAACAAATTTAAACAACTATAAATAACAAAAGTAAGAGCATCAAAATTTTCAAACTATGAGCATATTTAAGGCTCATCAGCGATCATGATTTTGGTAACAAAATTGTTGAGAAAAACAAGTATGAGATAGTGAAATACACATTGAAGAGTGGAGGTGAGGGTTCTAGATACAAGTTGGTTGCAAGAGAGGTAAGTATTGCTGATTTTATTTCAAATTTTAAGAAAAATATTTTCTATAAGTATGCAAGGCATAGCCACAAGTCGTAGTAGTTGGATCGACAATTTATGATGTGTAAGGACTCTTTCCCCATTGGAACTATTATATCTATAGTTGATTTTTCTGAAAATTACACATTGCAACCACAAAATGAAGTTCAATCACAATATTATAATTCTATTCAAATTGCTATTTTTTTCCACATAACATATAGGCATGCCCCTGATAGTACAGAAGATGACAAGAAGAAAATCAGGGAGTACCATTTTTACATGAGTGATGATAAATCTCATTCATCTGAGTTTGTACAACATTGTTTTCAATTTATTTTTTAGTTCTTGCAGGAAAAAGGAGTTGCAATGGGTCACCATTTGATTTGGTCAAATAACTGCATAGGGAAATTCAATGATGCTTGCATGTTTTATTGGTTGATCTTGATGCATATAGAGAGGGGTGTACCACATATTTGGAGTTTTTTTTAAGTTGGGCATGGAAAAGGTGAGCATGATGGTGCAAGTGCATATGTGAAGAGAGCTTTGGTTAAGGAACAAATAAGATTAGAGGTGTTGCAACATTCAGTGATGCATGTTCTATTGTGGGCTAGTGTAGTTATGCACTATCATGAGGGACACTTGATTCACAAGTATGTTGGTTCTTTTGGTTGGTTGACGAGGGAACATTGGGAGACATAATGGAATGTCAAACAATTAGAGATTCTTCAAAGATGCATTCAGTTCGAAGCTCAGATGCGAATGCATGGGCCATATGGATATGAGAGATGGATTTTTTTTGTCATAATTTTATTGAGTGTGATTGGAATTAGTGCAAATCAAGTGAATGGGTAGATACATGGATTGTACAATACCTAACCCCTTTATCTATACCACAATCCTAATTACAAGATGTAATGGAAAGTTTAGTTGACTATGATCATCTTTCAGATCTTGTACAACTAGGACATGTCTATGTAGTTGTAGCACAATAAGGGAATGGAGAGGGATCAAATTATTGGTTGGAACAATATGTACAGGGAAAGAAAAAGCTGACACAATCGATGAAATATGATGATGGCTTCATGTATCCTACAGGTTTAGTTTTTTGTTTCTCAAACTTGGTTGCATTGCCATTTCACCATCATTTAGGTTGTTTACATTAATATAGATTTTTTATTCTAAGTATATATAGATGTTGATAAAAATGTTATGATCACACAGGTTCAGTTGTTTTCAGAACTTGGTTGCGAACATATATGATTAGAAAGAATGGTGTACCTACATTTGAAGACTATGAGAAACAAAAAACCATTATGATGTATTCATGCCTTGTTATAGCAACAAATATTAAGTTATTGAGACATCATGCTAGACAAAAAATAAAAAAAACTATGGAAAATTAGTAGTGTTGATCATGAAGCAATACTAGAAACTTTGAAGGTAAGAGATGACCTTGAAGGCACACTTAAGTAGCCGATCATTTGTTGTATGGGATAGGTATGATATTATTCATCACATTTTGATATGTTTATCTACTAAGGTTCATTATTTAGATTGTTTAGAATAATATAGATTGGTTATTCTAAGCATCTTTTATAGTTTTCATTACCAATTCATCATCATTCAGGTTGTTTAGAATAATATAGATTTGTTATTCTAAGCATCTTTTCTATTGTGACAATATAGATTTCCCATTTGAAATATATTGTGATGTTCCTAGAATGATAGATCATGGACCTACTACAACAATAGCCATCTCTGATCCTTTGGGAGAGGTATTTGAGAGATTAGAATAATATAGATTGGTTATTCTAAGCATGTCTTATAGTTTGCATTACCATTTCATCATCAATTAAGTCATATAGAATAATATAGATTTTTTATTCTATTGTATGTAGTCTAATTGGTACCTTAATGGTTTGTACAAGTCGTTGTCACTCAACAATGTCAACAAGCTACTCTTTTGGAAGATTGTGCCAACCGTGAAGGCAATGTGAGCTCTATTTCCTTCCCCTACTGGGAAATGACTATGTATTAGGGTCTTTTTTCTATTCGTACATGGCATTCTGTAAATCCTATATTTGATAGCAATTATTGAATGATAATATCATGCATATTATGTACACTTTACATGTATTCAAGTGTATATTTTACAACTTAAGTGTATACTTTGTCACTTATGACTATTGCATTGTATACTTTACAACCTACATGTTTAAATATGTATACTTTGTATGCATGTGTGTAGTTCATGACTTAAGTGTATTTGAGTATTGTAATGTATACTTTACAACCTCCATGCTTTAATGCGTATACTTTGTATTCATGTGTTTAGTTCGCAACTTAAGTGTATTTGAGTAAATGAATCACTTTTTCACTTATTCAAAAGGAACAAAAAAAACCCTAAGCCCCTTTGCACCTTTACATCACATCCATTTGACCCTTTTTCCATCAACTTAAAATGACTCTTAAGCAAAATTGTTGGTCCAATGTAGCTCAAAGTGATTCAACATATTTGGGTGCAAAAGAGGACCATCCCTAGTGTAAAAATACCCATCCAGATGTGTTGTAATAATTTGTTTAGTCCTACGAGTTGTAGAACAAAAGTTGCACCACTTTGCAACTTTACATTGCTTGCATCTGACAACTTTTTCCTCAATAGCAAACTCATCACTACAGGAAAATGACTTTGAGGTAGACAAAATAGAGAGAGGCTATTGTAGAGGGTCCCAACACAATCCCATAGCCTCAAACAGAGAGTCTGTAGAAATCATGATTTCTGAGAAATAGATATTCAAATATTGTTGCCTTTTAGCACTTTAGACTCTTAAGGGAAATCATTGGTCCAATGTAACTTGGACCAATTCGGCATATTTGGGTGCAAAAGAGGACCATACCTATTATAATCATACCCATCCAGATGTGTTGGAACAATCCATTTGGTCGTATGAGTTGCAGAATAAAAGTTGCACCACTTTGCAACTTTACACTACTTGCATCTGATAACTTTTTCCTCAATAGAAAATTCATCATCGCAGGAAAACACCTTTGAGGTAGAAAAAAATGAGAGAGGTTATTGTAGAGGATCCCAACATGATCCCATAGCCTCAAATGAAGAGTCTGTAGACATCATGGTTTCTAAGAAATAGATATTCAAAGATTGCTACCTTTTAGCACTTTGGACTCTTAATGGAAATCGTCAATCCAATGTAGCTTAGACCGATTCAACATATTTGGGTGAAAAAGAGGACCATACCTAGCATAAATGTACCCATCTAGACATGTTGGAATAGTTTGTTTGGTGCTATGAGTTGCAGAACGAAAGTTGCACCACTTTGCAACTTTACACTGCTTGCATCTGACAACTTTTTCCTCAATAGAAAACTCATCACCACAGAAAAATGCCTCTAAGGTAGAAAAAACTAAGAGATTTTATTGTAGAGAATCCCAACATGATCCCATAGCCTTAGACAGAGAGTCTATAGGCATCACAGTTTCCAAGAAATATATATTCAAAGATTGTTGTCTTTTAGAGGGTTGGACTCTTAAGGGAAATCACTAGTCCAATGTAACTCAGACCAATTCAGCATATTTGGGTGCAAAAGAGGACCATACCTATCATAAACGTACCCATATAGATGTGTTAGAAAAATTTGTTTGTTCCTACGAGCTACAAAACGAAATTTGCACGACTTTGCAACTTTACACTGCTTCCCTCTAACAACTTTTTTCTTAACAGAAAACTCATCACCGCAAAAAAATGAATCTGAAGTAGCAAAAAATGAGAGAGGTTATTGTATAGGGTCCTAACACGATCCCATATCCTTGGATGGAGAGTTTTTAGGTGTCACAATTTCTTAGAAATAAATATTCAAAGATTGTTATCTTTTAGCACTTTGGACACTTAAGGGAAATCACTAGTCCAATGTAGCTCGGACCGATTCGACATATTTGAGTGAAAAATAGGACTATAGCTAGCATAAATGTACCCATCCAGACATGTTGGAATAATTTTTTTGGTCTTACGAGTTGCATAATGAAAGTTGCACCACTTTGCAACTTTACAGTGCTTGCATCTAACAACTTTTTCCTCAACAGAAAAATCATCACCACAGTAAAATTCCTTTGAGGTAGAAAAAATCGAGAGAGGTTATTATAGAGGGTCCCAACGTGATCCCATAGTATCAGACAAAAAGTATATAGGTGTCACGGTTTCCAAGAAATAGAGATTCAAAGATTGCTTCATTTTAGCACTTTGGACTCTTAAAAGAAATCGTTGATCTAATGTAGCTCAAACTGATTCTGCGTATTTGGGTGTAAAAGAGGACCATCCCTAGCATAATGTACCCATTTGGACATGTCAGAACAGTCTATTTGGTCCTACAAGTTACAGATTGAAAGTTGCACCATTTTGCAACTTTACACTACTTGTCAAAATTGCAACTTATTGTCAAATGATGGAAGTTCAAGAGTCATCTTATTGTAGTTCATTAGAAAATAGTTAGAATTTTTTTGCTCATATTTGTAATTGAGGTCAATCAAGGTTTGGGAATGATGCCCTAGATTCAAAAAGTGTGGTTTTAAAGTGAAATTGAGAGGTTTAAGGGTGTTACCTTATTGAAATATGTTGGGGCAACAATTTCTAAAGGTGTATTAAGCATATGGGTATGTGCAGGATCATGATGGGTCAAAAAGTGGCAATGAGGAAAAAATTACATCTTTCATTAACCCAAAAACGTGAAAATGTCGAGTTGACTTTTAAGTGGCTTGGGTGTCAGTATACACCTCCAAAGCAATTACCAAACATAGATTTCCAAATCGGATATCCGATTTGAAAAAAGTATATATAAACAAATTTTAGGTTGTCAAAATCATTTCACAATCACAAACAACCCGCAGGCGCACAGTTAGGAGGTTCTTCACACAACAGATATATGATTTTCCTATTATCTAATTTGAAAAGGTTAGATTTTAGATTTTTCTTTGCTTTGATTGAATTTTGAATGAGATTTGTATAATTTCAATTAGTCTTTTATCAATTTTTTTTCAAAATAGGGTTTTTGATTGAATTTTTATGAAAAATTTGAGTTTAGAATGGATTTTGATTAAAAATGAATGTTTTTTATGGATTTTGATTTAAAAATAGTGTTGCTTATGTATTTGTATTAAAAATTAGAGAATTTTATCAATTTTTGTTAAAAAGTAGGTTTTTTTTAGATTTTTTTTAAAAACTATGGTATTTTTATAATATTTTTATTTATATTGTCTAATTTTAATTAGATTAATTAGTTTTAACTTTAATCATGCATTATGGCTATTGAGAATGAGAATGCACAAATTCCACTAGTTGAGAATGAAAATTCACCAGTTGAGAATCAAAATCCAGAAATGTCAAACGCTCCACCACCTCCATAGCCATCAATTGAAGACTTAATTGGTGAAAAATTAGAGCAATTGAGGGGCATTTGTGATGTTTGTAAGAAAATCCCTCAATTATCCCATATGTCAACCGCATTGATAGAAATAATTACAAATGTAGAAACCCTCTCCACCCAACATAATGCCTTTCATTCGTGGCGAGAAACCATGAGGGAATATTATGCATGTGGATTTTTTTATGATGATGTGAAAAATCTCCAAATAATAAAATCCCATATAGCCTCTTTATTTATTAGCCCATGCACTGATTTTCCAGTTAATTTTAACAAACTAAAACTTTCTATAAAATGGTGCACACATAGGGGCATAGTAGATAACTTTTGGGATCGTTGGTTTATGGTTTTTGATAAACCACCCAACAATAATCTTGATGTACCCTTTTACTTTATTGAAAAATTATACGCTAAGTTTTTGTTAGGGCATCATGTCAATTAATTTGACATTAAACCCTTCAAGGGCATTGGTGGAGGTATTCCCTAGGATAGGCCAGGGGCAGTTAGAGTAATCAGGTGCCCACATGTTCCCCTTCCTCCCCTCCTCCACCACCTCTAGTACAACATCCAGATATTATGGAGGATGTAGCCACACAGACTATCTAGGCCATTCACTCTTTGAGTGTTCTTTTGGTTTCCCATGCTTCTTCAATAGCTCAGCCACATTCTGGTGATGTTGGTGATGGATCTAGTGTTGTTGCATCATCCTCCTCATGTCCACATATTTGTGTGCCACATATTTGCAATACGTGCCACTAGATATGCTTGGTCCTATTGTACAACCCGCTAAGCATCATTTAGACACTTATAATTATGGCACCCAGGATGTGGAGATTATAGCAGATCACATGCAGGGGAGTGGAGCACACCCTACAAAGTCCTCTCCTACTAGAGAGGTGGACATTGGAATAGTTACATAGGTAACATTTAAGGTGTAAATTCATAATTTGCATTTTTTTAAATGAATATTAATAAGAGATAGTATCAAGTACTAATATTTATTTACATGGTCTATTTAACAGTTAATTTCTAAGAAGGAGCTCACATAGGTGACTAATAGCACCCTTAGGGCCATTTCATTTGGCCTCGACACGCACATAGTATGTATTTTCGCACTCACTCATTTACATTTTTTTACTGTATACTTGCTTGTCATTTGAATTGTCATTAATGTAATTATATATTAACTTCTATGTTTATCTTATTCTTTTCTTTTAGGAAACACCTAGTGCGAGTGAGGTGTGGCATTCTCTAGACTATGGAGGTGCAATTTAGATAAGGGAAAGGTAATTGAACTCAAATTTGTTTGAATTAAGATTTATAAGATCTTTTATTGATTATGCATACATTGACATAAATTGGTAGTTTCATATGTACTTGTCATTTTTATGTATAGGCGGTTGTGAGCTATACATCATTATTGACAAGTGTCACAACACTTGAAGGAGTAGGTATTCGAACACCTGAAGGAGGAGGTGTTGAAACGCCTCAAGCAGGAGGTGTTGAAACACCTCAAGGAGATAAAGAAAAAGATCAGCCTAAAGAAGTATGTGTTTATTTTATTTTGTGCTTGGTAAATATGTTTCTATTACCGACAATTGTATGCTAACTTGGATCAATTTTATGTTTTTGTTCACATATATAGATTGATGTTACAAAATTTGGTTTGGTTGGTTCTTTGAGAGGGGTATATTCTAGGACTCTTGATCCTTCAAAGAGACCTATATTTCAAGTAATCAATATTTCAATTTTAGAGTTCAATTATAATTCAATGTATATTGATTTTTATGTTAATTATTTGATTTTAAATTATATAGTATAACTAATCTCAATTGTGGTTTAAATTTTTCTTATGTAGCTACCTTCAGAGCTAATGAGTGCTTCAAAGAGGCTCCATTTTGATGATCCACTAGTAGTTTAGGATGAGATAGACATTTTAGAATGTAAATTTTGAATAGATACCGAGATGGCATATGCCACATATTGTAAAAATTTGTTTGAGTTGGCATTGATGCCATTTTTGTATATGGACATACACTTGATTATTGGATAATTTGATATATAGAAGTTGACAATCAAAATTTAACTCCTCTCCTGCATGATTAAACTCTTTGAAAATTTAAACAAGTGAGCAATGGTTAAATATCAATGTACAATAGCATAAAAAGAATGGTTAAATATTATGTAGTTTATATTCATATTGTTGATTACATTGCATTACACATATTTCAAACTCAAATCATTACTTTGCATTGCATAAGTAACAACTAGATGCTAATAGATGAAAAAATTTCAATAACAATATAGTTTTTACAAAGTCAACCTAAGCAGTTATGCAATTAATTCACATTACATAACTAATAACTAGGAGAAGCTATCAATTGCATTAGCTTGTCATGGAATTCTATGAGACCACATTTCTTTGAGGGAACTCAGCACAAAACTCACAAAAATGAAAATAAAGCACTCAAACAAACTTTAAAGGGGTCTGAGGTCTGCTGCCCACTCATTCCACATCCTATGCAACGATTGACTTACAATGTGGTGTCGAAAAATGGAGAAAACATGTACAAATTATATATATATATATACAACCTATAAGCATGAATTACAATTAGAATATCACATAACATCATATAAACAAAAAAACCACCATAAACTTGAATTTCATTTAAAACATGCATGATAAATATTCATTGTTGAAACTTGAATTGTGGTAGCTTGATATACAAAGTCTATTGATGCGAGGGTTCAATTTGTATGATATTGAAAAAAGAAGCCAACTAAGTAGAGTTATCAACATTCTTCAGAAATCATAAGAATTTTTTTAGTACACTAGCCATTTTGATGTCTTCTTGCAATTTCAAACGTTATTTTGTATCCTTGTTACATTGGTCTTGAGAGTGGTAGCTTAATATAGGTCCACAATACAAAATTTGGTTTACTTGTATAGTGTAACAGTGGCATAGGAAGATTTTTCTTTGAAAGAACCAAAGGGTGATTGCACGTTTGAAGTGTATAAACACATACCTTTTTGTAATATCAAAGATACTTTTTGAATCTTCCATGCATTACTAATCTAAAAGGAAAGGTATTTTTCGTAATTGTTGGTGTAATTAATTAATTAATTATTACACTAACATAGGTTAACTTAGGTCTTACATTTAATTAATTAAGTCCTAGGTTGCATTATTTAGATAAATCATTTAAGAAATGGGATAATATTCCCTTCCTAGTTTGTGGGATAAGATTTCTTCTAGAACTTATCTCATCATTTAATGATCATCTACATAGGGTTCACATGTTGTCACATGTTGTTAGATTTTAACACTTGGAAACATCTCATGCATATTAGGGTTTACTTCTTTCCTATATAATCAAGCATCTTGTTCATTTGTAACATATCATATCAATATCAATTTCATCATATCAATACAAAATCTTTAATCAACATTCCATTGTTGCAACACTTCTCTTTGTGGTTGATTATCTTTCATGGCTAAAGTACTTCATTGAAGATTTTGGAGCTTCAAGGTCTGTGCAATCCATCATCTCAATAGTAATATATATGTAGCGATGCTTTTGAAAAAATATGGTTTACTTGTGCAGCGTAACAGTGGCATAGGAATATTTTTATTTGAAAGAACCAAAGGGTGATTGCATGTTTGAAGTGTATAAACACATACCTTTTTGTAATATCAAGGATACTTTTTGAATCTTCCATGTATTGCTAATCTAAAAGGAAAAGTATTTTTCCTAATCTATATGCAGCCATGCTTTTAACAAAATTTGGTTTACTTGTGTAGTGTAACAGTGGCATAGGAAGCATAGGAAGATTTTTCTTTCAAAGAACCAAAGGGTGATTGCACGTTTGAAGTGTATAAGCACATACATTTTTGTAATATCAAGGATACTTTTTGAATCTTCCATGCATTTTTAATCTAAAAGGAAATGTATTTTTCATAATTTGTATGCAACCATGCTTTTGACATTGTCAAAAAGAGCAAAAATTCCCTAATGATGCAAAGGCATGGCCAAGTAGTTCTAACTCTATACATGAGAGAAGAGATATGTTGGAGAGTACATCAAGTCAGTGAGAACCAAAGTGTAATGTGTTTTAGTTTGTAGTAATCCTCTATTTCTCTACAAATGTGTGATAAATACTTAGTTCAATGATGCTAAACAATTTTTGAAAAAAGAAAGTTGTGTCATAGTCTGCATTCAATCCAACAAGAAAAAATGAAAGCTCAGTGTCTTGGAATGAAAATTCTTGTTTGCAAAAAAAATGAATAAGAATGAGGTAGTTAAGGTGTTTGAGGTTATTTAGAGGTCACATTTAGGGTACAAGGCTTAAAACTTCATTTTAAATGCACTCAAACAAACTTTAAAGGGGTCTTAGGCCTGCTGCCCCCTCATTCCACATGCTATGCAGCCATTTACTTGTTGTGTAGGGGTTGAACAATGGAGAAAAAATGTAAAAATAATATATATATATATATATATATATGCAGCCTAGAAGCATGAATTAGGATTAGAATATCACATAACATCATATAAACAAAAAAACCACCATAAACTCAAATTCCATTTAAAACATGCATGATAAATATTCATCGTTGAAACTTGAATTGTGGTAGCTTGATAGACAGAGTCTATTGATGCCAAGGTTCAATTTGTATGATATTGAAAAAAGAAGACAACTGAGTAGAGTTATCAACATTCTTCAAAAATCATAAGAATTTTTTTAGTACACTAGCCATTTTGATGTCTTCTTGTAGTCTCAAACATTATTTTGTATCATTGTTACATTGGCCTTGAGAGTGGTAGTTTAATATAGGTCCACAATACAAAATTTGGTTTACCTATGTAGTGTAACAATGGCATAGAAAGATTTTTCTTTGAAAGCAAAAATGAAAGCTCAACCTCTTGGAATGAAAATGCTTGTTTGCAAAAAAATGAATATGAATGAGGTAGTTAAGGTGATTGAAGTGATTTAGAGATCACTTTTAGGGTCTTCTTTTTCACGTGAAATGTATCAACACATACCTTTTTGTAATATCAAGGATAATTTTTGAATCTTCCATGCATTGCTAATCTAAAAGGAAGGTTCTTTTTCCTAGTTTGTATGCAGCCATGCTTTTGGCATTGTTAAAAAGAGAAAAAATTCCCTAATGATGCAAAGGCATGGCCAAGCAGTTTTAACTCTCCACATGAGAGAGGAGAGATGTTGGAGAGTACATCAAGTCAGTGAGAACTGAAGTGTAATGTGTTTTGGTTTGTAGTACTCCTATGTTTCTCTATAGATGTGTGATAAATTCTTAATTTAGTGATGCTAAACAATTTTCGAAAAAAGAAAGTTGTGTCACGTTCCACTTTCAATCCAACAAGAAAAAATGAAAGCTCAACCTCTTGGAATGAAAATGCTTGTTTGCAAAACAAATGAAGAAGAATGAGGTAGTTAAGGTGTTTAAAGTTATTTAGATGTCACTTTTAGGGTGGAAGGCTTAAAACTTAATTTTAAATGCACTCAAACCCTTGGAACAGGGCTCATAGATCAACCTCCAGTCAAAATGTCTCTTAAATGCATAGAAAAGAATGAAATTACTTCAAACCAATTTTGTGAAGAAGTTAACTCTGCCGCCCACTAATTTCCCTTAAGAGTCCAAAGTGCTAAAATGAAGCAATCTTTGAAGGGATGTGACAAGGGAGCAAACCCAAGACACAGAATAATACTCACAAAATAGAGAATAATATTTTATTCAAAAATATGGAACTCTTACATGTATATGATTTCAAATACTCGAGCCCTATGATACATGCAAATTACAGACTTATAGAAAATTACCCAGATTCCTCTTTCGTAGCATGCGAACTCTTTTCACCAAAAAGTTTTTCCAAAAATCATAAATTAGCCCATAAATAAGCCCTTTTCGGTTTGGAGTCAAAAACAACATTCAAGATAAGAGTTTTGGCAGTTTGGCACCAAAACTTACAATTTGAAATTCAAAAATTAAGTCCTAATTTGAAAATGGACAATTTTCCAAAAATTAGCCAACTTCCAGAAGCCATAACTTTTGATCCGGGACTCTGTTTTTCAAACCGTTTGCACCGTCAGAAAGGTCTCAGAGTGAAAAACGCACTAAGAACCCACTTTGCCGGTTTTGATGATTTCTAGGCCCATGTGGGACTGTTTAGTGCCTTAAATTGGACTTGGAAGGTTTTTCAGGGCAAAAAGAAAAAAAATGGAACTTGAATAACTTTCAAACCGTGAATGATCTTGACCTGATTCTTTCGTCAAAGTGCTTATTTTTTTGTCCTGAACCTTCCCATAAATTTTTCTTCCCACACCTTCAAATTCACACGTGCTAAAAATAGAAGTTGAGCAAAAAAAGTAGAAAAGCAATTTTGAAAGTTGGGAACTCTTATTCGACGAAAAGGGTATCCAGAAATGCAAAAACATGCACAAAAAACAAACAAAAGGAACATAAATGGAAAACATATTTTTGGGCGATGCAAGATTTCTCACACCACTGGATGCTCCTGCATCAGGATATTTATTGGAGACCATGATGCTTATAGACTCTCCATTCAAGTCTATGGAACATGTTTGGCCCATATACAATAACCTCTCTCAATTTTTTCTATCTCGGAGGCATTTTCCCGTGGTGTCAAGTTTTCAGCTGAGGGAAAAGTTGTCAGATGCAAGCAGTGTAAAGTTGCAAAGTGGTGCAACTTTCATTACGCAACTTGTACGACCAAACAAACTGTTCCAAAACATCTAGATTGGTACGTTTACACTAGGGATGTCATCTTTTGCACCCAAATACGTTGAATCACTCTGAGCTACATTGGACCGACAATTTCCCTTAAGAGTCCAAAGTGCTAAAAGACAACAATATTTGAAGGGATATTTCTCAGAGACCATGAGGCTTACAAAAACTCTATCCAAGGCTATGGGATCATGTTGGGACCATCTACAAAAACCTCTCTCATTTTTTGCAATCTCAGAGACATTTTCCTATGGTGATGACTTTTCAGTGGAGGAAAAAGTTGCCAGATGCAAGCAGTGTAAAGTTGCAAAGTGGTGTAACTTTCATTCCGCAACTCATATGACCAAATGGACTATTCCAAAATGTCTGAATGAGTACGTTTACACTAGGTATGGTCCTTTTTTGCACCCAAATAAGCCGAATCACTCTGAGCTACATTGGATCGACGATTTCCCTTGAGAGTCCAAAGTGCTAAAAGGCAGCAATCTTTGAAGGGCTATTTCTTAGAGAACGTGAGACTTACAAAATCTCTATCTAAGGCTATGGGATTTTGTTGGGACCATCTACAAAAACCTCTCTCGATTTTCGCTATCTCGGAAGTATTTTCCTATGGTGATGACTTTTCAGTGGAGGGAAAAGTTGCTAGATGCAAGCAGTGTAAAGTTGCATAGTGGTGTAACTTTCATTCCACAAATCGTACGACCAAATAAACTATTCAAACATGTCTAGATGGGTACGTTTATGCTAGGGATGCTCCTCTTGTGCACCCAAATATGTCAAATCACTCTGAGCTACATTGGATCAATGATTTCCCTTAAGAGTCCAAAGTGCTAAAAGGCAGCAATCTTTGAAGGGCTATTTCTCAAAGACCGTGAGGCTTACAAAATCTTTGTCCAAGGCTATGGGATTTTGTTGGGACCATCTACAAAAACCTCTCTTAGTTTTTTCTATCTCAAGGTTGTTTTCCTGTGGTAATGACTTTTCAATGGAGGGAAAAGTTGTCAAATGCAAGTAGTGTAAAGTTGCAAAGTGGTGCAACTTTCATTCCGCAACTCGTATGACCAAACAAACTATTCCAACACATCTAGATGGGTACTTTTACGCTATGGATGGTCCTCTTTTACACCCAAATACGTGAATCACTCTGAGCTACATTGGACCCACAATTTCCCTTAAGAGTCCAAAGTGCTAAAAGGAAACAATCTTTGAAGGGATATTTCTAAGAGACTGCGAGGCTTACAAAATCTCCATATGAGGCAATGGGATTGTGTTGGGACCATCTACAAAAACCTCTCTTGGTTTTTGGTATCTCGGAGGGATTTTCCTGTGGTGATGACTTTTCAATGGAGGGAAAAGTTGTCAGATACAAGCAGTGTAAAGTTGCAAAGTGGTGCAACTTTCATTCCGCAACTCGTACGACCAAAAATACTATTCCAACATGTCCAGATGGGTACATTTACACTAGGGATGGTCCTCTTTTGTACCCAAAATACATCGAGTCACTTTGAGCTACATTGGACCGATGATTTCCCTTAAGAGTCCAAAGTGCTAAAAGACAACAATCTTTGAAGGGCTATTTCTCGGAGACCATGAGGCTTACAAAATATTTTTTTGAGGCTATGGGATCAAGTTGGGACCATCCACAAAAACCTCTCTCAGTTTTTTCATCTCGGAGGCATTTTCCTGTGGTGATGACTTTTCAGTGGAGAGAAAAGTTGTCAGATGCAAGTAGTGTAAAGTTGAAAAGTGGTGCAACTTTCATTCCGCAACTTGTACAACCAAACGGACTATTCCAACACATCTAGATGGGTACGTTTATGCTAGCGATGGTCCTCTCTTGCACTCAAATATGCCAAATCACTCCAAGCTACATTGAATCGACGATTTCCCTTAAGAGTCCAAAATGCTAAAAGACAACAATCTTTGAAGGGCTATTCTCAGAGACCGTGAGGCTTACAAAATCTACGTCTGAGGCTATGGGATTGTGTTGGGACCATCTACAAAAACCTCTCTCATTTTTTTCTATCTCAAAGGTGTTTTCCTATGGTGATGACTTTTCAACGGAGGGAAAAATTACCAGATGCAAGCAGTGTAAAGTTACAAAGTGGTGCAACTTTCATTCTACAACTCATATGACCAAATGAACTATTCCAATACATCTAGATGGGTATGTTTACAATAGGGATGGTCCTCTTTTGCAGCCAAATACATTTGTAGTTGATTTAGTGAGTTACAACATGGTAACGTCAATGAAATGTGGGGGAAACAAGATTTAAGGTTGGATCACGCTTTTGCAAGTTCTAACAACATCATCTTTAATTGTAATTGTGTTGTTTAAAGCCACCTAGCTCTTGCATCAGAAAAATATTACTCAATCAACTTGAACATTATGCACACCCAAATACCTTGTTTCCACTTTGCTAGATCAAAGACTCAATTACATTGGAAATGACCTTCACATGACCTTTTTACATTTTTTTTGGAAAAAGTGGCAGCCATTGTAATTTATTATATATAAATAGGAAATATTACAAAACTGGTTCAAAAAAGAATACCGGTAGGAAAGAACCAGGAAGAAAACCTTTGGTTGTAGCTCAATTAATTACAATAAGTTATTATAGAATTGTCCTAATAACAGTAACAAACCATACACCTTGATATAAATGATGCCCATACATAGTTATGACCTTTTTACATTGTTTCACATTTCAAAATTCAAATTTTACAAAATTTTCCTATTGGAGGCATTCAAGGCATAGTCTTCCACAAGAGTAGTATGTTCATGTTCTGGACTAACAAGCACCTGTACAAACCATCAAGGTAGCAGTTAAAATACATACAATAGAAAAGATGCTTAGAATAAAAGATGCTTAAAATAACAAATCTATATTATTGTAATCTATCACATACCTCTTCAAATGGATTAGAGCTAGCTATTGTTGTAGCAGGTCCATGATCAATCATGCCAAAAATATTGCAAAATTTTTCAAATGAGAAATCTATATTGTCACAACAACAAAAAATGTTTAGACTAACAAATCTATATTAATCTAAACAACCTAAATGATGATGAATTGGTAATGCAAACTATAAAATATGCTTAGAATAACCAATCTATATTATTCTAAATGACCTAATTGATGATGAGATGGTAATGCAAACTATAAAAGATGCTTAGAATAACCAATCTATATTATTGTAATCTATCACATACCTCTCTGAAAGGATCAAAGCTGGCTATTATTGCAGTAGATCTATGATCAATTGTGCCAAAAATATCACAAAATTTGTCGAATGAGAAATCTATATTGTCACAATATAAAAGATGCTTAGACTAACAAATCTATATTAATCTAAACAACCTAAATGATGATGAATTGGTAATGCAAAGTATAAAAAATTCTTAGAATAACCAATCTATATTATTCTAAATGACCTAATTGATGATGAGATGGTAATGCAAACTATAAAAGACGCTTAGAATAACCAATCTATATTATTGTAATCTCTCACATACCTCTTTGAAAGGACCAAAGTTGGCTATTGTTGCAATAGGTCCATGATCAATCGTGCCGAAAATATCACAAAATTTGTCAAATGAGAAATCTATATTGTCACAATATAAAAGATGTTTAGAATAACCAATCTATATTAAATTATAAATGACCTAATTGATGATGCATAATGAACCTAAGCATTGTACCATCAATTCTTGAAAATTTTATTCAAGTATTCCTAAAGGGTCATCTCTTTTCTTAAGAGTATCCAATATTGATTCATGATCAGCACTACTAAGTGTCCATAGTTGTTTTGTCTTTGGTCTGGCATGATGCTTCAACAACTTAACATTTTTTGCTATAACAAGGTGTGAATACATGAGAATGGTTTTGTGTTTCTTGTAGTCTTCAAATGCAGGTATGCCATTCTTTCTAACCATATATGTTCTCAACCAAGTTCTTGCAACCACAACTGAACCTGTAGGATACATGAACCCATCATCATCTTCCATAGGTTGTGTTAACTTATGATTTACGTGCACACATCGAGCCAACCAATAGTCTCATCTCTTCATTCCCTTGTAGTGCAACAACTACAAAACATGTCCTAGATGTAGTAGATTTTAAAGGCAGTCGTAATCAACCGGACTTTCCATTGTTTCATTTGTCATGGATATTTTTTGAGATAAAGGAGTCAAATACTATGGAACCCATGTATCCACCCACTCACTTGACTCGCATTGATTCCAATCACACTGAATACAATTCTGAAAAAAACAAGCCAACTCTTTATAGTCCAAATGGTCCATGTGTTTGCATCTAAACTTTGAAATGAATGCATCTTTGAAGAATCATTGTGTAACGCCGTAGGAACCCCAAAGGACAATTACACAACAATCATTAAGCAATAATTTTTTAAAGTTAACATGACATATATGCAATACACATTAAGTCATAACATGAATTCCATTTAAATAGATTCATTAACACATACATCCTTTGGGGAACACGAGGAGTCATTACGCGTCTTAGACTCACACCACAACAATAAAGTATAAAAGCCAAAGAATAAACATTAACAAATATAACACATACATGATAAAGCATTGATAAGAAACCATATGTGTATGCAAAAGCAACATATACATGATTAACTCAACACATTGAATAACAACTACCATGGCCAATAGCCACATAAGGTTTAATGTTACATTACATTGCAGTACTATGTTTAAGAAGTACAATGATACAAAAGTATTCCAATCATGAATAGAACCCATACAATAAGATAACATGATACAATTGAATAGAGGAATACAAAGAATCATAATTGGCTCCAAGACAGATACAACTCTGGAGTCGCTGCAACAGCACCAATTTGCTCCTCTCGATCCTCGACTGGGGACCCAATGGGGTGCTTAGCACCTTCCACCCGACCATGTGAGTCCGAAGACCCACCCCCCGTGCTAGGAGCGAACAAGAAAGAGACCTCAACCAAGAACATACAACAGGGAACCACAAGACTCAACGTCATACAAAAGTATCATTAAACCCAAGGATTACAATGACATAATCAACAACATCCAAGAGTTAACATAATAACTCAAAGTCATAAATCTCATCTCATAAATCAAAGCAATGACCAGTAAACAAGTAACCAAAGGAAGATCATAAAACACTTCCAAATCAAACTAAATTAATAAACATAATACAATACAATAACATCATATAACAATACCATAAGAGTACAAGGTCAAAACCCAAACATCAACAAGATTTATACAAGACCAAAGAATACACCATAGATCAAATAGGGTAAAACCATAAATCAATTCAAAACAACTATGTTTCATCAGCTCAAGACAAAGTACCACTTCCAGAGGATTTCCAAAGAAATAAGGAGTGTTAGAGGAGAGTGTCATCGCATGGCATAACATGGATTCTCCAGACTACCTATCGTAAGGTGCCGCCTCCATCTACTGACGGATTATCCAGACAACTGAGCACTAGGAGCCACCTCCATCTATGGTTATCCAGACTACCTATCTCAAGGAGCCGCTCCATAGGGTTTCTCATGCGAAACTGTTAACCTTTCATGAAGACAAGGTAACGATCTTGCCAACCACGGCCTTCTCAATCCCCTTTAGTCTATGGTAGAACTAAGGTACAAGCGAGGAGGCAACAAATATCTTTTAGGGGTAGTTACTACTCCATCCCCTAGTTAATTATTTAAATTATCACTTATTACCACTCAAACAAGGGTTATCCCGTGCCCCTTTGTGCCTCTAATTCACCCACTTAGATTTTCACTCTCTCTAGACACTCAAAACATAAAACCAGGAATCCAAGGGAGACCTCAATTTCCTCCTCACAAGATACCCGTACAGTTGGTAAACAAATGACCTTTGATAAAAATCAACCAACATGACAACAATGTAATTAAATGTTTCAGCAATATAATAAAAGTGGGAAGATTGCATACAACAAGAAGCATAAACTTATCACAACCAAGCATCACATTTGTACCCAAAATACTCCACCACAAAATCAAATATGAACTCAATGATCAAGATCACCTATGGAAACTAAACAACTCAAGAGATACATTGAAACAAATTCATCATAACAATCCTCAAACACGGGGATACACTTAATGAATAATAATAAACACACAAACACTTTCTATCCATCCGCGAGGACCAAAATCTAATCACAACTTTATGACACAAAAGAGCTCCATCCATAAACAAAACTCAAATAAAATAAAATAAAAATACATAATCATCTTGACACAAATCAACTGGCTCAAACCATCAAGTCAATCATGAAACAAGTAAGCATCCATATAGAGAATTTACGAAAAAGAGAATAAGGAGATAGTCATCTTTTAGAAAATCATCTAATTAACATAATCCCTACATCTATCCAAAAATAAACAGTCAACTCTACAACCATCTACTCTCCTAATTACCAAAATAAAACTATCTTAACCAAGCAATTTTCTTATTTTCAACATATCCCTATCTACTTCATAAACTTATAAATATAAAACAATCACACTAATATTCACATCACACAATTACATGAATGAATGTTTATACAAAAATGTTCATTTCACATAACGATTCCTAGGTCTTAAAAATAATATGAAAGATTCCATTACCCATTTGCCAAGTTATCCATTAGTCAAACATAAAAGCATGTGAGGAGAAAGATATTAAGATAACATTTATTTAATTCTAAAACTAACAAAAATATAAACGAATTAAAAGATATCACAAAATTAGTACTATAAAAATTAAATTACCAAATAAGAGAACATATAAGAAAAGGTCAATATATACTCCATATTTTAAATTTTCATTTAAATAAAATCTCAAGTTAAAATCTTTAACCTACCTTTCCATTCTAAATTAGATACAATGATTAAAAGAACATATGTTTCCTCAGACAGAAGGAGCAAGGTTAGAGTGTTGGATTGGTAACAATAATAATAATTAAAAGATAAGGTTTTATAACAATTTCAAAATATATAATTGTATCGATAGGTTGTCTAAAGAATCATTTTTCCTAGTTTATTAACAAATCTACCTTAATCAATAATGATGATATCCTGATTATTTAATACAATACATCTAAGGTAAATCTACAATGCCAACAAGAAGATATTGTAATTACAATATACAATCAAGTGTTAACAATATCTTTCTAAATAAATAATTAACTGAATCAAAACAATAAACATGAAATTCCAATATTTGTCAATTTATATTAAGAGTCTCATATTTCTAGATATATATATCTTATGCATGTGCAATTATATTGTTGAATCCTAATTTCGATAGAAGTACTCATAAATCACGATAAAGCAACCATTACAATTTAGATAATTACTACACGTGAGATGCCCCAATTTGGACTTGAGCATAATTATGGTGGAACACATAACATCCACTAGTGAGATCCAAAAATAAATAACTTAATGCTATTTTCCATGATAGCCCTAACCCCTTGCTCAAATTCTTATTCTACCAAGATTGACAGTGAAGAAGTCAGGCGGAAAGGATATAGTTTGGCAAGGAATAATGTCATGGAAGAAACGTGGAAAGAGGCATTTACACCATTGGATTAAGTATTGCAAAGATATGAGTATTAGATGATGAGCAAGAATGATAGATGTAAAAGTTGGTAAACCGAATTAACCTTCATAAAACCATTAGATTTGCAAGGGCAGATAAGCGTTACACAGGGAAAGACCATATGGTAAATGAAAAGAATGCAGTGAAGGTAAAAGTTTAAATTGGGAATTGCAACGAACATGTGTAAGTGCAGGTATCAGGGAGGTTATATAAATTTAGATTACCAGATTACGCGAAGGAGCTCATCTAAACACTGTATTCAATAACATCAATTTCTCTCAGCTTCGACTGAACGGAGGTAATTGGAAAAGGCTTGAAACATTGTGCAGACCAAGAGAATTAAATAATCTGCTCATTGGTCCTCAATTTCTTCACTTGAACAATCTGCTCATCGGCGGCATCAGAGAAGACACCCGAACCAAGCTTCCTCCACGTTTGAGATGGTTATGGTTGCAAAAATGTGAGAAGACATAGTCTTGTGGATAACATTTGGGGTTTTGATAAAATCTGAGAGTTTATTTAAATCTATACACCCTACCATGTTCAAGCGTTGCGGCTGTGACAGGTTGCCAAGTATATCAGAAAGTGAATATTGGAATTTGGAACTATCGCCATTCACTTGCATTATTATCAGATTTCACATGTTATTCACTAAACGGAAGGGAAGGAGAAAGGTGAGGTGAAAATATGTGACTTAAGAGTCTTTCAAGGAAGTGCAACTAGCAGATATAAAGACATCATCCCAAGGAATGCAGTGATGCAGGATATGCACAATACATATTTGATACAAATACTTAAGGAACTTTCAAGAAATGCCACAGAAGAATTATTGCTGGAACACAAAGTGATACATGCAAAACTTTAATCCAGGCAAATTTGGAAGATACAAATCTGTGACAAATAGGTCCAAGAAGTCACGGCTAGAAAGGAGAGATTGACAAAACAGAGCTATCAAGTGAAGGGCAATGACCAAGACTGTTTCAAAGGAAATCAAGGCTATGTAACATAGAAGAAAAGAACAGCTTGAGAACCGGTAAACTATAGGTAAGAAATCAGTATATCATCTTTGAGTGGTGCTACGAAATAAAGGCACACATGAATACTATTAGTAATCATGTCTATGCTTCCACCAAAATACAGATGAATAGGTATACTGTAGATGCAATTTAGATATAAAATAACATAGATATAGGAACAATGCACACCTACTTGGCTTACAGCACACGAGTCCGGCCACCATCAATTTAAGTGCATTAATCTTCCATAGGTGCAACCAAATCGGTGTAGTCTTCATGCTACATGAGCAGTGGAAGTTTGAAGCGTGCTGAGAAGAATACTCCATTCAATATGCAACTAGATTTAATTTTAGCCCATTTGAAAACTCCTCGGTCCATAGTCTCCTTCTTGCAGCGCATTCTTTGGTCGACAAAGTCCATTGTAAGTTGATCACTTATCTTCATCTCTTCCAGACATTTGCGTTATCAAAGATTTTATTTCCACTGTCTCCCCCTTTTCCCATCTGCCATCAATATTTCCAGTGTGGAACCCTCCTCAATGAGTAACTGAAAAGCCTTATTATGAAGGAGGAATCTACTCCTCTCGGGAAACCGTTCAACTTCCAGCAGTTATGAATGAATGACAGCCACGACCCTTAATTATTATTTTATAATTTACTCTTTAATATATGAACCAAATAGGTCATCTATTAAATATTCAATAAATATTTAATAATTTAATCTTTCTTTTAGTTACAGATAAATATTTTCACCTTAATTTATTTAAACTCAAATACAATTTTAATATTTAATCCTTTCTAATATTTTCTCACTTCAAATTTATTAATCGAATTTAAACATTAAATGATAATTACCTTGCAATATTCTATTTTTATTTTTATTAAAAATGTAATTTTATTCTTTCATAACCTCTAATTATATTAAAACATTTATTTAATTATTTATTTCACAAAGAAATTAATAAAAATCTTATTTTATCACATTGTTTAATTACTCATACTTCTTTTAGTTATTATTTTAATTTAATAATTAACCATCCAAAATAGTTATCGTATCATTTACTAATGTAGTTCATTCAGTTATAATTTCACTTCCCAATTAAATTAAGTTCCTTTTTAATCCTTTTTAATTTAATTAATTAAAATAATCAAAACTATACAATATTACAAAATCACAAAAATCAAGACACTTCAAAATCCAACTTCTATCACCACCAACACAAAATGACATGGGTCCAATCTAACGGCCAATCCTACTTAACATCAACGACGCACTAAAACTAGGGCACTACACATTGATTGTATGAAAATTCAATTCCATTCTCCCATCGTGACTCTCCCTCTAACCAACTAAAAGAATTTTTGCACTGTTGAACTAAGTGTCCCTCCCTATGACAATGTTGAACTACACCAACTCAACAATAGAAATGTATCACTAAATTTTTTCTTGAAATCTTCAATTGCTCCTTAACTAGAGCTCTTTTACACATGCACCTACTCCATTGTGCTCCCCTTTCCCATGCCTAGCTTCAAAAAAACTCCAAATATGAGGTACACCCCTCTCTACATGCATTCTACTCAACCAATAAAACATACGAGCATTCTTGAATTGACCTGTGTAGTTATCTTACCAAATGAGATGTCGGCCCATTGCTATATCATGCTCCTGCAAGAACTCAAAAAAATTCTCAAAACAATGTTGGACATACTCAGATGAGTGAGATCTATCATCACTCATATAAAAATGATACTCTCTTATTATCTTTCAATCCTCCTTTGTACTATCAAGTGCATTTCTAAATGTTATGTGGACAAATATAGCAATTTGAATGGAATTGTAATACTGAGATTGCACCTCGTTTTGTGGTTGCAATGTGTAGTTTTCTGCAAAATCAACCACTGATATAATAGTGCCAATCGGAAAAGAGTCCTTACACATCCTATATTGTTGATCCAACCACCGAGACCTATGACTATGCCTTGCATACTTGTAGAAAAGATTGTCCTTAAAACAGAAATAAAATTAGCAACATTGCATTCTTTTTGAAAACCAACTCGCATCTAGAGCCTTCTACCTCCACTCTACAAGTATATTTGACTATCTCTATATCTCTTTTTCAATAATCTTTCTTTTCCAAATTCATGTTCGAACCCTCAGAAAACATTGAACAAACTTTGACAAGCCACCACATTGTGAGCACTTTGCATTTAAACAATCATTTCTATAGAAAAAGCAACCATCATCTCTAGAACATAAAAAAGATCTAGCAAATCCCTTGATGATTTTGGAAGATGCATTGCACCACACTCCTGCAAGATTTCATTAGTATGTACAAAGTAGAACGGATATAGCATAATAGTTCATGGTACATTGAAAACTCCACATGGTATTTGCAACAAGTATTACGAATTTTAAGAGGCACACAATAAAATGGCTTCAAACCTTCAAAAGTCCTTTGCGAGATTTCTATATTTGGATGTGTTTCAATAAATTCTTTGAACAACATTGTTTGGCTTGATTCCAAGAAATTTTTAGGATGTGGTGCACAGTCTCAATTGCCAATTCGTAACTTTAAAACATCCTTTGCATTGGGTGATACTCTAGAGTTATCATGCCAAAATTGTTGAATTACCTACTTTACATTATCAGTTAGCTTCTTATCAACACGTGGAAGCCTCCTGACAAAATCCCATGTATCATTTTGAAGAGGATCATTTATTCTTTCTCTTCTTGCAGGTGCTCTATCCAAAGTTTTATGATTTATGTCAAAATCAATACAAGTTTGTCTCATAAAGCGATCCTTTTTCAATTGATGGATTACTAGGGTAGTTGTAATGACTCTCCGAGCAGCTCTCTTATCTTTTTCCTTGTTATTTTTTCCAATAGACTTGAGAGCATTAAAAATATTTTTGAAAATAATAGAATTTTTTTTGCTCTTCTTGTTCATAGGAATCTTCAATTTGACAAGCAAAGGTCTCATCTTCTGCATCTTTAGCAATTGTACAAAAAGTTGGCATTGCTCGGCCAATGTCATATCATTAAAATTTTGTATGAAAATTCTTCTAGCCCACAACCGAACATTTCGTGTTGATCTCTTTCCTTCAAAATTGTTTATAATGTTCTCATCAATTTCAAGTGACCATTTAGGGGTTCTTGAAGGTCTTGAGTTTGGAATATGTCTTTCTTCCACACAAGGCTCTTCATTTCTCATGTAATCTGGTGAAACATAATTTAACTTAGTTCAATATTATGTTCAACATCTTCAATTCCAACATTTTCACCTTCAATTTGAATAATTTCATTCCCAATTTTAGTATCATATTCAACATCTTCAAATCCATTATTTTCACCTTCAACATTTTCATTATCAATTTCAATATTTTCATTCCCTATTTGAATATCATGTTCAACATCTTCAATTCCAACATTTTCAACTTGAACATTTTGAGTATCAATTTGAACATTTGCATTCCCAATTTCAATATCATGTTCAACATTTTCACCTTGTACATATTCAATTTCCTCTTCACTTGAAAGAACATAGGGCTCAAATTCACCAATATTTAACATACCTTGTCTTCTCTTCCTATGACCTTCTTTATCTTTTTGTCTATATGCTTCAATTTGTTCTTTTGTAAGCTTTCTCTTACGTTTATGCTTTTGACGACTGGTGTTCCCCATTATACCTCATAAAAGATGCTGAAAAATCATTTTTTATGAAAAATTTGAGTACAAGATGCTCCAAAAAGTTGATCTTTGTCTCTTCTTGTTTGAAAAAGCGTGTTTGTCACCTACAAAGCCTATGAAAAGAATGTAGGATTCATTAGAATGCAAAATATGGGCCATATGGGGTTTTTTTATGGCCCACAAATTAGATATCTGAATAAATCCAATATTTGATATGAATTTTTTTTAAAATAAAACAATTTTATAATGCTCTATAATGGTAGGATTTTAGTGCTACAAATCGGATATCCAATTTGTGCATACATAGACCTAACAATAATTAGGAGGTGGAGGTTGGGGGAGAGAGAGAGAGAGAGAGAGAGAGAGAGAATGGAGTGTAGAGGGAAAGGGAGAGACAAAGAGGGCAGAGAGGAAGGGTTAAGAGGCAGAGGGCCAAGGCTAGAGGAGAGAAACAGGAGTGAGTGAGAGGAGAGAGAGGACCTTGAGAGAGGGAGAGGGGGTAGGAGGGGAGAGACCTTGAGAGAGAGAGAGAGGGAGGGAAGGGAGAGGGAAGAAGCTGGAGAGGAGGACAAAAGATAGCCCAGAGGAAAGTGAGAGAGAGACCCAAGAGAGGGAGAGAGAGGGGGTAGAGGAGAACTTGGAGAGAGAGAGGGAGGAGTGGGAGAGAGATAGAGGGTAGAGGGTTTAAGGACCTAAGGGTTAAGGGTAGAGGGCTAAGGTTATAGTGGAGACATACAAGTGAGTGAGAGGGAGAGAGAAACTTGAGAGAAGGAGAGGGGGTAGGAGGGAGAGACTTGAGAGAGAGGGGGGAGGGAGAGGGGAAGAAGGGAAGGGAGAGGGGAAGAATGAGAGAGAGAG